>CM036756.1:39477008-40077008 GCA_020796225.1 Arion vulgaris
TACACTGAGATCTGTCTCGCTCGCTTAATAAGTTTCTTATTTGCTACCCTGGTATACCATATCAGTTCCTCTACATTACCTATACTCCAGTGGGTAATATTTGCAGTTTCTAAGTTATCCTTTTAGTTGTTCTAATAATGTTGACCTATAGCACAAGCTGCTTCAACAATGGAGTTAAATAAACTTAGTTTGGTTCACGATTTTATTAACTTTTTAGTCCGTTGAACTCTCCTCTTGCTTTGTATTTTTATTCTGTCAACATTATCCGTTTCTCCCTCGTTGTCTACATTGATACGTAGGTATGTTTATAATTACATTTTTTGAAGCGAAGTTTCACTCAGACATATCTGGTTGTGGTTTGCTTGGTTTATTCTCCTCAGCTTTTTCTGTCCTCTATTAATAGTTAGCCATAGTTAGTGTGACCTGCTGTTAAGAATGTGTATTTATGGAGCATTTGTTTACTTGTGTGGGACAGGAGGTCTTTACCATCAGCGAAGTACAGATCTTTCAACTGCTAGGTGAGAGTTTATTGAATACCATTTCTGGTGGTAGTTAATGTGTCCTTCATAATCCAGTCTCTAGTCAGTACGATCAATAAATGTGATAGAAGACATATCTGTCCTACTCCTGTTTCTGATCATGTCAAAACTTAACCTCTGCATCAAGCCCAGAATATGTCATGGGGTCGCAAACCAACAAAATAACTGGCAGTCTTCAAATTGAAACGCTCCACTGACACCGAAAGTTTAGCAAGAGGACGACATACTGAAGGACCTTCAGTTTGGCAAGACCAACGTCGACGAGGACTAGACTATCCTCGGAGACACCGTGTACTTATCTACATCTGCGCTCATAAAACAGTCTGAATGGAAGAGTCATGACTGGTTAGATAAAGATGAGGAAGAAATAGAGTATATTTTCCTGGCGAAACATGATGAATACAGAGACCAACAAAATGATCCATCATCATCAGCCAAAAAATAACAGTCTTCACTGATGTTCGGAGAAGGACTCAAGAGAGAATTAGGAAAATATAAGACGCCTGGTTAAGCAAAAAATCTAATGAAATCCAAATGTATGCAGACATACAAGATTGTAGACGGTTCTATGATGCCCTGAAAGCTATTTATGGCCTGCAACACTCTCACCCCACCCATGTACTCGATGCAGATGGAGCAAGGCTACTAACTGGCAACCATCAGATACCGCTGGTCGGGCAGAACACTTCCGTTCCGTCCTCAACAATTCATACACTATAAGTGATGAAACCATAGAGCACATGCCCCAGCTCCCAATCAATGCCACGCTTGATGTTCCACCTACCTTAGAAGAGGTCAAGAAGACATTAAGTCAGATTCCTAGCTGGAAGGCACCGAGTGCTGACTCAATACTGACCGAAACAGGGCCATGCGGTGTATTTTTTCAGTATGATGCAAGTCTTAGAAATGCCACCCTTTAACACTTTTGCTGCCACCCATTTTTCAACCAAGTCTAGTTCACTGTCTCGGTTTTTTGACATTATCAGTTTTCAGAGTGACAATTTTTACAAAATAATTTTTTTTTTAAATAATAAACTTAAGACTTTGATACTATGGAGGTCATGTTCATATATTAATAAGGTATTTACCTTTCTATATGTAGAGTATATTATTAATAATCCACAAGCTATTGATGTAACTGCTGTTGGCGTCGATCCCCATTTCTATACACCGTATGATACGCCCCCGTTTTCGAGGTGAGTGTCCATCTCCTACACCTGTACCATTGGGTGTAACTGCTTTTAATCTATAAACATCGTCATATGAATCAAAGTTCAAATTCGTATCACATTCCGAGCTAGTTTTATCACTATCGCTTGCTAAGAAGTTGGAATCAGAGTCATTTATCAGAGTCATAATCAGAGTCATAATCAACCTGATTATCATCAGCTAAATCTCCCATTTTGAAAATCTTGGTTTACTTGCAAAAAGAAGCCGACGACTCAAGTCCTCGGCGGCGACAGCCAAAGGGAGTTTGTCTTTCGATTTACAACAATCTACTACAGTTTTACCCTTCTAACTTTTACTTTAGCAAATTTATTAATTATGGATGTGTAGTTTGGAGAGGCAGCCAATGTAGATTCAATAGAAATTAATGACATATTTCTAAGTTTTGTTTGGCTTATTGAACTTCTTAATTAGTGTTTTATTAATTTTAATTTGGAATAACTTCTTTCCCCACTAGGTACAGAGACAGAGAGTGTTAATAAAATTCTCAGAGCTACAACAGTATTTGGATACAAAATAATCAGGTTATTTTGGCACAAATAATTTAAAACATCCAAAAGTTTCATAGAATATTGAAGTATTCAGGATACATCAGGTAATTCTTCTTGAAGATCATTTGCATTTATATCTGATTCATTTTCGACCGAAAGTATTGACTGGAGACTGATACAATAATTTTCTAGCGTTTTGTCATCTATATCCTTGAGTTTTAAAATGTCATATAAAAACTGAAAATTATTGCTATGGGTTTCCAAAAGCGTCAGTCGTTCATTCAGAGAATTAAGAGTAATGTCCAAAATATAATTGAAAAGTTATTTGAAATTTATCTCTCGTTTGCTCATCGACAGCTTCTTCATAGGCGACCTTTTTCTTTCTGGCTCTAACTTCAGTTCGGCAGAAATTCTGTACTGCATTCAAGATTCTCTGCAATCTCTAGCAGCATTCTTATCTGATCATAGCTAGATTATCTATAACTGTTGACTTTGTATGGTTTCGATAATATCCTCCAATCTGACAAATTTACAGTTACAGATTATCGAAAAGTGAGACTGCATAAACTTGAAAATAGTTTAAACGATAACATCTACGTTTTACAAATTACAAAACAGTACGATTACAGAAGTTTCGACTAAGCTTTTATCAAGAAAAATACAACAAGAATGACGATTTCGGAACACAATGACGATTATGCTCTGTAATCGTCCATTTGTAGTGTTCCTCGAAATTCGTAATTCTTGTTGTATTGTTTGCTTGATAAAGGCCTTTGGTCGAAACGTTGCTGTTTATCGTCACTGTTTATGTATTTTGTAAAACTGTAGTACTTGTTTTTACGTGTTTACCTATAGTTACATATTACAATAGTTTCGAGACTGAATTTATTTCAAATAAAATATCATGCCAAAGAATTACATCACATATAAACGTGAAATTGTTTTTTTTTAATGTTTACCGACCCTCCTGCTTTAACTTTAGTTTCTGCATCTCTGTTGACGTCTTCTTGTAACAGTAATTACCGTTCCTAGGGGATAAGGGGGAGGGGAACCCAGAATGTTATAGTTTAGTGGTAATTCCCATTAGATTGTTTTGTTGACGACAGTTCATGACAGTTCATCAGTTCTACGTTCATCAGTTGTCACGTAGGTTACCTGAGTTGTTGAACGACATCTGGGTTTTGGTATTTTTGAGTGGGTAGTCAATTAATGAGTCTGGGACGTTGCGACGATGAGAGCTGTTGTGTTTGTGACGAGTAGAGGCTGGGACTGGACAGTGGGACGGTCAGAGAAAAGGATAAGGGACCATAGGGTCGTGATGGTTTTTTTGGTTAGATAGCGACGTTTTCTACTGTTTAGGCAGCTGTGTGATGTTATAAATTCTGCAAGACTGGAAATGTCGTTGTGAGTCACTGTCTTATGGTGGACAGCGTGGTTTTCTACTATTAGTCGATTGTGAGATTATAATTCTGCAAGACTGGAAATGTCGTGGTGAGTCACTGTATTATAGTGGACAGCGTGGTTTTCTACTGTTTAGGCAACCGTTTGATCTTAAAGTTCTGCAAGACTAGAATTTGTCGTTGTGAGGCGTTTGGCTTTGGAGGACTACGCAGTACCCATCAGTATTCTAGTGATTCTGTGTAAAATCAGTCCAGAATACTAATAGAGCAACCTTGGACAAGACTGATTTGGAGGCTGAATGATTTATTTAGCCTCCTAGTACTATGAAGGAAAAGGGGACGCACCAGGATATTAATTTAAGGTAATCTTATTAGCTGCTTAATTTGTTAATGTTCAATAAGTTGATTTATGTGGAAACTGATTTATTTATATAGTATATTATGTTTATGAATAATGATTATGGGAAATTTCAATATACAATAGATTGCTTATGAATTGTTCTTGAATCGTGACGTTGGTGTTAGTTCTTTTGTGTTGTTGGTTCTTAGAGTGTGTATGGATTCATGTGAGTGAAGTTACCATTAGGTGTGTTCGTTTGTTGTGTAAGGTTCAGTGTTCATTGTATTCTACTCTGTTTCTATTCCGAAAATGTCACTTAGTTTTCCCTCAAGACGAACTCTACCGCCCATGTCTAAATACGTTACATTTACTAGATTATTAATTTTCAATGAGCTAGCATAATGTCTCATTAATTTATCATGGTGTTGTTCAATGCCTATACTGTGAGCATCACAAAAGAGCAGATCACGGGTAGAGGAAGGACAATGTCATATGCAGATGATGTGTTGGTGTATCGTCAGGGCAAGGATAGAGAACAGCTTGTGGAGGAACTTCAGTCAGAACTCGACCGCATAGGTAGATGGTGCGTTGAAGCAGGAGCATTGGTCAACCCCACAAAAGCAGGGGTGACATGGTTCTCTTTAAACAACCACATCGTCAACACTCCAACACCATCTGTGGTTTTGTGTTCAGAGGTGGTGGAGCGGTCTCAGTCTATGAAATAACTGGGGCTGCGTTTTGATCGTAGTCTAGCTTTTACGTAACACATAGCTCATGTGATAATGAAGGCGAGGAAAGGTTTTCTGGCGATGAGGGTAATGGCTGCGGCGGATTGTGAACAGCGCCATCTTTGTCTTTATACCAGGGTCTGGTCCTTTCTGTGCTTGAGTATGCGCTGGCGATCCTGACTCTCAGTCATAGTCAGATAGAACGACTGGAAAGAATACAGAACGAGGCTATGCGCATTATACTTGGTTGCACTAAAGACACGTCGTGCAGGGCGATGCGCTATCTCCTTGACTATCCTACTATGGAGTATAGAATACTGATGAGCCGTGCACGAGCATACCTTCGAGTCAGTGCTGACACACAACATCCTCTGCACTTGGAAATAAAGAGACAAAAGGAAATAGGTTAAAAAGAGGAAAATCTTGGATGGGTCAGGTCGAGGACTGAATTGAACAGGTGTGTACACTTGAAGATATTGATCCCGGTGAAGAATGGATACCAGTGCCAACAGGAATCGCTACATCCTTTTCTGTATGCATCGAACTTGATAAAGAATGCAGGCAACACAACCCACTTGTCGTGGAGGCAGAGGTTCAGGTATTAATTTCTGAGAACGCATCTGAGCATGATGTAATCATTTATACGGATGGTTCGGTGATTCGACATGTGCGGAGCTCATGGGCTTTCACTGCTCAGGTCGGAGGTGATGTTGTGAAGGAAGACAGTGGTGATTTTGCCGTGACTACAAGCAGTCTCACTATGGAAATCATGGTGGTTACTAAAGCGATGATTTGGCTAGAATCACAGACTTTTATCCATGCATGTTTTCTCAGTGACTCAATGAGTATGCTCAGGAAGATTGAAACAGGATGGGCTAGGAGACATTGGATAGAATCGCTGGGGAGGTCTAAGCTGACAAAGTTCAGTTTTATTTTTGTGCCAGGGCATGCAGGTGTAAGGGGAATGAACGTGCGGATAGGCTTGCAGGTATGGCTGCTGTCCAAAGCGAACGAGCAATGGACCAGGCTGATATTATAAATTCCTTAAGGAGAGAGGGCGTGTACATGATTCACGTAATAGCGGTGAATCCACAACACTAACTAGACTGCAAGAACTCGAAGTTAAGTGTGGTGTAGCTCGACAAGAACGCTATGCTGGCAGACAAAGAGGTATTGTAAACCAACAAAGAACCGGTGTCGTTAGTCGCCACACGCTGATGGACATACTGAGGGAGAGATCGGAGCACTTATGGACTAATTTGTTCGACGTGCAGTGATGGTGATCCGACGACTCAACTAAACTAAACTAAACTAAAATTTATCATTGCTTTTCGAAGGTCTTCTCATAATCCAAAAATCTACAGGAGATTATTTGATACTTGTTGTATATGTATAATGTAGCTATCTGGCCCGTGCAAGATCTATTTGGTGGAAAGACTGCAGCTACATCTTTTAGATGTATGTCGATGGCATCTCTCAATCTCTCCAAGAATATACATAATATAATATATACAATTCATCTCGTACCATTATACATAGGGCCTACAAGCAATTTCTCTAAACCGTTCTATCCCGGGCAACTCGCTCAATCTCATCTATAGAACCGAGACCGATATGTCTTGCCCGTCTCAGCAACGTTCGTTTCAGATTCTCCTTAGGTTATCCTTTCTTTCTTGAACCCTTTGCATCCCACTTCAATGCCTGCTTTGATATTCTTTGATCATTTTTTTTCAATATGTGTCCAACATATCTCCATCTTCTTCTTCTTCTTGTAACAGTTGTTACTAGTAGTTGACCCGGCATTTCTCTGATTTCGTCCCTTCTGAATTCGTTCCATTTTATGATCATTATTTTTCACATACATCTATTTTCAAATACATTAAATTTGCTTTCTATATCTTTATAATATAGTGTCTACTTTTTTGGTGATCTCTGTGCAACTATACGTTCTCTTTCTGACATTACTTAGCTACTGCTGTTGGGGTAGATGTCTGACTTCGAAACAGCAAATAGATAAGATAGCTGACTTCTCCGTTCAAACATATAACTGTACGGTGTTTGATGCTCGACACCTCGATGAAGATTATTGAGAAGAAATTAGCTTGTACTATCACATGTAATACGTTAAGATGTGTTATAATTGTGGATCGATAAACGAAAATGATAGTAAAATATGAGAAACTGTGAGTTGATGATATATTGACATGCACATAATATGAAGAAAATAATGGACGTTTATAAGATACCTTAACTCAAATAGTACCGCTCAATACTTGTGCACTAAAGTATCAGATTTTGCTGCATGTCAATATTTTATCGCTATAGGAATCTATTATTGATTCATGACAATGATGTACGTTTAAGTGCTGCCACTAAGTAAAGATATGCAGATATATTACCATCTCACATTACATTTAACGATCGCTTTGTCACGATCCATTACAATATTAACACGTTGAGGAATTACAGGTTACAACACACACATTCTAATAACGACTCACATTTTGGAAATAAATTACATATTTACATTCTATTCACATTTACTGAACATATGTTCTCTTTCTGTACATTTAATAACCAAGACGCTATATTTTGTAACAGAAAAAAATGTTATTAAAAAGAAAAACAGTTCAAACTTTAATAATTCTCATTAGCTGTTGAGAACTTATGCCGAGAACAGATATCAAGAACGCAGTACGAGATACGACAAGAAATATATTGTACACATGCACCTTCTCCTTACAAGTTGGCCGCGCAAACACCAGTTTCGAATAACTTGAGCAATATTCATTGCATTTTTATTTTCAATATCAATGAAACGTACAATACTTGAACATTCCAATTATAATGTGAAAATGAATATAAAAATAATATTTAACGTATATGTGGACTTTACAAGATTAATGAACATTCTTTTCCCACATGTGAAAGTTAATGAAACAATAATTGTGTGATCGTATATATTTTTTGAAATGTTAAAGATATTACGTAGGAAATGGAGCATCTATGGACATGTCTGAATTCATTGAAGATATTTCAAACTGAAACGGTTACATTCGTTTTTCAATACAGTTTATAATAGTCAACATAAATAGTAATAACTTAAATAGTTTGTATTTTCTATGAGTATATATTTCAGTACATGATCTTACTAACAAATATATCAGTCTAAGATTTCATAATAGTAATAGCTTTAATATATTTGGACATATGAACATTATTTTCAACACAAGAAAGCATTAACATACAATATGACATGAATTATCATGGATAACGACCACCAAGGCTACCTTAATGTTGAAGCGATGGTAGATGTCCTCAGTGATGATGGAAAAAGGATATTCGAATTGGTCGACCATGTAATTATTTGTACTCTAGTTGGTATATTTGGAATTGCATCAAACGTCATCAACATCATCATCTTCTACAAACAAGGATTTTCTAATACTGTAAACATCGCATTTTTTGGGACTCGCCATCTCTGATTTGTGCTGCCTGTTTGCCTTAGAATGGGCATCTATTTGTATAAACCCTCTGATGCCAGTTTACGACACTTCCTGGGTGTCACTTGAAGTTATGTATCTGTCTGCGGCATGGCCACATGACTGCTTCTGTCGAATAACAAGTTATATCACAGTTTACATTACAGCAGAAAGGTTTCTCTCTATCGCGTTACCTATGAAAATCAAACAAATAGTCACCGCAAAAAGAACTACAATCATAATTTGTATGATCTACATAATCAATATAATATCTTTGATTCCAGAGTATGCCACGTCATACCTTGGCTGGAGATTTGTACAAAGCAAAAATATAACTCTTTTGGGTATAACGTTCACGAGCAGCAGAAGTGACGTAGAAGGTTTATGTTTCCTGATGCATGCACTTCTAAGTATTACTTCTTTTGTTGGTGTCATAAGTTTTACATCTGCTCTTGTTTTCAAATTAAAAAAAACTTCGAATGGCGAAAAGAGGTAACAGCTGACAGTAACGTAAAGCGAATATCTACTTCTCGAAAAGAACGAAAGACAGTGAAGATGGTAGTTTTGATTGCTTGTGCTCTTATCATTTGCTATACTCCTGGCACGGTCATCTCCATGGTAACGTTTGCTATTGGGGCAGAGTTCAATATTAGGGGCAGATATAGCAACATTTGTGAAGCTGTTTGGTCAATTGCATGTGTATTCCAGTCCATCAATTCAAGTGTAAATATTTCCCTCTACTATAAGATGAGTTCTAAATACAGACAGACGTTCAATGATTTCTTTGACAAACTGTTTCGAAAGACAACGATACGGGTATCTGGAAAATGAAGGGACAGCTTGTCCATGTTTATCATAAAATTATTGTTGTTATGTTTGTCCGAAACGTTTGGTAGTTCTACTGTCCGATGAATGTTGCACTGAAATGTCTGTACGAATGTATACGGTACGGTAGAAAGGGCTAATCTTCTCTAATGTGGACTCATTGATATATGTATTGCGTCACAAACTGTAATTAAGGAAGGTGATGTTGAACAATGTTCCAGTCCAGTTGCTTCATGTACATATTACATAATGTTTAATGCTATAAGCTGAATGTTTTAAGAAGGTTTTTTTTGTTTATTTAAAAAAGTGGTTTAAAATTAGTTTTGAAGATGTCAACTCTCTTGGAGATTTAATTAACGTGTTTATAGAGGCGATGTCTAGAAATACTCTTTGTTTGGTACTTAGTGATGGGCATCTCTAATCCATAACACATATCGAATTATATATCGTTGTAAAGTGGCAATGTGAGAAACATTTTGAGGGCTCATCCAATGCTATGGAAGTTGAAGCTAATAAAAACATTTTTTTCCAGGACAGTGAGAAAGAGAAAACCAGTTTATGACTGGATGTTATGTTTTGAAGATTCCAAAATAGTCAAATAAATCTTCTAACTATGCTTTTCAAATTGTCAAAAAACATGTTATCAATCACATACCAAAAAAATTGTAGTTTTCTTCCTCAGTATTGTAATTAAAAAAAACGGCAGTTCTCTCATGCTCCACACCGAGAAACACGAGAGAACTCAGAAGGAAGAAGGCACATATAATGTCGATGGATTGAACATATAACCATACGGTATGAATGTTCTGGCAATCATATAATGTGAAAATTTTATGTGGAAAGTTTTTGGTAAAATAAATATTGTTTCATATTACATCAAAAATAATTTTAATTTGCAGTTTTCTCATAATTGTGATTTTCATTCATAAAGGAAGTGTTTAGCACGCTAGTCTCAGTAACCATTCAATAAAGAAAAGAAATTGGAACACATATAGATTTTTCCAAAATGTAGGTAGTTATGGAAAAAAAAGTTTTGACAGATATAATTCAAAACTCAATATTTTTAGTGAAATACTTTTGTAACCAGAAGTACCTATATTTGGGGTAAATATTATGTATATCTTATTCGTTGCACTTCTATCGGTTTGTTACGTCCGTCTCTTATTTGTTGCACTTCTATCAGTTTGTTCTGTTCGTGTCTTAATCGTTGCACTTCTATCGGTGTGTTATGTCCGTGTCTCTTATTTGTTGCACTTCTATCAGTTTGTTATGTCCGTGTCTCATTCGTTGCACTTCTATCGGTTTGTTACGTCCGTCTCTTATTTGTTGCACTTCTATCAGTTTGTTATGTTCGTGTCTTAATCG
The DNA here is from genome assembly GCA_020796225.1 of Arion vulgaris. Taxonomy (NCBI): domain Eukaryota; kingdom Metazoa; phylum Mollusca; class Gastropoda; order Stylommatophora; family Arionidae; genus Arion; species Arion vulgaris. The sequence goes on from CM036756.1 coordinate 39,487,406, forward strand.
TTGCATTTCTTTCGGTTTATGTCCGTGTCTCATTCGTTGCACTTCTATCGGTTTGTTATGTTCGTGTCTTATACATCAGGTAATTCTTCTTGAAGATCATTTGCATTTATATCTGATTCATTTTCGACCGAAAGTATTGACTGGAGACTGGTACAATAATTTTCTAGCGTTTTGTCATCTATATCCTTGAGTTTTAAAATGTCATATAAAAACTGAAAATTATTGCTATGGGTTTCCAAAAGCGTCAGTCGTTCATTCAGAGAATTAAGAGTAATGTCCAAAATATAATTGAAAAAGTTTATTTGAAATTTATTCTCCTCTGTTAAGTGCTCATCGACAGCTTCTTCATAGTCGACGCTTTTTCTTTCTGGCTCTAACTTCAGTTTCGGCAGGAAATTCTGTACTGCATTCAAGATTCTCTGCAATCTCATTAGCAGCAATTCTTATCTGATCATAGCTAGATTGTCTATAACTGTTCACTTTTTGTATGGTTTCTGATAACACCCTTACACAATCTGACAAATTTATAGTTACAGATTACAATAGTTTCGAGACTGAATTTATTTCAAATAAAATATTATGCCAAAGAATTACATCCCATATATAAACGTGAAAATGTTTAAAAATGTTTACGACCCTCCTGCTTTAACTTTAGTTTCTGCATCTCTGTTGACGTCTTCTTGAACAGTAATTACCGTTCCTGGGGATAAGGGGTGGGGACCAGAATGTTATAGTTTAGTGGTAATTCCCCTTAGATTGTTTTGTTGACGACAGTTCATCAGTTGTCACGGAGGTTACCTGAGTTGTGTGAACGACATCTGGGTTTTGGATATTTTTTGAGTGGGTAGTCAATTAATGAGTCTGGGACGTTGCGACGATGAGAGCTGTTGTGTTTGTGACGTGTAGAGGCTGGGACTGGACAGTGGGGCGGTTAGAGAAAAAGGATAAGGGACCATAAGGGTCGTGATGGTTTTTTTGGTTAGATAGCGACGTTTTCTACTGTTTAGGCAGCTGTGTGATGTTATAAAATCTGCAAGACTGGAAATGTCGTGGTGAGTCACTGTCTTATGGTGGACAGCGTGGTTTTCTACTATTAGTCGATTGTGAGATTATAATTCTGCAAGACTGGAAATGTCGTGGTGAGTCACTGTCTTATGGTGGACAGCGTGATTTTCTACTATTAGTCGATTGTGAGATTATAATTCTTCAAGACTGGAAATGTCGTGATGAGTCACTGTATTATAGTGGACAGCGTGGTTTTCTACTGTTTAGGCAACTGTGTGATCTTAAAGTTCTGTAAGACTAGAATTTGTCGTTGTGAGGCGTTTGGCTTTGGAGGACTACGCAGTACCCATCAGTATTCTAGTGATTCTGTGTAAAATCAGTCCAGAATACTAATAGAACAAACCTTGGACAAGTCTGATTTGGAGGCTGAATGATTTATTTAGTCTCTTCGTACTACGAAGGAAAAAGGATACGCACCAGGATATTAATTTAAGGTAATCTTATTAGCTGCTTAATTTGTTAATGTTCAATAAGTTGATTTATGTGGAAACTGATTTATTTATATTGTATATTATGTTTATGAATAATGATTATGGGAAATTTCAATATACAATAGATTGCTTATGAATTGTTCTTGAATCGTGACTTTGGTGTTAGTTCTTTTGTGTTGTTGGTTCTTAGAGTGTGTATGGATTCATGTGAGTGAAGTTACCATTAGGTGTGTTCGTTTGTTGTGTAAGGTTCAGTGTTCATTGTATTCTACTCTGTTTCTATTCCGAAAATGTCACCTAGTTTTCCCTCATGACGAACTCTACCGCACATGTCTAAATACGTTACATTTACTAGATTATTAATTTTCAATGAGCTAGCATAATGGCTCATTAATTTATCATGTCTTTTCGAACGTCTTCTCATAATCCAAAAATCTACAGGAGATTATTTGATACTTGTTGTATATGTATAATGTACGATTAATCGATCACCTGGAACAGGACTTACTCCTGAGACCCAATGTGGCTTCAGAGCAGGTCGTGGAACAGCAGACATGATATTTGCTGCTCGCCAACTACAGGAGAAATGCCAAGAGCAGCACCGTAACCTCTATATGGTAACCTCGATCTGACAAAGGCTTTCGACACGGTTAACAGGGAGGGTCTATGCAAGATCATGGAAAAATTTGGATGCCCAGTGAAATTCATCAAGATTGTCCAACAGTTTCACGAGGCATGATGGCACGTGTACTTGACGAAGGGGAGCTGTCGGAAGCCTTCCATGGCACCAACGGCGTCAAACAGGGCTGTGTACTGGCCCCAACACTTTTCAGCATGATGTTTGCTGCCATGCTCACGGATGTCTTTTGGGAAGGCGACGAACATGGGGTAAAGATTAGATACAGGACAGACGGTAATCTATTCAATCTTCGGAGGTTAAAATCCTCCACCAAGGTAAAAGAATCAACTATCTCAAACCTGTTGTTTGCTGATGACTGTGCCCTCGCTACCAACTCTGTGGAAGAAATGCAGACTTACATGGACAAGTTCTCAATGGCCTGTGATAGGTTTGGCCTCACCATTAACACCAAAAAAAAGAGGTCATGTTCCAGCCCGCCCCAGAGAACAGTATTGATCCAGTCATCAACATTAAACACCAGCGTCTCCAGTCAACGGACAACTTTGCTTATCTTGGCAGCCTCCTATACAGATCGGCAAACATAGATTCTGAGGTCCACAATAGGATATCCAAAGCCAGTGCTGCGTTCGGAAGGTTACGTGTCACTGTGTGGGAACGGAAGGGATAAGCATAGTCACAAAGCTGAAAGTTTACAGGCCATAGTGCTAACCACGCTGCTGTACGCAAGCGAGACATGGACAGTGTATATAGACACGCAAGAAAATTAAACCATTTCCAACAAGCTGTCTACGCAGAATACTAAAAATAAACTGGCAGGACAAAATTCCAGACAGAGAAGTCCTCACAAGAGCAAAGCTCCCAAGCGTCAACACCCTGTTGCAGAAGGCCCAACTGAGATGGGTCGGTGACGTTGCTCGAATGCCTGATAAACGCATCCCAAAACAGTTGATGTATGGCGAGCTTGAAGGGGCAGACGTTTAGCTGGTGGACAGAAAACGCTTTAAAGACACTCTTAAAGTGTCTCTGAAATGCTTCGATATAGACAATACGTGCTGGGAATCCTTGCGCAAGATCGCCAAATGTGGCGCTGTAACAACAAAATAGGAACCCGAATAGCTGAGAATCATCGTATTGTTGAGTCACAGAGAAACGAGCAGCGCGAAAAGACAGAGCACACAACACGCACATGTCTAACCTGATCATGTATGCCCCACCTGTGGTCGGGGATTCTGTTCTAGGATTGACTCTACAGTCACCTCCGCACACACCAGAGGGTGCAACAGTACACGTCTGATATTGTTGTCATCATCGCTTGCGATGGACGGCTATTATAATGTAGCTATCTTGTCCATACAAGATCTATTTGCTGGAAAGACTACAGCTACATCTTTTAGTTGTATGTCGATGGCATCTCTCAATCTCTCCAAGAATATACATAATATAATATATACAATTCATCTCGTACCATTATACATAGGGCCTACAAGCAACTTCTCTAGACCGCTCTATCCCGGGCAACTCGCTCAATCTCATCTATAGAACCGAGACCGATATATCTTGCCTGTCTCAGCAACATTCGTTTCAGATTCTCCTTAGGTTATCCTTTCTTTCTTGAACCCTTGCATCCCACTTCAATGCCTGCTTTGATATTCTTTGATCATTTTTTTTTCAATATGTGTCCAACATATCTCCATCTTCTTCTTCTTCTTGTAACAGTTGTTACTAGTGGTTGACCCAGCATTTCTCTGATTTCGTCCCTTCTGAATTTGTTCCATTTTATGTTCATTATTTTTCACAGACATCTATTTTCAAATACATTAAATTTGCTTTCTATATCTTTATAATATAGTGTCTACTTTTTTGGTGATCTCTGTGCAACTATACGTTCTCTTTCTGACATTACTTAGCTACTGCTGTTGGGGTAGATGTCTGACTTCGAAACAGCAAATAGATAAGATAGCTGACTTCTCCGTTCAAACATATAACTGTACGGTGTTTGATGCTCGACACCTCGATGAAGATTATTGAGAAGAAATTAGCTAGTACTATCACATGTAATACGTTAAGATGTGTTATAATTGTGGATCGATAAACGAAAATGATAGTAAAATATGAGAAACTGTGAGTTGATGATATATTGACATGCACATAATATGAAGAAAATAATGGACGTTTATAAGATACCTTAACTCAAATAGTACCGCTCAATACTTGTGCACTAAAGTATCAGATTTTGCTGCATGTCAATATTTTATCGCTAATGGAATCTATTATTGATTCATGACAACGATGTACGTTTAAGTGTTGCCACTAAGTAAAGATATGCAGAGATATTACCATCTCACATTACATTTAACGATCGCTTTGACACGATCCATTACAATAGTTAAGACGTCGAGAAATTACAGGTTACAACACACACATTCTAATAACGAATCAAATGTTGGGAATAAATTACATATTTACATTCTATTCACATTTACTGAACATATGTTCTCTTTCTGTACATTTAATAACCAAGACGCTATATTTTGTTATATAATAATTCAAATATATTTGGTTCGTATCCTCTATGATTCATACAAAATCACTTCTTTGATAGGTAGTTGGTTATATTATGGTTTGAACAATGTCATAACAAACGAGACTAAATGTTTCATACGCAAAAACAGAATATGTTATTCAAAAGAAAAACAGTTCAAACTTTAATATTTCTCATTAGCTGTCGAGAACTTATGTCGAGAACAGATATCAAGATACGACAAAAAAAATATTGAACACATACACCTTCTCCTTACATGTTTGACGAACAAACACCAGTTTCGGATAATTTGAACAATATTGAAAGCAGTGTTATTTTCGATATCAATAAGGCATACATCACTTGATCATTTCAATCATGAAGTTAACGTTAATATAAAAATAATATTTAACGCGTACTTTACGAGAGTATTTGAACATTTGTTGACACATGTGAAAGTTAATGAAACAATAATTGTTTAATCATACATTTCTTTAAAATGTTCAAGATATTGCGAAGAAGATCGAGGCATAAATGGTCATATCTGGATTCAATGAAGATATTTCAAACTGAAACGGATACATTTGTTTTTAAATAGACTTAAAAAATATTTAACATAAATAGTAATAACTTTCACGGTTTGTATTTTCTATGAGTATATATTTCAGTACATGGACTCACTAACACATATATCAGTCTAATAGTAATAGTAATAACTTTAATGATGACATCTGTGGCCAAGGGGATAATGACTCGGTCTATTAACCTCGACGTTCTGAGCTCGAATCACGCTGCGGACAGTTTGGTTGCAAATTGTTTCGAGTGGATTCTCCCAAAAGGACACCACTCGTTCAGAAAGCAATGTCAAACTAGTGAACGTAATAATGCCTAGAAAAATCACAGACAGCGTTAAAAAGCTGGGGTTGCTTCGCAAAGTCCTGTAAGGATATTCAATTAACCTTTTTATTCTTAATAACTTTAATATATTGGGACATGTGAACATAATTTCAACACACGAAATCATTAACAAACAATATAACCTGAATTACCATGGACAACGAAATAAAAGGTTACCTTAAAGTTCATGAGATGGTAGATGTCCTCAGCGATGAAAATAAAAAGATATTCGAATTTGTCAACCATGTAGCTATTTGTACTGTAGTTGGTATATTTGGAATTGTAGCAAACACCATCAACATCATCATCTTCTACAAACAAGGATTTATTAATACTGTAAACATTGCATTTCTTGGACTCGCCATCTCTGACTTGTGCTGCCTGATTTCCTTAGAGTGGTCATCTATTTGTATAAACCCTCTGATGCCAGTTTACGATACTTCCTGGGTGTCAGTTGAAGTCATGTATCTATCAGCTGCCTGGCCACATATTTGCTTCTGCCGAATAACAAGTTATATCACAGTTTACATTACAGCAGAAAGGTTTCTCTCTATCGCGTTACCGATTAAAATCAAACAAATAGTCACAGCAAAAAGAACTACAATCATAATCTGTATGATTTACATAATCAATATAATAACTTTGATTCCAGAGTATGCCACGTCATATCTTGGCTGGAGATTTGTACCTAGAAAAAATAGAACCCTTTTGGGTTTAACGTTCACGAGCAGCAGAAATGACGTACAAGGTTTAAGTCACGTGACGCACGCACTTCTAAGCATTACTTCTTTTGTTGGTGTCATAAGTTTTACATCTGCTCTTGTTTTCAAATTAAGAAAAACTTCTGAATGGCGAAAGGAGGTAACGGCTGACAGTAACGTAAAGCGAATATCTACTTCTCAAAAAGAACGAAAGACAGTGAAGATGGTAGTTTTGATTGCTTGTGTTCTTATCATTTGCTATACGCCTGGCACGGTTATCTCCATGGCAACGTTTGCTATTGGGACAGAGTTCAATATTAGGGGCAGATTTATCCACATTTGTGAAGCGGTTTGGTCAATCGCATTTGTATTCCAGTCCATCAATTCAAGTGTTAATATTTTTATCTACTATAAGATGAGTTCTAAATATAGACATACTTTCAATGATTTCTTAGACAGACTGTTCGTAAAGAAAACAATACAGTCATCTAGAATATGAAGAAACAGTTTTCTCTTGTTTATCATAAAATTGTTGCTGTTATGTTTGTCCGAAAAGTTAGGTAATTCTTCTGTGGACTGAATGTTGCAATGAAATGTATGTACCAATATATAATGTAGCAAGAGATAATCTTGTTTGATGTGGATTCATTGATACAAACAAACAAATAAACAGATTGTTCACACTGCAAACATATCTCAGGTATGGAGGATCTCTGTGACATTGTTCACACTGCAAACATATCTCAGGTATGGAGGATCTCTGTGACATTGTTCACACTGCAAACATATCTCAGGTATGGAGGATCTCTGTGACATTGTTCACACTGCAAACATATCTCAGGTATGGAGGATCTCTGTGACATTGTTCACACTGCAAACATATCTCAGGTATGGAGGATCTCTGTGACATTGTTCACACTGCAAACATATCTCAGGTATGGAGGATCTCTGTGACATTGTTCACACTGCAAACATATCTCAGGTATGGAGGATCTCTGTGACATTGTTCACACTGCAAACATATCTCAGGTATGGAGGATCTCTGTGACATTGTTCACACTGCAAACATATCTCAGGTATGGAGGATCTCTGTGACATTGTTCACACTGCAAACATATCTCAGGTATGGAGGATCTCTGTGACATTGTTCACACTGCAAACATATCTCAGGTATGGAGGATCTCTGTGACATTGTTCACACTGCAAACATATCTCAGGTATGGAGGATCTCTGTGACATTGTTCACACTGCAAACATATCTCAGGTATGGAGGATCTCTGTGACATTGTTCACACTGCAAACATATCTCAGGTATGGAGGATCTCTGTGACATTGTTCACACTGCAAACATATCTCAGGTATGGAGGATCTCTGTGACATTGTTCACACTGCAAACATATCTCAGGTATGGAGGATCTCTGTGACATTGTTCACACTGCAAACATATCTCAGGTATGGAGGATCTCTGTGACATTGTTCACACTGCAAACATATCTCAGGTATGGAGGATCTCTGTGACATTGTTCACACTGCAAACATATCTCAGGTATGGAGGATCTCTGTGACATTGTTCACACTGCAAACATATCTCAGGTATGGAGGATCTCTGTGACATTGTTCACACTGCAAACATATCTCAGGTATGGAGGATCTCTGTGACATTGTTCACACTGCAAACATATCTCAGGTATGGAGGATCTCTGTGACATTGTTCACACTGCAAACATAAACACCGAAAGTTTAGCAAGAGATCAGGACGACATACTGAATGACCTTCAGTTTGGCAAGACCAACGTCGACGAGGACTAGACTATCCTCGGAGACACCGTGTACTTATCTACCTCTGCGCTCATAGGACACTCTGTATGGAAGAGTCATGACTAGTTTGATAAAGATGAGGAAGAAATAAAGTCTATTTTCCTGGCGAAACATGAGGAATACAGAGACCAACAAAATGAGCCACCATCGTCAGTCTAAAAAACAGTCTTCACTGATGTTCGGAGAAGGCCTCAAGAGAGAATTAGGAAAATATAAGACGCCTGGCTAAACAATAAATCGAATGAAATCCAAATGTATGCAGACATACAAGATTGTAGACGGTTCTATGATGCCCTGAGAGCTATTTATGGCCTGCAACACTCTCACCCCACCCATGTACTCGATGCAGATGGAGCAAGACTACTAACTGACAACCATCAGATACTAAACCGCTGAACTGGCAGAACACTTCTGTTCCGTCCTCAACAATTCATACACTATAAGTGATGAAGCCATAGAGCACATACCCCAGCTCCCAATCAATGCCACGCTTGATGTTCCACCTACCTTAGATGAGATCAAGAAGACAATAAGTCAGATGTGTAGCTGGAAGGCACCGGGTGCTGACTCAATATTGATCGAAACAGGGCCGTGCGGTGTATTTTCTCAGTATGATGCAAGTCTTAGAAATGCCGCCCTTTAACACTTTTGTTCCCACCCATTTTTCAACCAAGTCTGGTTAACTGCTACGGTTTTTTGACATTATCAGTTTTCAGAGTGACAATTTTTACAAAATCATTAAAAAATAAAATAATAAACTTAAGACTTTGATACAATAGGATCATGTTCATATATTAATAAGCTATTTACCGTTCTATAAGTAGAGTATATTATTAATAATTCACAAGCTATTGATGTAACTATTGCTGGCGTCGATCCTTATATCTATACACCGTATGATACGCCGCAGTTTTCGAGGTGAGTGTCCATCACCTACACCTGTACCATTGGGTGTAACTGCTATTAATCTATAAACATCTTCATATTAATCAAAGTTCAAATTCGTATCACATTCCGAGCTAGTTTTATCACTATCGCTTGCTAAGAAGTTGGAATCAGAGTCATTTTGAACCTGATTATCATCAGCTAAATCTCCCATTTTGAAAATCTTGGTTTACTTGCAAAAAAAGAAGCCGGACGGCTTAAGTCCTCGGCGGCGACAGCCAAAGGGAGTTTGTCTTTCGATTTACAACAATCTACTACCGTTTTACACTTCTAACTTTTACTGTAGCAAATTTATTAATTATGGATGTGTAGTTTTGACAGAGTCCAACATGAAAAGAATCATATGTCTACAAGAAATAGGCCTAGATGGGGATGATATCAGACTAATAAGTAACATATACTGGGAACAGACAGCAATAATAAAATATGAAAATAGCTACTCTCCATACATAGACATAAAGAGAGGAGTGAGACAAGGATGCATTCTGTCACCAAGCCTATTTAACATCTACATAGAGAAAATCTTCAAACAATTAGAGGGAATGCCAGGACTCAAGATCAATGGAAAAATAATAAACAACTTAAGATATGCAGATGACACAGTATTGGTAGCAGAAAATGAACAAGATCTACAAGAACTAGTGGACCAATTGGACAGAACTAGCAAGGAATATGGATCAGACATTAACATACAGAAAACAAAAACTATGGTAATCAACAAGGAAATGGAAAAACCTAAAATGAATATAAAAATACATGGAGAATTACTACATCAAGTAAAATGTTTCTTATATCTTGATCAGATGATAACAGATGATGGCAGATGTATAATAGAAATTAAAAAGAGAATAGGAATGGCCAAGGATAATTTCAATAGTATGAGAAAGTTACTGACATCCAAACAAATCACAAACAGGCTAAAAATGAGAATGATCAAATGCTATATATATCCTATATTAATGTATGGCTCGGAAACATGGACAATGAACAAGCAGTTAGAAGACAGAATTTATGCATTTGAGATGTGGATATATAGAAGAATAGGCAGAGTTTCATGGATAGAAAAACAGACAAATAAACAAGTTTTAGGAAAACTAGGCATGAAGAAACAATTATTAAGAGAAATAAAATTTAGACAAGTAAAGTATTTGGGTACATAAAAAGACATGACACCATGATAAAACATTTACTAGAGGGGAAAGTTGAGGGGAAGAGCAAGAGGAAGACCGAGAGATAAGTGGGAGGAAACTTTAAGAAATGGACAGGTTACAGTCTGGCAGTGTGCAACACCAAGGCGAAAGACAGAGGATGCTGGAGATTCATTGCAGCCAACCTTCGATGTGGAGACGGCACCTGATGATAAGTTGGAGAGGCAGCCAATGTAGATTCAATAGAAATTAATGACAGATTTCTCAATTTTGTTTGGCTTATTGAACTTCTTAATTAGTGTTTTATTAATTTTAATTTGGAAAAACTTCTTTCTCCACTAGGTACAGAGATAGAGAATGTTCATAAAATTCTCACAGCTACAACAGTATTTGGATACAAAATAATCAGGTTATTTTGGCACAAATAATTTAAAACATCCAAAGGTTTCATAGAATATTGTAGTATTCGGGATACATCAGGTAAAATTCTTCTTGAAGATCATTTGCATTTATATTCGATTCATTGTCAACCGAAAGTATTTAATGGAGACTGGTACAATAATTTTCTAGCATTCTGTCATCTATATCTTTGAGTTCTAAAATGTCATATACAAACTGTACATTGTTGCTATGGGTTTCCAAAAGCGTCAGTCGTTCATTCAGAGAATTAAGAGTAATGTCCAAAATATAATTGAACAAAAGTTTATTTTAAATTTATTCTTCACTGTTAAGGGCTCATCGACAGCTTCTTCATAGTCGACGCTTTTTCTTTCTGGCTCTAACTTCAGTTTCGGTAGGAAATTCTGTACTGCATTCAAGATTCTCTGCAATCTCATTAGCAGCAATTTGTATCTGATCATGGTTAGATTGTCTATAACTGTTCACTTTTTGTATGGTGTCTGATAACATTCTTACACAATCTGACAAATTTATAGTTACAGATTACAATAGCTTCGAGACTGAATTTATTTCCAATAAAATATTATGAAAAAGAATTACATCACATATAAACGTGAAATTGTTAACAAATTTTTACTAACTCTCTTGCTTTAACTTTAGTTTCTGCATTTCTGTTGACGTCTTCTTGTAACAGTAACTACCGTTTCTGGGTATAAGGGGGCAGAATATTATAGTTTAGTGGTAATTCCCCTTAGATAGTTTTGTTGACGACAGTTCATGACAGTTCATCAGTTGTCACGGAAGTTACCTGAGTTGTGTGAACGACATCGGGGTTTTTGGTATTTTTTTAGTGGGTAGTCAATTAATGAGTCTGGGACGGTACGACGATGAGAGCTGTTGAGTTTGTGACGAGTAGAGACTGGGACTGGACAGTGGGACGGTCAGAGACCATAAATGTCGTGATGGTTTTTTTGGTTAGACAACGACGTTTTCTACTATTTAGGCAGCTGTGTGATGTTATAAATTCTGCAAGACTGGAATAGTCGTTGTGAGTTACTATCTTATGGTGGACAGAGTGGTTTTCTACTATTAGTCGACTGTGAGATTATAATTCTGCAAGACTGGAAATGTCGTTGTGAGTCACTGTCTTATGGTGGACAGCGTGGTTTTCTACTGTTTAGGCAACTGTGTGATCTTAAAGTTCTGCAAGACTAGAATGTGTCGTTGTGAGGCGTTTGACTTTGGAGGACTACGCAGTACCCATCAGTATTCTAGTGTAAAAACAGTCCAGAATACTAATAGAACAAATCTTGGACAAGGCTGATTTGGAGGCTGAATGATTTATTCAGTCTCTTCATACTACGAAGGAAAAGGGTACGTACCAGGAGATTAATTTAAGGTAATCTTATTAGCTGCTTAATTTGTTAATGTTCAATAAGTTCATTTATGTGGAAACTGATTTATTTATATTGTATATTTTATATTATGTTTATGAATAATGATTATGGGAAATTTCAATATACAATAGATTGCTTATGAATTGTTCTTGAATCGTGTCTTTGGTGTTAGTTCTTTTGTGCTGTTGGTTCTTAGAGTGTGTATGGATTCATGTGAGTGAAGTTACCATTACGTGTGTTCGTTTGTTGCGTAAGGTTCAGTGTTCATTGTATTCTACTCTGTTTCTATTCCGAAAATGTCACTTAGTTTTCCCTCATAACGAACTCTACCGCCCATGTCTAAATACGTTACATTCACTAGATTATTAATTTTCAATGAGCTAGCATAATGTCTCATTAATTTATCATGACATTTCGAAGGTCTTCTCATAATCCAAAAATCTACAGGAGATTATTTGATACTTGTTGTATATGTATAATGTAGCTATCTTGTCCATGCAAGATCTATTTGGTGGAAAGACTACAGCTACATCTTTTAGTTGTATGTCGATGGCATCTCTCAATCTCTCCAAGAATATACATAATATAATATATACAATTCATCTCGTACCATTATACGTTACATAGGGCCTACAAGCAATTTCTCTAAACCGCTCTATCCCGGACAACACGCTCAATCTCATCTATAGAACCGAGACCGATATATATTGCCTGTCTCAGCAACGTTCGTTTCAGAGTCTCCTTAGGTTATCCTTTCTTTCTTGAACCCTTTGCATCCCACTTCAATGCCTGCTTTGATATTCTGTGATAATTTTTTTTCAATATGTGTCCAACATATCTCCATCTTCTTCTTGTAACAGTTGTTACTAGTGGTTGACCCAGCATTTCTCTGATTTCGTCCCTTCTGAATTCGTTCCATTTTATGATCATTATTTTTCACAGACATCTATTTTCAAATACATTAAATTTGCTTTCTATATCTTTATAATATAGTGTCTACTTTTTTGGTGATCTCTGTGCAACTATACGTTCTCTTTCTGCAATTACCAGCTACTGCTGTTGGAGTAGATGTCTGACTTCGAAACAGCAAATAGATAAGATAGCTGACTTCTCCGTTCAAACATATAACTGTAGAAGACAGTGCGTCTCAGTAATGAAGCAGACATCTCCCTCAATTAAAGCACATACCATGAACAGAGAAATGGCTATACGATATGCAGATCTGCCAACATTGCATTGTTTATTTCATCTACAACCTGGAAGACAGAAGCCCAATATAAGGTTTGACGCCGTCTCCACAATCTAGAAAAGTATGTCAACCTCGTTTTGTCGAGGATCGAATGGTTTTATAGAACAAATAATTTAAACTTGGAAGATGAAGAGAAAACCAAATTTACTATTATGACTTTCTCTGGTTATTCTTGGAACGGTCACTGTAACTTTAGAACTTTCTTTAAGATAATATAGAACGTACTCTACGATAGATACTCTCTGTTAATATGCTAAATTTGTGTGCACATCGAAGTGCGCCACTTTAATGTAGTAACCGCGGTGATAAGTATTTTGATTTAGCAAATTGAACATTTGTACATTCGGTGTTTGATATGCTCGACACCTTGATGAAGGTTGTTGAGAAGAAATTAGCTTATTCTGTCACATGTAATACGTTAAGATGTGTTATAATTGTGGATCGATAAACGAAAATGATAGTAAAATATGAGAAACTGTGAGATGATGATATAGTGACATAATATATATAATAGCACATAATATGAAGAAAATAATGGACGTTTATAAGATACCTTAACTCAAATAGTACCGCTCAATACTTGTGCACTAAAGTATCGGATTTTGCTGCATGTCAATATTTTATCGCTTTAGGAATCTACTATTGATTCATGTCAACGATGTACGTTTAAGTGTTGCCACTAAGTAAACATATGCAGAGATATTACCATCTCACATTACATTTATCGATCGCTTTGTCACAATCCATTACAATAGTTAAGACGTCGAGAAAATTTCAGGTTACAACAAAACATTCTAATAACGAATCAAATGTTGGGAATAAATTACATATTTACATTCTATTCACATTTACTGAACATATGTTCTCTTTCTGTACATTTAATAACCAAGACGCTATATTTTGTAACAGAAAATGTTATTAAAAAGAAAAACAGTTCAAACTTTAATAATTCTCATTAGCTGTTGAGAACTTATGCCGAGAACAGATATCAAGAACGCAGTCCGAGATACGACAATAAAAATACTGTACACATACACCTTCTCCTTACAAGTTGGCCGCGCAAACACCAGTTTTGAATAACTTGAGCAATATTCAATGTATTTTTATTTTCGATATCAATGAAACGTACAATACTTGAACATTCCAATTGTAATGTGAAAATGAATATAAAAATAATATTTAACGTGTATGTGGACTTTACAAGATTAATGAATATTCTTTTCCCACATGTGAGAGTTAATGAAACAATAATTGTGTAATCGTATATATTGTTTGATATGTTGAAGATATTACGTATGAAATGGAGCATCTATGGACATGTCTGAATTCAATGAAGATATTTCAAACTGAAACGGTTACATTCGTTTTTCAATACAGTTTATAATAGTCAACATAAATAGTAATAACTTAAATAGTTTGTATTTTCTATGAGTATATATTTCTGTACATGATCTTACTAACAAATATATGTCTAAGATTGCATAATAGTAATAGCTTTAATATATTGGAACATGTGAACATTATTTTCAACACAAGAAAGCATTAACATACAATATGACATGAATTATCATGGATAACCAACACAAAGGCTACCTTAATGTTGAAGCGATGGTAGATGTCCTCAGTGATGATGGAAAAAGGACATTCGAATTGGTCGACCATGTAATTATTTGTACTCTAGTTGGTATATTTGGAATTGCAGCAAACATCATCAACATCATCATATTCTACAAACAAGGATTTTCTAATACTGTAAACATCGCGTTTCTTGGACTCGCCATCTCTGATTTGTGCTGCCTGTTTGCCTTAGAGTGGGCATCTATTTGTATAAACCCTCTGATGCCAGTTTACGACACTTCCTGGGTGTCACTTGAAGTTATGTATCTGTCTGCGGCATGGCCACATGGCTGCTTCTGTCGAATAACAAGTTATATCACAGTTTACATTACAGCAGAAAGGTTTCTCTCTATCGCGTTACCAATTAAAATCAAACAAATAGTCACAGCAAAAAGAACTACAATCATAATCTGTATGATCTACATAATCAATATAATAGCTTTGATTCCAGAGTATGCCACGTCATACCTTGGCAGGAGATTTGTACCAAGCAGAAATATAACTCTTTTGGGTATAACGTTCACGAGCAGCAGAAGTGACGTAGAAGGTTTATGTTTCCTGATGCACGCACTTCTAAGTATTATTTCTTTTGTTGGTGTCATAAGTTTTACAGCTGCCCTTGTTTTCAAATTAAGAAAAACTTCTGAATGGCGAAAAGAGGTAACAGCTGACAGTAACGAAAAGCGAATATCTACTTCTCGAAAAGAACGAAAGACAGTGAAGATGGTAGTTTTGATTGCTTGTGCTCTTATCATTTGCTATACTCCTGGCACGGTTATCTCCATGGTAACGTTTGCTATTGGGAAAGAGTTCAATATTAGGGGCGGATATAACAACATTTGTGAAGCTGTTTGGTCAATCGCATTTGTATTCCAGTCCATCAATTCAAGTGTAAATATTTTCCTTTACTATAAGATGAGTTCTAAATACAGACATACTTTCAATGATTTCTTTGACAAACTGTTTCGAAAGACAATGATACGGTCATCTGGAAAATGAAGGGACAGATTGTCCTTGTTTATCATAAAATTGTTGCTGTTATGTTTGTCCGAAAGGTTTGGTAGTTCTACTGTCCGATGAATGTTGTACTGAAATGTCTGTACGAATGTATACGGTAGAAAGAGCTAATCTTCTCTGATGTGGACTCTTTGATATATGTATTGCGTCACAAACTGTAATTAAGGAAGGTGATGTTGAACAATGTTCCAGTCCAGTTGCTTCATGATGTACATATTACATAAGGTTTGATGCTATCAGCTGAAGGTATTAACGTCTTATTTTTATTTTAAAAAGTGGTTTAAAATGAGTTTTGAAGACGTCAACCCTCTTGGAGATTTAATTAACGTGTTTATAGAGGCGATGTCTAGAAATACTGTTTGTTTGGTACTTAGTGATGGACATCTCTAATCCATAACACATATCGAATTATATATCGTTGTAAAGTGGCAATGTGAGAAACATTTTGAGGGCTCATCCAATGCTTTGGAAGATGAAGCTAATAAAAACTTTTTTTTCCCAGGTCAGTGAGAAAGAGACATCCTGTTTATGACTTGATGTTATGTTATGAAGTTTCCAGAATAGTCAAATAAATCGTCTAACTATGCTTTTCAAATTGTCAAAAAACATGTTATCAATCACATACCAAAAAATTGTAGTTTTCTTCCTCAGTATTGTAATTTTAAAAAACGGCAGTTTTCTCATGCCCCACAAGAAACACGAGAGAACTCAGAAGGAAGAAGGCACATATAATGTCGATGGATTTAACATATAACCATGCAGTATGAATGTTCTGGCAATCATATAATGTAAAAATTTTATGTGGAAAGTTTTTGGTAAAATAAATATTGTTTCATATTACATCAAAAATAATTTTAATTTGCAGTTTTCTCATAATTGTGATTTTTATTCATAAAGTAAGTGTTTAGCACGCTAGTCTCAGTAACCATTCAATAAAAAAAAATTGGCACACATATAGATCTTTTCAAAATGTAGGTAGTTATGGAAATAAAAGTTTTGACAAATATAATTATAAACTCTATATTTTTAGTGAAATATTTTTTAACCAAAGTACCTATATTTGGGGTAAATATTATGTATGTCTTAATCGTTGCACTTCTATCGGTTTGTTACGTCCGTCTCTTATTTGTTGCACCTCTATCAGTTTGTTATCTTCATGTCTTAATCGTTCCACTTCTATCGGTGTGTTATGTCCGTGTCTTATTCGTTGCACTTCTATCGGTGTGTTATGTCAGTGTTTCTTCGTTGCACTTCTATTGGTGTGTTATGT
Source organism: Arion vulgaris (assembly GCA_020796225.1). NCBI lineage: Eukaryota > Metazoa > Mollusca > Gastropoda > Stylommatophora > Arionidae > Arion > Arion vulgaris. The sequence continues at coordinate 39,504,521 of CM036756.1, forward strand.
CCGTGTCTTATTCGTTGCACTTCTATCGGTTTGTTACGTCCGTCTCTTAATCGTTGCACTTCTATCGGTTTGTTACGTCCGTCTCTTATTCGTTGCACTTCTATCAGTTTGTTATGTTCATGTCTTAATCGTCCCACTTCTATCGGTTTGTTATGTCCGTGTCTCATTCGTTGCACTTCTATCGGATTGTTATGTCCGTGTCTTAATCGTTGCACTTCTATCGGTGTGTTATGTCCGTGTCTTAATCGTTGCACTTCTATCGGTTTGTTAAGTTCATGTCTTATTCGTTGCTAAACACGTAAAAACAAAGTACTATACTTTTACAAAATACAGAAACAGTGACGATAAACAGCAACCTATTACTATGTCTTATTCATTGTACTTCTATCGATTTGCTATGTCCGTGTCTCATTCGTTGCACTTCTATCGGTTTGTTATGTCCGTGTCTCATTCGTTGCACTTCTATCGGTTTGTTATGTCCGTGTCTCATTTGTTGCCCTTCTATCGGATTGTTATGTCCGTGTCTTAATCGTTGCACTTCTATCGGTTTGTTATGTCCGTGTCTCATTCGTTGCACTTCTATCGGATTGTTATGTCCCTGTCTTATTCGTTGCTAAACACGTAAAAACAAAGTACTATACTTTTACAAAATACAGAAACAGTGACGATAAACAGCAACCTATTACTATGTCTTATTCATTGTACTTCTATCGGTTTGTTGTGTCCGTGTCTCATTCGTTGCACTTCTATCGGATTGTTATGTCCGTGTCTTAATCGTTGCACTTCTATCGGTTTGTTATTTCAGAAAAATTTTAATTTGCTAGCTATCTAGCACTTTGGCTTACTTAAGTAGCTCACTTTAAACAAATTAATAATATTATCTAGTTTCGAGTGTTTCGTATTTTAAAACAGTATTTATACTCCAACATGGCCGCCATTTCCATGGCAACACGACAAGTAAAAGTTCTGTAATAGTTTTTCCTAAGATCACCCTTGTACTACCTGTTAAATAGTATCTCATTTGACATGAAATGAGAAGTTAGCAACCGTTTGTCATGTCTCCCCATTAGTTCTTCATGGAGTGGATGTTCCTTGTTTGCGTTGATTTTTCCATATGATCTAACCTTTCATGTTTCAACAAACTGTGAGCAATAGTGGGAGATCAAAAAAGAATCTCATTGCTACTCCTGGTGCATCTTAGGTGCATCCCAGAATGATGCTGATAGCCTAATTATGAATTCTTTCCTGTCTCATTATTTGCGTAGTACTAATCGTCAAGATAGCGTACGCATATTCTATACATGATACAACAAAACATTGAAGGCGTTGCTCAATGTTAGCAGCCGCTTGGTTCTCATTGAAGGTAGTGCACCGCGAGCGTAGGCAATAACTTGGTCGATATGGTCCCTGAAGCAGAGACAGCGATCAAACTTTGAACCCAAATAGCTCGCATATATATATTAGTAGTGAATGTATGCCCATCTATTTTACCTTTGGCGTTTCAATAATTTATAATTTATTTTTTTTATGAAGAACCACGATAGCATAGTTTTTGGTGTTGTTTATTGTTGCACCAGTGATATTGTATCAGGCCATGACGTGGGCCAGTTCATTCTGTAGCTAATTAGCAATTTATGAAGACACCTGTGGTAGCACTGGTGAAATTGTTGTCGGCACAGACTGCCAATTATCAAAACTGATTTCCACTTTGTTCTCGAACATGTTACTTGCAATCCATCTCATGAGTAATGTATCGATATTGAGTAACGTGAGAGTATGTATACAGTTACGTGTTTGGAATTTTGTTATAGGCATCCTAGAGATCAAGTACAACAGTTTAAAATGAAGAAAGATGGTTGAAAGATGTAAACATTATTACACATACCTGATGACATCGGGTACTGTAGCTGCCTGTGCTCCCATGTCGTTTAGAATTCATGTTCGTCAAATAGAGCCCCATGTATTCTTGATGTTAAACGGATTTAACACCTTTGCCACACATCAGTGTCATTTATATATCTGATATGACCGTAGTTATTTTCATCTTCTCACTCCAAAGATCCCCCACAATATCCCTCCTCGGTGGTATCTGTGTCGACCACAACCCAATACTATAAGCAGCATCACAGAAGACGTTAATGGTTTGGATCATTAGTAGTGAAGTCGATGGGACACATGGTTGGACATTTCTGTATTACTTAATCAGTCTGTAGATGTGCAGCTTGTTTTCTTTGTATCTCAGCAGTACGACTATTCTCATTTATACAGGTTTGTTTGGTATTTTCTTTCTCTATCCTGTGCCTTTTATTACTCCTGTTGAGGCATAGACCCTTAACTAACTCTGTTAACTCTGTGCTTTGTTTTTAATCCTCATCTTTCACTTGCAGATCCTTCCATGTTTCCAAAAATCGCGTTTCTCTACTTACATATATCTTCTCCATAAATTTGTTGCCTTTCCTTTCTTATGTTTGCATTTCGGATAAAGTTAATAGCGGGGATTATTGGTGGGTAATACCCACATAATAGTGGGTAATATTGTTATATTTCAGTAGTGTTTTCTCAAGATTTGTCCTATCCTGCGTCAGTGTCTTTTTCACCTTTTGATACACTGAGATCTGTCTCGCTCGCTTAATAAGTTTCTTATTTGCTACCCCGGTATACCATATCAGTTCCTCTACATTACCTATACTCCAGTGGGTAATGTTTGCAGTTTATAAGTTATCCTTTTAGTTGTTCTAATAATGTTGACCTATAGCACAAGCTACTTCAACAATGGAGTTAAATAAACTTAGTTTGGTTCACGATTTTATTAACTTTTGAGTTCGTTGAACTCTCCTCTTGCTTTGTATTTTTATTCTGTCAACATTATCCGTTTCTCCCTCGTTGTCTACATTGATACGTAGGTATGTTTATTATTACATTTTTTGAAGCGAAGTTTCACTGATCCATATCTGGTTGTGGTTTGCTTGGTTTATTCTCCTCAGCTTTTTCTCTCCTCTATTAATAGTTAGCCATAGTTAGTGTGACCTGCTGTTAAGAGTGTGTATTTATGGAGCATTTGTTTACTTGTGTGGGACAGGAGGTCTTTACCATCAGCGAAGTACAGATCTTTCAACTGCTAGGTGAGAGTTTATTGAATACCATTTCTGGTGGTAGTTAATGTGTCCTTCATAATCCAGTCTCTAGTCAGTACGATCAATAAATGTGATAGAAGACATATCTGTCCTACTCCTGTTTCTGATCATGTCAAAACTTAACCTCTGCATCAAGCCCAGAACATGTCATGGGGTCGCAAACCAACAAAATAACTGGCAGTCTTCAAATTGAAACGCTCCACTGACACCGAAAGTTTAGCAAGAGATCAGGACGACATACTGAATGACCTTCAGTTTGGCAAGACCAACGTCGACGAGGACTAGACTATCCTCGGAGACACCGTGTACTTATCTACCTCTGCGCTCATATGACACACTGTATGGAAGAGTCATGACTAGTTTGATAAAGATGAGGAAGAAATAAAGTATATTTTCCTGGCGAAACATGAGGAATACAGAGACCAACAAAATGAGCCACCATCGTCAGTCTAAAAAACAGTCTTCACTGATGTTCGGAGAAGGCCTCAAGAGAGAATTAGGAAAATATAAGACGCCTGGTTAAACAATAAATCGAATGAAATCCAAATGTATGCAGACATACAAGATTGTAGACGGTTCTATGATGCCCTGAGAGCTATTTATGGCCTGCAACACTCTCACCCCACCCATGTACTCGATGCAGATGGAGCAAGGCTACTAACTGGCAACCATCAGATACCGCTGGACTGGCAGAACACTTCTGTTCCGTCCTCAACAATCCATACACTATAAGTGATGAAGCCATAGATCACATGCCCCTGCTCCCAATCAATGCCACGCTTGATGTTCACCACCTAGAAGAGGTTAAGAAGACATTAAGTCAGATTCCTAGCTGGAAGGCACCGAGTGCTGACTCAATACTCACCAAAACAGGTCCGTGCGGTGTATTTTTTCAGTATGATGCAAGTCTTAGAAATGCCACCCTTTAACACTTTTGCCACCCATTTTTTCAACGAAGTCTAGTTCACTGTCTCGGTTTTTTGACACTATCGGTTTTCAGAGTGACAATTTTTACAAAATTAATTTTTTTTAAAATAATAAACTTAAGACTTTGATACTATGGAGGTCATGTTCATATATTAATAAGCTATTTACCTTTCTATATAAGAGTATATTATTAATAATCCACAAGCTATTGATGTAACTGCTGTTGGCGTCGATCCCCATTTCTATACACCGTCATGATACGCCCCCTTTTCGAGGTGAGTGTCCATCACCTACACCTGTACCATTGGGTGTAACTGCTATTAATCTATAAACATCTTCATATTAATCAAAGTTCAAATTCGTATCACATTCCGAGCTAGTTTATCTCTATCGCTTGCTAAGAAGTTGGAATCAGTCATTTGAACCTGATTATCATCAGCTAAATCTCCATTTGAAAATCTTGGTTTACTTGCAAAAAAAGAAGCCGGACGACTCAAGTCCTCCGCGGCGACAGCCAAAGAGAGTTTGTCTTTCGATTTACAACAATCTACTACAGTTTTACCCTTCTAACATTTACGTTAGCAAATTTATTAATTATGGATGTGTAGTTTGGAGAGGCAGACAATGTAGATTCAATAGAAATTAATGACAGATTTCTAAATTTTGTTTGGCTTATTGAACTTCTTAATTAGTGTTTTATTAATTTTAATTTGGAAAAACTTCTTTCTCCACTAGGTACAGAGATAGAGAATGTTCATAAAATTCTCACTACACTAGTATTTGGATACAAAATAATCAGGTTATTTTGGCACAAATAATTTAAAACATCCAAAGGTTTCATATAATATTGTAGTATTCGGGATACATCAGGTAAAATTCTTCTTGAAGATCATTTGCATTTATATTCGATTCATTGTCAACCGAAAGTATTTAATGGAGACTGGTACAATAATTTTCTAGCATTCTGTCATCTATATCTTTGAGTTCTAAAATGTCATATACAAACTGTACATTGTTGCTATGGGTTTCAAAAGCGTCAGTCGTTCATTCAGAAAATTAGAGTAATGTCCAAAATAATTGAAAAGTTTATTTTAAATTCTCTTCTCACTGTTAAGGGCTCATCGACAGCTTCTTCATAGTCGACGCTTTTTCTTTCTGGCTCTAACTTCAGTTTCGGTGAAATTCTGTACTGCATTCAAGATTCTCTGCAATCTCATTAGCAGCAATTTGTATCTGATCATGGTTAGATTGTCTATAACTGTTCACTTTTTGTATGGTGTCTGATAACATTCTTACACAATCTGACAAATTTATAGTTACAGATTACAATAGCTTCGAGACTGAATTTATTTCAAATAAAATATTATGAAAAAGAATTACATCACATATAAACGTGAAATTGTTAACAAATTTGTACTAACTCTCTTGCTTTAACTTTAGTTTCTGCATTTCTGTTGACGTCTTCTTGTAACAGTAACTACCGTTTCTGGGGATAAGGGGAGGGGGGCAGAATATTATAGTTTAGTGGTAATTCCCCTTAGATAGTTTTGTTGACGACAGTTCATGACAGTTCATCAGTTGTCACGGAAGTTACCTGAGTTGTGTGAACGACATCGGGGTTTTGGGTATTTTTTTAGTGGGTAGTCAATTAATGAGTCTGGGACGGTACGACGATGAGAGCTGTTGAGTTTGTGACGAGTAGAGACTGGGACTGGACAGTGGGACGGTCAGAGAAAAAGGATAAGGGACCATAAGTGTCGTGATGGTTTTTTTGGTTAGATAACGACGTTTTCCACTATTTAGGCAGCTGTGTGATGTTATAAATTTGCAAGACTGGAAATGTCGTGGTCACTGTCTTATAGTGGACAGCGTGGTTTTCTACTGTTTAGGCAACTGTGTGAACTTAACGTTCTGCAAGACTAGAATTTGTCGTTGTGAGGCGTTTGGCTTTGGAGGACTACGCAGTACCCATCAGTATTCTAGTGATTCTGTGTAAAATCAGTAAAGAATACTAATAGAGCAACCTTGGAGGCTGAATGATTTATTTAGCCTCCTAGTACTACGAAGGAAAAAGGGCACGCACCAGGATATTAATTTAAGGTAATCTTATTAGCTGCTTAATTTGTCAATGTCCCTTAAGTTCATTTATGTGGAAACTGATTTATTTATATAGTATATTATGTTTATGAATAATGATTATGGGAAATTTAAATATACAATAGATTGCTTATGAATTGTTCTTGAATCGTGACGTTGGTGTTAGTTCTTTTGTGTTGTTGGTTCTTAGAGTGTGTATGGATTCAAGTGAGTGAAGTTACCATTACGTGTGTTCGTTTGTTGCGTAAGGTTCAGTGTTCATTGTATTCTACTCTGTTTCTATTCCGAAAATGTCACTTAGTTTTCCCTCATAACGAACTCTACCGCCCATGTCTAAATACGTTACATTCACTAGATTATTAATTTTCAGTGAGCTCGCATAATGTCTCATTAATTTATCATGACATTTCGAAGGTCTTCTCATAATCCAAAAATCTACAGGAGATTATTTGATACTTGTTGTATATGTATAATGTAGCTATCTTGTCCATGCAAGATCTATTTGGTGGAAAGACTACAGCTACATCTTTTAGTTGTATGTCGATGGCATCTCTCAATCTCTCCAAGAATATACATAATATAATATATACAATTCATCTCGTACCATTATACGTTACATAGGGCCTACAAGCAATTTCTCTAAACCGCTCTATCCCGGGCAACTCGCTCAATCTCATGAATAGAACCGAGACCGATATATCTTACCTGTCTCAGCAACATTCGTTTCAGAGTCTCCTTAGGTAATCCTTTCTTTCTTGAACCCTTTGCATCCCACTTCAATGCCTGCTTTGATATTCTGTGATCATTTTTTTCAATATGTGTCCAACATATCTCCATTTTCTTCTTCTTCTTCTTGTAACAGTTGTTACTAGTGGTTGACCCGGCATTTCTCTGATTTCGTCGCTTCTCAATTCGTTCCATTTTATGATCATTATTTTTCGCAGACATCTATTTTCAAATACATTAAATTTGCTTTCTATATCTTTATAATATAGTGTCTACTTTTTTGGTGATCTCTGTGCAACTATACGTTCTCTTTCTGCAATTACTAGCTACTGCTGTTGGAGTAGATGTCTGACTTCGAAACAGCAAATAGATAAGATAGCTGACTTCTCCGTTCAAACATATAACTGTAGAAGACAGTGCGTCTCAGTAATGAAGCAGACATCTCCCTCAATTAAAGCACATACCATGAACAGAGAAATGGCTATACGATATGCAGATCTGCCAACATTGCATTGTTTATTTCATCTACAACCTGGAGGACAGAAGCCCAATATAAGGTTTGACGCCGTCTCCACAATCAAGAAAAGTATGTCAACCTCGTTTTGTCGAAGATCTAATGGTTTTATAGAACAAATAATTTAAACTTTGAAGAGAAAACCAAATTTACTATTATGACTTTCTCTGGTTATTCTTGGAACGGTCACTGTAACTTTAGAACTTTCTTTAAGGTAACAAAGAAAGTACTCTACGATATATACTCTCTGTTAATATGCTAAATTTGTGTGCACATCGAAGTGCGCCACTTTAATGTAGTAACCGCGGTGATAAGTATTTTGATTTAGCAAATTGAACATTTGTACATTCGGTGTTTGATTCTCGACACCTTGATGAAGGTTGTTGAGAAGAAATTAGCTTATTCTGTCACATGTAATACGTTAAGATGTGTTATAATTGTGGATCGATAAACGAAAATGATAGTAAAATATGAGAAACTGTGAGATGATGATATAGTGACATGCACATATTATAAAGAAAATAATGGACGTTTATAAGATACCTTAACTCAAATAGTACCGCTCAATACTTGTGCACTCAAGTATCGGATTTTGCTGCATGTCAATATTTTATCGCTAATGGAATCTACTATTGATTCATGTCAACGATGTACGTTTAAGTGTTGCCACTAAGTAAAGATATGCAGAGATATTACCATCTCATATTACATTTAACGATCGCTTTGTCACGATCCATTACAATATTAATACGTCGAGAAATTACAGGTTACAACACACACATTCTAATAACGAATCAAATGTTGGGAATAAATTACATATTTACATTCTATTCACATTTACTGAACATATGTTCTCTTTCTGTACATTTAATAACCAAGACGCTATATTTTGTTATATAATAATTCAAATATATTTGGTTCCTATCCTCTATGCTTCATACAAAATCACTTCTTTGATAGGTAGTTGGTTATATTATGGTTTGAACAATGTCATAACAAACGAGACTAAATGTTTCATACGCAAAAACAGAATATGTTATTCAAAAGAAAAACAGTTCAAACTTTAATATTTCTCATTAGCTGTCGAGAACTTATGTCGAGAACAGATATCAAGATACGACAAAAAAAATATTGAACACATACACCTTCTCCTTACATGTTTGACAAACAAACACCAGTTTCGGATAACTTGAACAATATTGAAAGCAGTGTTATTTTTTATATCAATAAGACATACAATACTTGACCATTTCAATGATAAAGTGAAGGTAAATATAAAAATAATATTTAACGTGTATGTGGACTTTACAAGATTAATGAACATTCTTTTCCTAAATGTGAAAGTTAATTAAATAATAATTGTGTAATCGTATATATTTTTGATATGTTGAAGATATTAAGTAGGAAATGGAGCATCTATGGAGCATCTATGGAGCATGTATGGAGCATCTATGGAGCATCTCTTGAGCATCCATGGAGCATCCATGGAGCATCAATGGACATGTCTAGATTAAATGACGATATTTCAAACTGAAACGGATACATTCGTTTTTCAATACAGTTCAAAATAATAATAATAATAATAATTCATCTCGTACCGTTATACGTTACATAGGGCCTGCAAGTAATTTCTCAATACCGCTCTATCGTGGGCAACTCGCTCAATCTCCTCCATGAAACTGAGACCGATATTTCCTGCCTCTCTCAGCAAAGTTCGCTTCAGGGTCTCCTTAGGTCGACCTCTCTTTCTTGAACCCTTCGCATTCCACTTCAATGCCTGCTTTGATATTCGTTGATCATTTCTCCTCAAGGTGTGCCCAACATATCTCCATCTTCTCTTTCTTATAACAGTTGTCACTAGTGGTTGACCAGACATGTCTTTGATTTCATCACTTCTCCTGAATTCGTTCCATTTTATATTCATTATTTTCGCAGACATCTATTTTCAAATGCATTCAACTTGCTTTCTATATCTTTAGTCATTTTCCAACTCTGCTGGCATATGTTAGGATTGATACAACATTTGAATTGAAAATTCGTAATTTAGTTTTAATACTAAATAACTTGCAGTTCCATATTTTATTTAGACTTTTAAAAGCTGATGTTGCTTTGCCAATTCGTATCATAATTTCTTTTTAACATTTCCTGTGCAATCAAAATTGTACCTAAATAGGTGAACTGCTCTGTTATTTTTATCATTTTAGATTCCAATGTGATATCTGCATTACCTGCCATAGGTGTCTTCATTATATTTGTTTTTTCATAGCTTATCTGCAGTCCAACTTTTGATGCTATAGATGACAAGTTGTCTGTTTTTCTTTGAGTTTCTCTTGGTTGTTTCTACTTAACAAGGCAATATCATCTGCAAAATCCAAATCTTCTAGTTGACTATTTTCTACCCAATCGATGCCAGTTTCGCCCTGCAACATTTTCGCATCACCCAGTCAATGGCCACTCCAAACAATAGCGGAGATAGAATACAGCCTTGCTTTACTCCGGTTTCAACCATAAACCAGTCACTGTGTCCACCATCAGTGCGAACTGCACACTGTGAACCATCATAGAGGCTCTTTATAATTTTCAAAATAGTCAACATAAAGAGTAATAACTTAATGTATTTTATATGAGTATATATTTCAGTACATGGACTGACTAACAAATATATCAGTCTGAGATGTCCTAATAGTAATAGCTTTAATATATTAGGACATGTGAACATATTTTCAACACACGAAATCATTAACAAACAATATGACATGAATTATCATGGATAACCAACACAAAGGCTACCTTAATGTTGAAACGATGGTAGATGTCCTCAGCGATGATGGAAAAAAGACATTCGAATTGGTCGACCAAGTATTTATTTGTACCATAGTTGGTATATTTGGAATTGCAGCAAACATCATCAACATTATCATCTTCTACAAACATGGATTTTCTAATACTGTAAATATCGCATTTCTTGGACTCGCCATCTCTGATTTGTGCTGCCTGTTTGCCTTAGAGTGGGCATCTATTTGTATTAACCCTCTGATGCCAGTTTACGACACTTCCTGGGTATCACTTGAAGTTATGTATCTGTCTGCGGCCTGGCCACATGGCTGCTTCTGTCGAATAACAAGTTATATCACAGTTTACATTACAGCAGAAAGGTTTCTCTCTATCGCGTTACCGATTAAAATCAAACAAATAGTCACAACAAAAAGAACTACAATCATAATCTGTATGATCTACATAATCAATATAATAACTTTGATTCCAGAGTATGCCACATCATACCTTGGCTGGAGATTTGTACCAAGCAAAAATAGAACTCTTTTGGGTATAACGTTCACGAGCAGCAGAAAGGATGTAGAAGGTTTATGTCACGTGATGCACGCATTTCTAAGTATTACTTCTTTTGTTGGTGTCATAAGTTTTACATCTGCTCTTGTTTTCAAATTAAGAAGAACTTCTGAATGGCGAAAGGAGGTAACGGCTGACAGTAACGAAAAGCGAATATCTACTTCACAAAAAGAACGAAAGACAGTGAAGATGGTAGTTTTGATTGCTTGTGTTCTTATCATTTGCTATACTCCTGGCACGGTCATCTCCATGGTAACGTTTGCTATTGGGGCAGAGTTCAATATTAGGGGCAGATATGGCAACATTTGTGAAGCGGTTTGGTCAATTGCATTTGTATTTCAGTCCATCAATTCAAGTGTTAATATTTTTCTCTACTATAAGATGAGTTCTAAATACAGACATACTTTCAATGATTTCTTTGACAAACTGTTTCGAAAGACAACGATACGGTCATCTGGAAAATGAAGAAACAGCTTGTCCTTATTTATCATAATATTGTTGTTGCTATGTTTGTCCGAAAGGTATGGTAGTTATTATGTCCGCTGAATGTTGCAATGAAATGTCTGTTCGAATGTATACGGTAGCAACAGCTAATCTTCTTTGATGTGGACTCATTGATATATGTATTGCGTCACAAACTGTCATTAAGGAAGTGGATGTTGAACAATGTCCAGTCCACTTGCTTCATGTACATATTACATAAGGTTTGATGCTATCAGCTGAAGGTTTTGATAAGGTTTTTTGTAGAACAAAGTGGTTTAAAATGGGTTTTAAAACGTTAACCCTCTTGGAGATTTAATTAACGTGTTTATAGAGGCGATGTCTAGAAATACTGTTTGTTTGGTACTTAGTGATGGACATCTCTAATCTATAAAACATATCGAATTATATATCTTTGTAAAGTAGCACTGTGAGAAACATTTTGAGGGTTCATCCAATGCTATGGAAGTTGAAGCCACTAAGCATATTTTTTCCAGGTCAGTGAGAAAGAGACAACTTGTTTATGACTGAATGTTATGTTTTGAAGATTCCAAATAGTCAAATAAATCTTCTAACTATGCTATTCAAATTGTCAAAACAGATGTTATCAATCACATACCAAATAATTGTAGTTTTCTACATCAGTATTTGACTAAATAAAAACAGTAGTTCTCTCATGCTCCACACCGAGAAACACGAGAGAACTCAGAAGGAAGAAGGCACATATAATGTCGATGGATTTAACATATAACCACACGGTATGAAAGTTCTGGCAATCATATAATGTGGAAATTGTATGTGGAAAGTTTTTGGTAAAGTAAAGATTTTTTTCATATTACATCAAAAATAATTTTAATTTGCAGTTTTCTCATAATTTTGATTTTCATTCATAAAGGAAGTGTTTAGCACGCTAGTCTCAGTAACCATTCAATAAAGAAAAAAAATTGGAACACATATAGATCTTTCAAAAATGTAGGTAGTTATGGAAATAAATATTTTGACAGATATAATTATAAACTCTATATTTTTAGTGAAATATTTTTGTACCCAGAAGTACCTATATTTGGGGTAAATATTATGTATGTCTCATTCGTTGCACTTCTATCGGTTAGTTATGTCCGTGTCTTATTCGTTGCTCTTCTATCGGTGTGTTATGTCCGTGTCTTATTCGTTGCACTACTATCGGTTTGTTATGTCCGTGTCTCATTCTTTGCACTTCTATCGGTTTGTTATGTCCGTGTCTCATTCGTTGCATTTCTATATGTTTGTTATGTCCGTGTCTTAATCGTTGCATTTCCATCTGTTTGTTATGTCTGTGTCTCATTCGTTGCATTTCTATATGTTTGTTATGTCCGTGTCTCATTCGTTGCATTTCTATATGTTTGTTATGTCCGTGTCTCATTCGTTGCATTTCTATATGTTTGTTATGTCCGTGTCTCATTCGTTGCATTTCTATATGTTTGTTATGTCCGTGTCTCATTCGTTGCATTTCTATATGTTTGTTATGTCCGTGTCTCATTCGTTGCACTTCCATCTGTTTGTTATGTCTGTGTCTCATTCGTTGCACTTCCATCTGTTTGTTATGTTTGGGAAAAATTTTAATAAGCTAAATGCTTAGCGCTTTGGCTTATTTAAGTAGCTCAATTTTTGTAATGAATACTATTATCTATCTTTGAGTGTTTTTGTTTTTTTAAACAAAATTTATAACCCAGTATGGCAGCCATTTCAATGGCAACTCGACAACTAATTAGCGTAAAAGTTATATAATATTTCACCTCAGATCGACTTGATAAATAGTATCTCATTTGACAGAGAAATGAGGAAATTAGCAACCGGTTGTCATGATTCCCCATGAGTTCTTCATAGAGTGGAGGTTCCTTGTTTGCGTTGATTTTTCCATATGATCGAACCTTCCAAGCTTCAAATCTGTGAGCAATAGTGATGAGGTCAAGAAAGAATCTCATTGCTACTCCTGGTGCATGCCAGAATGATGCTCATAGCCTAAATATGAATTCTTTCATGTTTCATTACTTGCATATAACTAATCTTGAGGAAAGTGCACGTATATTATATACATGATATAACGAGGCCATTAATACAGGAGCACAAGAAAGCGTTGCTCAATGTTAGCAGCGGCCATGATTCTCAGTAAGGATAGTGCGCTGCGAGACTTGGCAATAACGTGGTCGATATGATCTCTGAAGCTTAGACTGCGGTCAAACTTTGCACCCAAATAGCTCATATATACTTTACGAGTGAATGTATGCCCATCTATTTTGGCATTTGGTGTTTTGTAATGTACAATTTGATTATTCATGGATTATTCATTAGGCCATGAAGCAGAACAGTTCATTATGAACCTAATTAGCAATTTAATCCCTGTTTATCCCCTGTCTGTGCCCTAAAATGTCCTCTCTCTGATAGATATTTGCTGTTTTGTAATAATTATGGTGAATACGGTGAATAGTACTGGAGATGGTGAGGACTGGTGAAATTGTTGTTGTTACAGCTTACCAATTACCACACTTGAGTGTCACTTTTTTCTCGAACATGATCCTTGCAATCCCTCTTATGAGCAATGTATCGCTATTGCGTTGCATGAGCGTCTGTTTATGGTACGTTATTGAAATTTAGTTGCAGTAAACTCCGTATCAGAGGCCAAGCGCAGATACATTTTATGGTACGTTATTGAAATTTAGTTGCAGTACACTTCGTATCAGAGGCCAAGCGCAGATACATTTACTGGGTAAGGCTAACCGAGCGCAAATATTAAAGTTGCGTTCTAGGGCCCAATGAACTACCCTCCCTGCGGCAAACGGGCAAAGTACTACTGGAGTAACAACTAACATCCCCAGAAGAACAGGGGTGGATGATGTTGGCAAGCGCAAGATTTCAGTTGCGTTGCTAGCGTTGAATGAAACGACCCTCTCAAATATATGTGCACAGCCCCAGTCCAGTGTTTCCCGGAGACACGGAAAATGCAGAGCGGACGCTGCAAATTGCCAAGTGCCGACACGTAACCCAAAACTACTGAGAACACTCCTATTCAGGAATAATCTCACCGTGGATAGAGAAGCTAAGCCGATAATGCAAAGGTTTGACTAGTACAAAACCAAGCATTATCGAAGGGCGATACGTTTTGAACGCCGATCACCCTACACCGAGTAAGATGACGTCCAAACACCATGACTCAAATCATTTAGTGACCTTTAAAACAGCCAAACAATGATCGTTTTTCGCGACAAGCACATGTGTTCCCAATGACTGAGAATGTTCCTAATCCGGAAGGACCTCACAATGTCAGAAAGAATGCATTCTGTAGACATACTGTTCTTAGGTGAAGATCATAAAGCCCAATATACGGCGATGAAGGATCGTTAACGAGCAATGAATGCAAAGAAAGTTACCGTTCCAAAGACTAGTCCTTGAAGGGCTGAGAGTGCGCCTAAACCGTAACGACCTCATCCAGTCAGCGCAAAGTAGTAAATGCTCTTTGGCACAGATCGAAAAAAGGTGGAGACTGCAGTAAAACTTTGAAAAATAGCTAAACACGTAAACACAAAGTACTACAGTTTTACAAAATACATAAACAGTGACGATAAACAGCAACGTTTCGACCAAAAGGTCTTTATCAAGCAAACAATACAACAAGAGTGACGAATTTCGAGGAGCACTACAAATGGACGATTACATGTGGAAACATAAACCTATCTAATGAAAATCTGCGAATAAAAACGAACAACGAATGTTGCACTCATTTCGTCTTTTCCACTTTCGGTTTTTTGTGTTGCACTCATTTCGTTCTTATTTCGTGCCTTGTTATCTATATGTGTGTTTGCTCCATATATGTGTCATTTATCCACTATATTGTTTATTGTTTCTCTTCTTTCCACTTTCGGTTTTTTTTTTGTTGCACTCATTTCGTTCTTATTTCGTGCCTTGTTATCTATATGTGTGTTTGCTCCATATATGTGTCCTTTATCCACTATATTGTTTATTGTTTCTCTTCTTTTCCACTTTCGGTTTTTGTGTTGCACTCATTTCGTTCTTATTTCGTGCCTTGTTATCTATATGTGTGTTTGCTCCATATATGTGTCATTTATCCACTATATTGTTTATTGTTTCTCTTCTTTTCCACTTTCGGTTTTTGTGTTGCACTCATTTCGTTCTTATTTCGTGCCTTGTTATCTATATGTGTGTTTGCTCCATATATGTGTCATTTATCGACTATATTGTTTATTGTTTCTCTTCTTTTCCACTTTCGGTTTTTTTTGTTGCACTCATTTCGTTGTTCGTTTTTATTCCCAGATTTTCATTAGATAGGTTTATGTTTCCACTTGTAATCGTCCATTTGTAGTGTTCCTCGAAATTCGTCATTCTTGTTGTAGTGTTTGCTTGATAAAGACCTTTTAGTCGAAACGTTGCTGTTTATCGTCACTGTTTATGTATTTTGTAAAACTGTAGTACTTTGTGTTTACGTGTTTGGCACAGATCCAAGCCCAAATATACGACAATAAAGGATTATTAATGTGTTTTTCTACGATGTGTAAGGAACGACCTCACAAAAAGCAGGAAAACCGACAGAGAAGTCGAACTTCATTAATCAACACCGGACGTAAAAGTACCGATGGTACGAGGACTCGAAGCAATTTTCTTGTGGATAGCATGTTTCCTGCAACAATCAAACGTGAAGGATCTAATCTTCAAGTACCTCTGAAGACGCCGAGGCAGACCGCATGGTGAGGGACACTGGTAAAACGGTAAGTATGCCGCAAGCACAATTCAGTCAGAAGCGCAATACCAGGCGCCATGACTTCGTCTGAATTGAAAGTGGGCGTTCGCAGAAGAAGAAAGAAGAAGGTATTTTTCAAAGCATCTCTGGTACAATGCAACTGTTTTTCATGGACTGTCGCGTTCAGTAACAATATGAATTTGATCAAAAATAATGGAACATCATTGCTTTCCGATTACAATTTGTGTCAACCAGTCTCTAATTTTAAAAATATTACAAAGCTTTGTGAAAGTAAATGTCCTTAGGTTCTACCAGCTCAATTTTGTTAATCAAATATAGATCGTGAATAAGAAAAAAAATGTTCATACAGTATGCTTCATTGTTGAAATAAATAAATTAATAACGTCATGGATGTTTTCAACTAATATACACACTTTTATAAAGTAATGATTATATGATTATACAATTATACAAATCTAGCGAGTGTCACGAATTTCTGAAACCCGATAAAATTAGTTTTCTATTAATTCAGTCTAACCTTTTTTTTAATCGTACTCACGTTATTAATTCAAGTGAAGTCAGGGCGCTAAATATAGTTCCTGCATTTAAAAAAAAATTTTTTTGGTCACTACTGTCCCTCACCATTCTGTCGAATTTTAATCCGATTTCAGAAGTACTTGTAACTTAGATCTACAACAAGAAAGGTTCAGGGTTGCATGCAGTACAACCACTTACCGTGTGCACAACGAAAATGTTTGGCCCAAGCTTCTCTTCAACCCCGGCATTTGCACCGCAGTGATCTCTAGCGCAGTATGTTAACATCTTGGTTTTCGGAGAGACCTTTCTGCACAACTATAATCTTCTTCTTCTTTGCGTTCGTTCTTTACTACTAATTTTAATCACTCTTTGTGACATGTTTGATCTTTGCCAAGAACGTGTATACGTTGCACATTGGTTTGGTAGGCCCCTAAATGAATAGACTTCTAAAACGTTTAGGACATGTGCATCGATTTCAGCCAAACCTCCTTAGTCGCCTCTTACGACATGCGTGACAGGTAACAGTGGTTCTATTCTTTACACTCCAAATTGGAGACCCGGTAACCACTCGGGCGTTTCGAACTATAATCTCTCTCTCATTGTGCCATTACTTAGCTTCTGCTGTTTGAGCAGATGTCTGACTTCGAGACAGCTAATAGATAAGATAGTTAACTTCTGCGATCAAACATATAACTGTAGATGATAGTATGTGTCTCAGTAACGGAGCAGAAATCTCCATCAAGTGGACAGCAAATGCAATAAGCGTGATAATGATACAATATATCGAGATCAGTCAACATGGCGTTGTTCCTTTCATCTTAAAAACCTGGAAGGACAAAAACAAGACGTGGCCTCAAAAACCTTGAGAATTCTGTAAATCTCTGTCGACTGATTGTATGACAAGTGATTTAAAAGAAGAAGAACAAATCAATATTTACAAAATCGTGACTGGGACCAATACAACTTCCATCTGGTCATGTGGTGAACGGTCACTATAACTTCAGAACTTTCTTAAAGATAATAATGACAGTATTCGACAATTGATAGATTGAATGTCTACGAAAACTGTGTGCGACTCTAATGTAGTAACATCGGTGATAGTTGTTTTGAGTTAGCAAATTGTTATTGAACAATTTTACAAGCAATGTTTGATTGTTCGACAGCACAATGAAGGTTAATGAGAAAATGTTAGCTTGCTCTGTCACATGTAACACGTTAATTGTTGTTACAATTGTGGATTGATTAATTAAATTGCAAGTAAAATTTGTGAAACTGTGAGTTAATGATACAGTGACATTAACATTCATATGAAGAAAATATTGGGCTTTTGTATATATATATATATGTCCGCATATTGTTTCGCTCAATACTTGTTTAATAACGTGTCATAATGCGATGCAGGTCAATATTTTTCGCCATAGGAATCTGTTATTGGTTCATGACCATGATGTACGTTTAAGGGTTGTCACTAAGTGTAGGTATGCAGAGATACTACTAGCTGACACTATAGTTAACTCTTGCCTTGTCACGCTCCATTACATTAATAACACGTCACCAACAGCTAACAAGGTAACAGATAACAACACACACATTCTTATAACGAATAAAGTTGTGTGGCTAAATTACATAATTACACTTCTTTCACATTTACTAATCATATGATTTCTTTCTACACATCTAGTGATCAACAAGCTATATTTTGTTATATAATAATTCAAAGATATATGATGCATGTCCTTTATACTTCAGATAACATCAATTCTTTTATAGATTGTCATATCTAACTTTGAAAACACGAGACTAAATGTTTGCATACGCGAAATACGAATATGTTATTGAAAAGAAAAACAGTTCAAATGTTAATACTTGTCATTAGCTGCTGGAAATTATTAACACATTGTGAGAAACGAGACGAAGATCCATAAACACATTTGTCTTGTCCCTACAAGTTTGATGATCAAACGCAAACTTCAGACTAGAATAATAATCAACGATACGTTATTTTCTGTAGAAATAAGTTCATACAATACTTTAACAGTTCAACCCTAATGTGAAAGTTAACATAAAAATAATAGTTAACGTTATGCGAACTTTTATTTCACAAATGGGAAAGTCAATGAAACAATAATTGTTTAATCGCACATTACTTTGAAATGTTGGAGATATTGCACAGTAGATCGGAGAACATATGGACATGTCCGCATTCAATAAAGATATTCCAAAGTAAAACTGAAACGCAAACATGTGTTGATACATTTCCAACATAGTCAACATAAATAGTTATAATTAAAATGGCTTTTACTTTCTATCAGTATATATTCCAGTACATAGAGTCACTAACAGATATTTCAGACTGGGATTTCATTATAGTAATAGCTTTAATATATTGGAACATGTGAACATAATTTCAACACACGAACTCATTAACAAACAATATAACCTGAATTACCACGAATAACGAAATAAATGATAACCCTAATGATAAGGAAATGGTAGATGTTGCTATTGTTCTCAGTGATGATGGCAGAAAGATATTCGAATTCGTAAATCTTGTAACTATTTGTACTCTAGTTGGTATATTTGGAATTACAGCAAACGTCATCAACATTATCATCTTCTACAAACAAGGATTTACTAATACTGTAAACATAGCATTTCTTGGACTCGCCATCTCTGACTTGTGCTGCCTGATTTCCTTGGAGTGGTCATCTATTTGTATAAACCCTCTGCTGCCAGTTTACGACACTTTCTGGGTGTCAGTTGAAGTGCTGTATCTGCCAGCTGCCTGGCCACATGGCTGCTTCTGTCGAATAACAAGTTATATCACAGTTTACATTACAGCAGAAAGATTTCTCTCTATCGCGTTACCTATGAAAATCAAACAAATAGTCACAGCAAAAAGAACTACAATCATAATTTGTATGATCTACATAATCAATATAATAACTTTGATTCCAGAGTATGCCACGTCATACCCTGGCTGGAGATTTGTACCAAGCAAAAATAGGACTCTTTTAGGTTTAACGTTCACGAGCAGCAGAAGTGACGTAGAAGGTTTATGTTTCGTGATGCATGCACTTTTAAGTATTACTTCTTTTGTTGGTGTCATAAGTTTTACATCTGCTCTTGTTTTCAAATTAAGAAAAACTTCTGAATGGCGAAAGGAGGTAACGGCTGAAAGTAAAGAAAAGCGAATATCTACTTTTCAAAAAGAACGAAAGACAGTGAATATGGTAGTTTTGATTGCTTTTGTTCTAATCATGTGCTATATTCCTGGCGCTGTTATCTCCATGGCATCGTTTGCTATTGGGAAAGAGTTCAATATCAGTGGCAGATATGCCAACATTTGTGAAGCGGTTTGGTCAATTGCCTTTGTATTCCAGTCCATCAATTCAAGTGTTAATATTTTTCTCTACTATAAGATGAGTTCTAAATACAGACATACTTTCAATGATTTCTTAGGCAAACTGTTGCTAAAACCAAAAACGCGGTCATTTGGAAAATGAAGAAACAGCTTGTCCTTTTTGTTTATCTTAAAACTGGTGGTGTTATGATTCTCTGTTAGGTTTGTTACTTCTGCTGTGTGTTGAATGTTGCTATGAAATGTATGTACGAATGTATACGGTAGCAATAGACAATTTTCTATGATGTGAACTCATTGATTTGTATTGCATCACAAACTGTCATTAAGAAAAGTGGATGTTGAACAATGTCCAGTCCACTTGATTCATGCCATCGTCATCATCATCAGGTGCCGTGCCAGCCGATCGGCGATCATGGATCTCCACAAATCTATGTCGTTGGTGTTTGCTATCAACTCAGTTGTTGACGCTCTACCGTGCCATGAAGTCAGGCTATCCAACATTTTTTCACTCTGTTGCTTCATGTACATAATGCATAAAGTTTGAAGCCACCTGCTGAATGCTTTAAGACCTGGATAACAAAACAAATAAACATATTTTTCACACTGCATACTTTTCTTAGGTTTAGAGTATCTCTGGGGATTGAGTAACAAGATCACCTCCAATTACACAGGTCCACGTTTAGTTCACAGAGTGGAGTGATCGTGATTTTCTTTCAGAGATCCATGATCTCAATGTAAGAGAGATCGACTTTCTAGTCCTTTCACGGTTTCGCGATAAAACTGTTAAATATGATCGAACCCACCAAATTTCAATCATGTGAACAATAGTGGAAGGTCAAGAAAGAATCTCATTTCTATGCCTGATATACGAGTATATTTGGTGCATCCCAGAATGATATTAATAGTCTAATTCTGAATCAGTATCGCGGTTTTCGTAGGAATAATTGTGAGCACAGCGCATGCATATTCTATACATGATACAACGAGACATTGGTACAGGAGCACAAGACGACATCAGCTCAATGTTAGCAGCCGCCATGATTCTCAGTACAGATAGTGCGTTGTGAGCCTTGGCAATAACTTGGTCGTTATGGTCGCTGAAGCTTAGACTGCGATCAGACGTTACACCCTAATAGCTCATTTATACTTTTCAAGTGAATGTATGTATGTCTATGTTGGCGCTTTTGTTTCTTAATTAACAATGTGATTATTAAGGTTTAAATGGTTTTTATTAACAATGGATTATTAAGGAAAAACCAAAATAGAACAGTTTTGATGGGGTTTATCGTTGCACCAGTGACAAAGCATCAGTCCATGGCGCGTACCAGTTCATTATGTAGCTAATTAGCAATTTAATCCCTGTTTATCCCCTGTCTGTGTGCCATGATGTCCTTTTCCTGACAGATAGTTGCTGGTTCGTAATCATTATGGTAAATACGTTGAATACTACTGGAGATGGTGATGACACCTGTGTTAGGATTGGTGGGATGGTGGTTGGCGTTGACTACCAATTACCACACATTAGTGCCGCTTTTCTCTCGAACATGACACTTGCAATCCATCATATGAGCAATAAATATATCGATATTGCGTTGCGTGAGCATATGTATAAGGTACATGATTGGAATTCTGTTATAGACATAATGGAGATCATTTACAACAGTGCGTGTCTCCACACCAACCTGGATACCTGCACAGACGGCATATGCAAAGATCGAAGCATTGCACTAAGTTTATTTATTCCGATTGTATCCGCCGAGGGTGGAGGGAAACATGCGGCGTCCCTCCACATCCCGATTCAGTTTTAAATAATCAATAACTTTTTTAGAAGCATGCCCACTATGTTCTGCATTATAAGTATTCTAAAAGCGGATATATGTTTGTGAATTTTGTTTACGTTTTGCCAGTGGTATTAAGTAGCTATGAAGCCTCTATGAGGTTTTGATCAAGAGAAGAGTGCAATTGTGAAAGACTGACTTCATTTCATTGGGTTACTCTATATGGCTTCGTCCGTGTCGACATAAATGACACGTCATCTGCAGAGAGTGGAGAGTGTTGCACAATACAGAAATACCGTAGCTATAGCAACAATTTTATGGATCTCATGTAAATAAAGCACATGCGAGTCTGTCCAGAATCGAACTCACAACCTTCAGAACTACAGGCAAAGGTCTTAAGCTAGAGAAATACATGAATGTAACGACGGCCAACGTGATGTTGAACACGTCATTCATCATTTGCCTTTATATTTTAAAAAACAGGACCCAATTCCATTTTCCACAATCTATCACAAAGAATCAAAGAGAAATATTTATTTTACCTTTGTACTCGTTCGTTGACATAATTATCTGGAACACGATTGGTTGACACACATTTCCATGCAACACACGGAAAAGAAGGCAAGTGGAAGACAACGGAAAAGATGTTTAGATGGCGTAGCAGAATCCTGTGGAAGAGCAAAAATAACAATCATACAAGCCGCCAGAACATAGGAAGACAAAAACAGAAAACCACGACACTGGGAAACAACCCGGTAACAGTGTGACGACAAAAGAAGAAAAGAAGACACGTTCATGGTACTACAAGATAAGGAAGGACAAATATGTCAGATGTACTCAAGATACGACTATTTTTTTAAAAACATAGTTCAGCTGTACTTATCTTTTTACCGGGGACAAGATTCAGATAAAGGCTTAACTACTGATGTAATATATGATTATAGGCTCTCCTTGCTGTTGGCAAACAAGATTAGCACTGTACATACTGTTATGTCTATCGTCAGGCTGATGTTTCTTGGCTACAGTACATAGTAAAGTTGCTACTGACTGAAGTGGAGCATACATAGCAACCACGTCCTGTGTGAAAGATGGAGGTTACGGCCGTTATTGATGCCCCTATTGTTGCCCTATCTGGGACTTTGTTTACTGTGCTCTTTATTGTATCTAATTATCTGTCATTATTTCTGAAGTTCCAAAGTGACAGGTATTGTATTAGTGGATGTCGTGTAATGAAGTTTCCTACCTGAGAGGGCAACATGAATCTACTGTCCTGGGAATACGAATGTCTTCAGCAATTAGAGAGTGAATAAGATTGCATTAATAGCATTGATTTTCTTGAAGTGTCATATATAAATAAGAGGGATGTTGTTAGGTTTCTTCACGACTGCCTGTTGGATGAAGACATTAAAATAGATGTTTAATCGAACCACCATTTAATAACTGTGGCGTTCCCGTTGTACAAAAAGAAATGGATACATGAGAGGCAGAGTGTGGGGTGTGTCATAGGCTATGAGAACCAAGTGTATGCATCTGTTGGGTGAGACTATCTCTCTCTCTTTCTCTCTCTGTCGTTCCCCGTTTAGACCGGTGAACCAAATTTTATCATGAATTGAACTGTTGTTTTAAGGGACTTCGTCTCTCCGTACAGCTTCACGCGAAACTCTGTGTTAGCGGGCCAGGTTGCTCTTCTCGGGCCTGCTAACAACTGGTTGTCTTGTAGTATGTGCTCTGCCGTCATGTCCGCCTTTTTTCAGTGGCACAGGCTAGTTGTGCCAATTTTAAATTTGTTGAACATATGGGCCCGAAGCCTGTTATGGCCAGTACGGAGGCGAAATATAGCAACTTGTTCGTTTCGGGATAGACCATAGTATCCATCACTGCTGCTGTGTTGTGGGTGGTCTTTCGACCATTTTTCTTTATACTGCCAACCGATGGTTGTTCTAGCTTCCTCATAGCTGATCACGTGATCAGTCTGCGGTAGTCGCCCTCCTTCTTTAGCTAACTTGTCAGCTTGTTCATTTCCGCTTATATTGCAGTGTGACGGTATCCACTGAATGATGGTGCGTTTAAATCAGTTCACTAGTACACCGAGGATCGCTTTCAGCTCATTGAGCTCTATTTTGCCTGCACTTTTTAGTGCCGTGATGACCGAGAGACCATCTGTGAATATCACCCCTTTGTTGTGTGAGGTGCCTCTTCTCTCTAAGATCATTTCAGCAGCTGTTCTTATTGCCACTGCCTCTGCCTGGGTGAAACTGAGAACCTATGGGTCTGCCTGGGGTGCAATGACGACTGTTCAGTAACCAATAACCACTTACCAATCTATATGATATGGGTGCCCCTACCAGACGCCTAGCTCTTGTCAGCATAGTTTTTCGGATCATTGAGATATGCAAGCTCCCCATCACTACATGGTAGGCAACTCTACCTGCAACTTCGTACACACTGAATTAGAATATTGTGCCACATTAACATTATATGTTATGCTCGAAATCCCCACTGACCTACGCCATTGACCATCGACTGAATAGTTATCTTATATTAACCCCAACCAATCTTGAATGATTATAAGGAGATCGCGAGAGAGAGAGAGAGAGAGAGAGAGAATGAATATTGAGCACAGATTTAGATATGCAAATTTAGAACTGGTATATTTCAAGAGTGCCGTGAAATTACATATACATTGTTCCATAATTTGATAGCCACAATTTACAACTAGACCTGGCAACCTGTTTCCATTTAGGAGCTTCAGATATCAGACATTTGGATACATACAATAGGAATAATACCATTATGAATAGAAAAATCAACATTGTATAGTTGCATGGAGATCATCGAATGTATTGTAGCTACTTAGCATCATCATCAAATATCTTATCCTGAGTAGAACTTTGCCATCTTAATATTTTTTGGGAAACTTCTCTCTCTCTCTCTCATATGCCATACATCCTACCTCTGCAGCCGTCATACTCAAATCATCAGGCACATTCTCAATCCATCTTCTCTGTGGTCTTCCTCTTCTCCTCTTTACCGAGAAACATCCTCTATAAGGGTCTTCTCCAACTCTTCGTGTCTTTTTATGTGTCCAAAATACTTCAATTTTCTCACTTTTGTGTGTGTGTCATCAGCCAGTAATCTTTGTTTTAGAGTTCTTCTGTATACATCTATTTGCTCTATTTTATGTTCATGATATACGGAGGTCACTTCTGTAACATTTATATTCTAAAGCACATTTATGTTTTTCCTCAGAGTTATTAAATGGCAATGCTTCACACCCATATGTTGCCACTGGGAAAATGCATGCTTTTTGTATTATGATCTTTGAATTCGTATTTTAGTTCCATTCCATTCTGTTTTTAATTTTCTCTTTTTTTATAAGGCGATGTGTCTTCTTTTAATATTTTCATCCCATTTCCATCTTTTGCTAGAAGTAAAACGAGATTTTCCAAATTGTTCATGTTTGCTATTTTTTATTTGTTGATAAAGATTGTAGCTACTACTTCTGATTATATAGATATTTATCTCAATGAAAGTTTTCAATGTATATTTTAATATAGCTCTGTCTAGATGACAAATTCTTATCAGATCAAATTATTTATTGAAGATTGTCAACTACAAAATAATGTTCAAAATAATGTTCATCGACCAAATATTCATACAACATGTATCAAAGCAATTCTTTAAAACAATATGAGATCAAGGGTACGACGTCTTCTGCTAGAACTGAAAGATGCTAAACTATCCTGGGAATTCATAATGACAACGGAAAGAAGACGGAAAATGTGGAGAACAGCTGTGAGGCCCTATGCTAAGCGAGGATCGAAAGGGAATAGGTAAGTAGGTATAAAGTCAATTAAGTTTAGAAGAACTGCAACATTATTGTGAAAAATTTCTTTACCAGAGTTCGTTCCAAAATTGGTGAACATTTTTACCGACCGATTTAAAATCATCCACTTGACATAAATTCTTTATTTTTACATTTTTATTTAGGTAACAGTGGTGACCTTCCTAAAGTATTTTTTGCCCATAAAAAATCTTTAGTAATCAGAGAAATGTCTGGTCAACCACTAGTGACAACTGTTATTAGAAAGAGAAGATGGAGATATGTTTAACACACTTTTATGAGAAATGATCAACGAATATCACAGCAGGCATTGAAGTGGCATGCAAAGGGTTCAAGAATGAGGGGACGACCTAAGGAGACCCTGAACCGAACTTTGCTGAAAGAGGCAAGAAATATCGGTCTCAGTTCCATGAGATTGAGCGAGTTGCCCCCCATAGAGCGGTATGGAGAAATTGCTTGCAGGTCCTATGTAACGTATAACGGTAATAGAGAGATTATTATTATTATTATTAAACCTTTAGAGCTGTAAGATTTTACTTATTTCTTATTAGTAAAATAACAGTGATGTTGTTTTGGTATACATGTAGAAGTTCAACAGTACGATTGTCAAGTTTTTCTATAATTTCGCTTTTGCGTGTTCCACATGCAATTTAGCGCAAGTTAAAACCAAGAATCCAGTGGAATTAATAAGTTCACAATTTATACTAGCGACTGTCATTGGCGTACACACATCATTTATTTTCATTGATAGAAGTGGAAGGTATTATTTTGTTCACTATGTCACCTTTATTTTTATAATATCTAACAGGGTTACGCCTTTGCAAACATTCGCCACCATTTTGTGTATTACTGTAAATTCTAAACTTAGATGATCATTTTGTTGTGCTTATGCAAAATTATTTAACAAACAACAAAAAATGTTGTTTGCATTAACTAAGCTACCTACCAATTACTTAAACATGAATTCGTAAGGTAGTGAGGTATATAAGACTGCCTACAAAACATTATTGTTATACATCCGATAGATTTCTTTCCAAATTAAACTTTAGTGTGTTCATGAATTTTGGACCGAACTATAAAAGGAAATATAATAATTTAAAACATTTGACCAAAGTCTGAAATTTGCTGCTCAAATAATGCAAATAGACCTTTGAGTAAAGTAAAAAACAGTTTAAGAACCTCAGAACAACCAGTTAATAGATAGGCAAGTAAGTACACAGTAAACAAGTATTAGGAGCAACCGTAGATAGCATAACAGTAACAAGATTGTTACCCAGGGAAGCAACCAAGTTAATAGATAGGGCAAGTAAGTACACATTAAACAAGTATTGAAGGCCTTCAGAAAAACAATTACGCAAACACAGGATTCTAAACATAAAGAAAGTGTGTGGTTCGAATCCTGTGTGGGTTAAATTGTTTTTTTCTGGTAACCCTTCAGACTTGATTACTGTCTATTTATTTTCCATATTACCTTTAGACGACATAAACTAGCTAAATATAAAATATAAGGTTGGGATATTTGTTCAGTTTGGAATATTCTCTTACCTTGGACATGTATCAATGGTGGTGGTACACGTGAAATAGAAGTCACAAACAGAATAATTTTTGAACTAACAAGAATTTAAATACCAAACTTAAATTTAGATTTTTCAAGTATTGCATATATTCGTCACTAATTAATAAGGATACAATGAAATAGGGAAAACGGAACAATTGTGTCTATTGTGAAACAGTTTTAAATGGTTGAAAATGGTTGAAAGATGTAAACATTACGACACATACCGTATAACATTGGATACTGTAGTTGTCCATGCTTTCATGATGTTTAGAATTCATATTCGCCAGGTAGAGCCCATGTCTTCTTGAGGTTATACGGATTTATATCTGATATGACCGTAGTTATTTTCCTCTTCTCAATCCAAAACGTCTCTCCCCCCTATCCCTTCCAAGTGCCTTTGTGTCGATCACGACCCAATACCTTGAGCAACATCACCGAAAACTTTAATGGTGTGACTCATTGGTAGGCGGAAAGTCCATGAAATATATATGTTCATGGTTGAACATATCTGTATTACCTAATCGGTCTGTTACTTAAGTGTGCAACTTGTTTTATTTGTATCTCAGCAGTACGACACTTCTATTTGCTTTTTTTCTCTTCAGTTTTCACTTGCAGGTCCTTCCATGTTTCCGCACATGGTTAATCTCTGCTTCCAAAACTCTTCACCTTTGATATTTTTTGGATTTCCTTTCTTATATTTGCATTGCGGATTACAGGAAATAGCAATTCTTGTTATATTTCAGTCGTGTTTTCTTAAGGTGTGTCCTATCCCGCGTCAGCGTCTTTTTCACCTCTTGATTTACTGAGTTTTGTATCATTCTCTCCATACTCTTCTTAATCTCTACTTTATTTTACCATTTAATTTCCTCTATTCTTCGTATACTCCAGTGGGTAATGTTTGCAGTTTATA
This sequence comes from Arion vulgaris, assembly GCA_020796225.1. Taxonomy (NCBI): domain Eukaryota; kingdom Metazoa; phylum Mollusca; class Gastropoda; order Stylommatophora; family Arionidae; genus Arion; species Arion vulgaris. The sequence goes on from CM036756.1 coordinate 39,532,470, forward strand.
TGTTATCGTTTTAGTTGTTCTAATTATGTTGACCCATACAACAAATTGCTTCAAAAATTGAGTTAAATAAACATATTTTGGTTAACAATTTCATTACATTTTTTGTTAAAAACCTTTTCAGTTCGTTGAACTCTCCTCTTGCTTTGTATTTCTATTCTGTCAACATTATCCGTTTCTCCCTCGTTGTCTACATTGATACGTGAGTATGTGTATTATTACATCTCTTGAAGTGAAGTTTCACTCAGCCAGATCGGGTTGTGGTTTGCTTGATTTATTCTCATCACCTTTTTCTTTCCTCTATTAAAATTGAACCCTAGCTGTTGTGACCTCTTGTCAAGAGAGTTTATTTTATCCTGCATAGGTTTACTTGCGTGGGGAGGATCTCTTTACCATCAGCGAAGTACAGATCGTTCAGCTGCTAGGTGAGAGTTATTGAGTCCCATTTCTGGCGGTAGTTAATGTAACCTTCATAATTCAGTCTATACTCAGTACGACCAACAAATATGATAGAAGACATATTTGTCCTACTCTTGTTTCTATTCCAAAAGTATCACTTAGTGTTCCCTCATGAAAAAACTCTACCGTTGATGTCTATATACGTTATATTATTAGATTATTAATTTTCAGTGCGCTCGCATAATGTCTCATTAATTTATCATAGCCTTTCCTTTAGATACTGTCGAAGATCTTCTCATAATTCAAAATCGTACATATAAGGAGATTATTTGATAGTTTTTGATATGTATAATGTGGCTATCTTTTCCGTACAGAATCTATTTCATGGAAAGCCTGCAGTTCCATTTCTTAGTTATGTGTCAATAGCATCTCTCAATCTCTCCAAGAATATACATGCCTAGTATTGCATCTAAGTATGAATCACATCATCATTAGGTGCCGTGGCGACTGGTAAAGATCTCTACAAATCTCTTTCCCTTGAATTTATTGTCATTTCAGATGTTGACGCTCTTCCCTGCCATGAAGTAAGAATGTCCAAAATGTTTTCCTTCTGTCGTCCTCTGTCTCGTTTTCCCTCAATTTTATCGGTTGTCACAATGTGTTCTAAACTTCCCCTTCTCATTACACGTTAAAAAAAAACAGTGATTGTTTCGTTCTTATAAAGATAAAACGTTTTCTCTATGTGCTGGCCTCATTCAACACCTCCACATTAGTGATTTTAGCAGTCCATTGGTAATCTCATCTGAACAATCTGAAAGGTTAACAACTGTTGAAGGTAGGAGTCATTTCAAACCATCTTTCTTCCAGGAGATTTCTTCTTCACGGAGCATATGATCTTCACATTTGTTTCCAGTATTCAATGTTTTTATTTGAAAGGAGTTCCCGTAGTAGGACTTAACCATTAGAACCAGGACTCCCAATATATTGGGATTGAATGCAAGCGCTGCATACCCTGATCTCCCAATATATTGGGATTGAATGCAAGCGCTGCATACCCTGATCTCCCAATATATTGGGATTGAATGCAAGCGCTGCATACCCTGATCTCCCAATATATTGGGATTGAATGCAAGCGCTGCATACCCTGATCTCCCAATATATTGGGATTGAATGCAAGCGCTGCATACTCTGATCTCCCAATATATTGGGATTGAATGCAAGCGCTGCATACTCTGATCTCCCAATATATTGGGATTGAATGCAAGCGCTGCATACCCTGATCTCCCAATATATTGGGATTGAATGCAAGCGCTGCATACTCTGATCTCCCAATATATTGGGATTGAATGCAAGCGCTGCATACTCTGATCTCCCAATATATTGGGATTGAATGCAAGCGCTGCATACCCTGATCTCCCAATATATTGGGATTGAATGCAAGCGCTGCATACCCTGATCTCCCAATATATTGGGATTGAATGCAACGCTGCATACCTGATCTCCCAATATATTGGGATTGAATGCAAGCGCTGCATACCCTGATCTCCCAATATATTGGGATTGAATGCAAGCGCTGCATACTCTGATCTCCCAATATATTGGGATTGAATGCAAGCGCTGCATCCTCTGAGCTCCCCATATATTGGGATTGAATGCAAGCGCTGCATACCTGATCTCCCAAATATATTGGGATTGAATGCAAGCGCTGCATACCCTGATCTCCCAATATATTGGGATTGAATGCAAGCGCTGCATCCTCTGAGCTCCCCATATATTGGGATTGAATGCAAGCGCTGCATCCTCTGAGCTCCCCATATATTGGGATTGAATGCAAGCGCTGCATCCTCTGAGCTCCCCATATATTGGGATTGAATGCAAGCGCTGCATACCCTGATCTCCCAATATATTGGGATTGAATGCAAGCGCTGCATCCTCTGAGCTCCCCATTATCGGATTGAATGCAAGCGCTGCATCTCTGAGCTCCCATATATTGGGATTGAATGCAAGCGCTGCATACTCTGAGCTCCCCATATATCGGGATTGAATGCAAGCGCTGCATCCTCTGAGCTCCCATAATCGGGATTGAATGCAAGCGCTGATACCTGATCTCCCAATATATTGGGATTGAATGCAAGCGCTGCATCCTCTGAGCTCCCCATATATCGGGATTGAATGCAAGCGCTGCATCCTCTGAGCTCCCCATATATTGGGATTGAATGCAAGCGCTGCATCCTCTGAGCTCCCCATATATTGGGATTGAATGCAATCGCTGCATACCCTGATCTCCCAATATATTGGGATTGAATGCAAGCGCTGCATACCCTGATCTCCCAATATATTGGGATTGAATGCAAGCGCTGCATACTCTGATCTCCCAATATATTGGGATTGAATGCAAGCACTGCATCCTCTGATCTCCCAATATATTGGGATTGAATGCAAGCACTGCATCCTCTGATCTCCCAATATATTGGGATTGAATGCAAGCGCTGCATACCTGATCTCCCATATATTGGGATTGAATGCAAGCGCTGCATACCCTGATCTCCCAATATATTGGGATTGAATGCAAACACTGCATCCTCTGATCTCCCAATATATTGGGATTGAATGCAAACACTGCATCCTCTGATCTCCCAATATATTGGGATTGAATGCAAACACTGCATCCTCTGATCTCCCAATATATTGGAATTGAATGCAAGCGCTGCATCCTCTGAGCTCCCCAATATATTGGGATTGAATGCAAGCGCTGCATACCCTGATCTCCCAATATATTGGGATTGAATGCAAGCGCTGCATACCCTGATCTCCCAATATATTGATCTGAGAATATTTTTTCACCATTTTTCGGTATTTAAAAAAAATTGTTTACAAATGTGACGTCAAACACAACCCATGTGTTCTACATGGTTTTGCGAGATAGCGAACGCTGTTGTGTGATTTTTTTTACTGATTAAGGTAATTCGTTAAGTATTTTCATGTTAAAAGATAATTTTCGGAAATGGTTATTCTAAAGTATAACAACAGAGCAAGCTGTTGAACTTGTTTTGAATGAATTTTAAGATAAATTAGACTTAGAATATGATTATTATGATAGGGATTTAGAAAGTGAGTTAGATGAGAATTTAGACGACAAAGAATTGCTTTATTCGATTGATATTCAAGATTTTTATCTTCAATTTGGAGAAAAATCTTCATATACAGGAGTATTCGCAACCGTGCCCACATGTTAAAATAAATAAATTTTAAATTTAGTATTCTTCAAGTATATAATAAGCAGGAAGAATGGAGATAATGGGGTAAGTCAAAAACAAATTATAGAGCACTAAAGAGTACTAAATTATCGTGTTTTAATATAACTCTGATGTGGACTGTTTTTGTCCAGGAGCTCCGGGAAAGAGATTTTTAAGGAACAGGTGGCCAGGGTTCAAAAGGTTATACATGACATATTTTAAATGTTGTGCTCTGTGCAACTAAATGTCCTTTCACCCTAGTCCACACAAGTTCAATTGGATTTAAATGTGAAGGTAAGGGGTGAGTCTCTCTCTCTCGATCTTTACTTTTCGGCCATTTTTATCATTCTTATTGTGATATATAAACAGCCTTTGCCCAGAACGTGTTTTACTTCTCAATATTCTGTACCATTTAGATCCCTAGTGCTTGTCCTTCGGCGACGTGTCCGATTTCAACCAGCCCTTACTGGATTCGCTCTTCGCTAGCCTTTGTCTGTCCGAAACCAACCTGCAAGGCAGCAGGTTGCTATTTTCTTTTAGGGTAGCGACCCCTAGACGACCTGCCCTCCCGGGTTGTTGAGCGTCATCTGCCCAGAAAATCTATCTTTTTCTGGACTACTTGGTTTTCCTGCCCTCCAGTTTTGTATACGGTTTACTCCGCTAGCATTTAATTATCCCCAATCAAACTACAAGGCAGTTGTAGTTCCCTGCGAGCGGAAACGCGTACTGAATTCAACCTCTGCTGGGCTTTCCAGATTTTTTCTGCACACTTGGATGGTCCCCTAACCCTCACGTCTGCCACGCCCCATCAGCGCCGTGCCCGTCTGCACATCGGTGGGCCCACACGTACATCGTCCGCTTTCGTGCTCACTCTGCCCTGGTGCCTGCCCCCTGCCCTGGTGCCTGTCCCCTGCCCTGGTGCCTGCCCCACCATCTCCATAAGTTCTCACCGTGCTCACATTTACCATGTCTCTATGCTGTCCGGACACGGGGCTCACCTCGGGCCCCCACCTCAGGGCTCCAAGTTTGGCACTATGTGGGCCCACGTGCAACTCATCTCGGGCCCAAGTTTAGCTCCGCGCGAGCCCACGTCTCTTCTCTGGATGCACCCCTCTCCCCATCCCTTTATGGTTATCCGTTCAACTTTTCCCATCGACCGGGAGAGATGTGCATTTATAGTCACTCTGGGATTTCGCTCATCTGTGTTGCGAGCGGATCCCATCCACCCTAATCACGTCTACATCTCTACTTATATCATAATAGGTCTCCCTCGATCCCTACCCGCTTAGTCAGACTGGAACCAATGTCTATTACCTGGGTCACCACGAGGAGGTGGGGTTAGATCTTGATTAGTTCCAGCTAACTAAACCTGGCCTGGCGTTGTCCCCATGCGCCTTTGACCCCATAGCTGCCTCTTAATTTTATCCTTTGCTTCTATACTTTGATTGCTACAATGACATAACATTAATATATCACTGAACTATGCGATAGTTTCATTTGCAGAAACAAAATGCGCAGTCACTCATATTTTTCAAACATCTCTTGTATAATGTGAATTTGTTAACATAGACTGTCGAACTCAGTAACAATTTAAATTTGAGTAAAAAATAATGGAACAACATATTGCTTTCCGATTACAATTTGGGACAACCCGTTGCAATTTTATTTTTTAAATTATTATAATTTCTGAAAATAACTGTCCACAAACTCTACCAGTTCAGTTCTGTTATACATATATAGATGGTGAAAAAGAACAAAATAGTCATACAATAAGTTTGATTGTTGAAATAAATATATTAATAACGTCATGAATGTCTTCAACTAACATACACACTTTTATAAATAAACGATTATATATCTCTACAATTATACAAATCTAGTGAGGGTCACGAATTTCTGAAACCCGATATAATTAGTTTTCTGTTACTTCAGTCTAATCTTGTTTTAATCGTACGTCCGTTATGAATTCATACAAAGTCATGACGCCAGATATAGTTCCTGCTTATTTTTCACTAGTGTCCCTCACCATTCTGGCGAGTTTTATTCCGATTTCAGAAGTGCTTGTAACTTAGATCTCCATGGTCCAGGGTTACATGTAGTACAAAAGCGTAACGTGCACAACGATAATGTTTGGCCCAAGCTGGCCTCGAACCCAGCACAGTGTGTTAATATCTTAGTCTTCGGCGATGCCTGTCTGCCCAACTGATATCTTTCTCTCTTTGTGCCAGTGCTTAGCTACGGATGTTGGAGCAGATGTCTGACTTCGAGACAGCTAATAGATAAGATAGTTAACTTCTGCGATCAAACATATAACTGTAGAAGATAGTGTGTGTCTCGGTAACGAGAGAAATCTCCATCAAGTGGACAGCAAATGCACTAAGAGTGATATACAATATGATCATAGCATTTTTCCTTTCATCTACAACCTGGGAAGATAGAAACCAGATCTGTTTAACGTCGTTTCATTAACTTTGAAAATTCTGTAAATCTTGTTCTGTCTACGTATCTTACGGTCTAGTATATTCTTCTTCGAACGCTCCATATCGATCACTTGTTAACCACTTTGTGTGATTTGTATGTGATCTGAGCATAAGAGCGATTGTACGTTGTGCCAGTTATGCGCTTACAAGTAGGCAAGCACATCCCATTTCTTCGATGCTTTTTATTTACTAAGGTAGCTTCCCTAGGTCCTACATCAGTCGCTTCTTACGACATGCCTCGTAGGTCGCAGTGGTATTATTCTTTGCTTCCCTTGCGAGTCCTGGGTCGCATGGTCTTCCCTCGTGGTCTAGTATAAAGAGTGATTTAAATCAAGAAGAAGAAGAACAAACCAATTTTACGAAATCGCTATTGCGACCAAAACGACTTCCATCACGCCATGCTGTGAACGGTCACTGTAACTTCTGAACATTCTTCAAGATAACAAAGAAAGTATTCGACAATAGGTAAGCTACTGTCAAATGAATGTCAGGAAAATATGTGAGCATCAAAGTATGCGTCTCTAAAGTAGTAGCATCTATCATAGTTGTTTTGATTTAGCACATTGCTATTAAACACAATGTTCTACAACACAATAAAGGTTAATGAGAAGGAGTTATCTTGCTCTGTTACTTGTAACAATTTAATTTGTGTTACTATTGTGGATAGATGAACTACGATACTTGTAAAATTCGGGAAACTGAGTTAACGGTAAAGTGGCATACACCTAATATAAAGAAATTACTGGGCGTTTATATAAATATATATATATATATATATATATATATATATATATATCTGACCGCATATTATTTCGCTCAATACTTGTTTTTCAACGTGTCAGATTGTGATGCAAATCCACATTATTTCGCAATAGTAATCTGATATTGATTCATGTCCCTGATGTACGTTTAAGTTTTGTCACTAAGTGTAGGTATGCAAAGATATTGCTATCTCACGTTATATTTAACGGTTGCCTTGTTCCGCTCCATTACGTTAATAACAAGGCACCAACAGATAACACGCTAACAGGTAACAACATACACATCTGATAATGAATCAAGTTTTGAGACTAAATTACATAATTCACATTTACTATTCATATGTTATCGTTCTGCACGTCTAATGACCAAGAAGCTATATTTTGTTATATGATATTTCAAAGATATATGATGTGTGACTTCAATGCTTCAGAGAACACCAAACTTCTACAGATTGACATTGCTAACTTAGACTAAATGTTTTCATGCGCGAAATAAGAATATGTCATTAAAAAAGAAAAACGGCTCGAACTTGAATACTTGTCATTAGCTGCAGCGAAAATATTAACACAGAGCGAGATATGAAAGGAAAGTCATTGAACACATACATCTTCTCCTTACAAGTATGACCAACAAACACCACTTTCAGACAACTTGAACAATATTCAATGCAATGTTATTTTCAATAGAAGCTAGACACACAATACATGAGCATTTTAATCATAATGTGAACGTTAATATAAAAATAATAGTTAACGTGTATGTGGACTTTGCAAGATTATTTGAACATTTTTTCACATCCGAGAAAGTTAATGAAACAATAATTGTTGAATCTTACGTTTCTTTGGAATGTTAGAGATATCGCGAAGGGTATCGGAGCACATGTTGACATATATGAATACAATAAACATTCCAAAGTGAAACTGAAATTGAAGAGGAATCATTTTTCTTCATGCAGTTCACATATAATCAACATAAATAGTAATAATTTAAATAGGTTTTTTATATGAGTATAATATGAGTACATGGACACACTAAAAATATATCAGTCTGAAATTTCATAATAGTAATAGCTTTAATATATTGGGACATGTGAAGATAATTTCAACACAAGAATCATTAACAAACAATATAACCTGAATTACCATGGAGAACGAAATAAATGATAACCCTCATGTTGAGGAGATGGTGGATGTTGCTATTGTCCTAAGCTATGATGGAAAAAAGATATTCGAATTCGTAAATCTTGTAACTATTTGTACTCTAGTAGGTATATTTGGAATTGCAGCAAACATCATCAACATTATCATCTTCTACAAACAAGGATTTTCTAATACTGTAAACATTGGATTTCTTGGACTCGCCATCTCTGACTTGTGCTGTCTGATTTCCTTAGAGTGGTCATCTATTTGTATAAACCCTCTGATGCCAGTTTACGATACTTCCTGGGTGTCAGTTGAAGTCATGTATCTATCAGCTGCCTGGCCACATATTTGCTTCTGTCGAATAACAAGTTATATCACAGTTTACATTACAGCAGAAAGGTTTCTCTCTATCGCGTTACCGATTAAAATCAAACAAATAGTCACAGCAAAAAGAACGACAATCATAATGTGTATGATCTACATAATCAATATAATAACTTTGATTCCAGAGTATGCCACGTCATATCTTGGCTGGAGATTTGTACCGAGCAGAAATATAACTCTTTTGGGTATAACTTTTACGACCAGCAGAAAAGAAGTTGAAGGTTTATGTCACGCTATACATGCACTTCTAAGTATTACTTCTTTTGTTGGCGTTGTAAGTTTTACATCTGCCCTTGTTTTCAAATTAAGAAAAACTTCTGAATGGCGAAAGGAGGTAACGGCTGACAGTAACGAAAAGCGAATATCTACTTCACAAAAAGAACGAAAGACAGTAAAGATGGTAGTTTTGATTGCTTGTGTCCTTATTATTTGTTATACTCCTGGCGCTGTTATTTCTATGGCAGTGTTTGCTGTTGGAACAGAGCTCAATATAAGGGGCAGGTATGTCAATATTTGTGAAGCGGTTTGGTCAATCGCATTTGTATTCCAGTCCCTCAATTCAAGTGTTAATATTTTCCTCTACTATAAGATGAGTTCTAAATACAAGCATACTTTCAATGATTTCTTAGACAAACTGTTCATAAAGGAAAAAGTACGGTCATCTGGAAAATGAAGAAACATGTTGTCCTTGTTTACCTTAACTCTTAAACGTTCATGGGTTTTAAAGATTTTTTTCATATTTTTGAAGGCCTGCTCTATTACTAGAATCCATATGCACTCCATGAATTGAAAGTAGGCATGTTATATATGGTTGGAAAGATTATTGAATGTACTATCCAGAAATGTGGTTTTAATATCAGTGTCATGTAATATGTGATATCAGTGACCTAATTTGGGATGCTAAAAATAGATTTTCTGAAATTTCAATAATTATACAGTTACAAATGAGGAATAAGATAATTTCACAAAAACTATTAACAACAAATACCTTCATATTTACAGAATAAATTGTAAATCATGAAGTTGTTTGAACTTGATAAAAATGATATTCGAAAATGTAACTTCTAAATATTTCCATATTTTTGGAATACCAACTCAATAAATAATAAAAAAATAAGAAACATGATGCAGTTACTGGTCCGATAGAGGGCATCTTTTGAAAACTACCCATTTCATAGTCCTTGATCAGGACAGTATATCTATCATTGGCCATTTCTTTGTGAAAATGGTTATACAAGAAAAGTGAAAACAGCTTTTGCGACGATTATCACAATGGCGCACGATCAAATTTGTAGGTCTAATAAGCAATGCTATACCTTTGATTCCGAGTATGGTTTTTCTGAATTTGGGCAACCTAGAAGCATAATCTGGTAACTTTCACGCAAAATCAGTCAGGATGCGTAACCAGGCCTTTGACTATGTTGCGTTGAATTTTCACTGCCCTGTTTCAAATTAAGAAGAATCAAAAAAGGGCGACGTTTTAACAACGAATATCTAATCATCATAAAAAAAAATAATTTTATTTTATTGTTTGTCAATTTATTTGTAATACCATGTGTTCTACATTTGCTTAACAGACTATATATATATGTGAATTTAAATGCATTTTATTCATCCACAATATGTAATATTTTCTCTACGAGGTTCTATGCTAGCCATTTCTCATTTATAAAGGAAATTTTCATCTGGAATTAAAAACAGGGTTAAAAACGTGTTGTTGTGTTTCGCTTATAGGTTTGTTAGTTTTATGCGCTGAATGCTGTAATGAAAAATCTGTACGAAAGTATACGGTAGCAAGAGCTAATCTTCTCTGATGTGAACTCATTGATATATGTATTACATCACAAATTGTTTTTAAGAAAGTCGCTGTTGAACAATGTTCAGTCCATTTGCTTCATGTACGGATTGAAAGGGGGTTTGAAACCACCAGCTGGAGGTTTAAACCCTACATACTAAAACAAGCAAATATATTTTTCACACTGCAAACATTTCTCAGATTTAGATGATCACAGTGGCGTTGAGATAAGATACAATTGATAGGGTGGGAGGGACAAATTAAGAAGTAGACAGACAAAACTCTGGCAGAGAGTACCGTTTGTACAGGGGGCATAACGTGCTGAAGAGCTATTGCGGTTAAACCTCGTTGTGGAGATGGAATATGATTAGTTTATTAAACATGCAGTTTGTTTAGTTATAATATTTCCTTGAATTCTCTGTCCTATTATGAGAGGTCTGTTGGTTTGTGTTCTATAGTCTGTTCCTGTAAGTTTTTTTTTAATTCATATTATTCTGTTATATACAGATGTATTAAACATAGTCCTTCCTTTCTCGAGTTGCATCATGAGCAACATATCATGCCTGTTCAATATTTACAGCAAATATGTTTTGTGACACAGACAAAGTAAGTATTTAAAATAACAAAAAGAAATTAGCACACACAAAAAAAACACATTTTACGTACAGAAGACATAGTGACGTTTACTGAAATAATTACAAGAACTACTGGAACAAATTAACAACAGAAATCTGAAAAAAGGTTATAGATTAATGTATTCAAACAACACCTATAACAATTTTTAATTTAAGTAAACCATTGATATAACTGATCTTTAACAGCAATTATCTTTGATGGATTCTCAGAATAAAATGGTAAAACATAGTTTTAACACAGACCTGTGGATAGGAACAAGAAAGAAATCCATGATGACTCGGTCAGTAGAAGAAATGGCCACAGTGAGACTAGCATACATTTTAGAAGAGACTGTCTGGAGTCACTAGACAAGCACATGACTAGAACGCGAAGAGTAAATTAAAAGTGGGTGACCTAGCAGAACCCGAGACGGAGTCTCTTAAGGAGGTAAAGGATGCCGAGTTAATGGGAAAGTATAAGACAACTGGTAATGTACTATGTCCCACGAAAAGCAGAAATTAATTAGCAATAAACATAACTACATTACACCTTAATACAAACATCCTTCCTACTTTGCCACGGTAACTCGACCTGTAACTTCTGAAACGCTGATTTAGAATAGGGTGTCACATGTTACATTCTATACTGTGCTCCATATCCACTCCCAAACTACGTCACTGACCATCGACTGAATAGTTATCTCATATTAACACTAACCAATCTTTGAATGATTATTGAGTACAGTTGTAGATATGTAATGTTGGAGCTGGTATATTTCATAAGTGCAGTGAAGTATCGTATGTCAGGGTCTCCGTAGCGTAGAGATTAGGTGCTCGCATCTCGTACCAAATGTAACCTGTTCGCTCCCTCGTGGAGCCATCGTGATATATGTTTCTAGAAATCCCCGATCTCAGTGTAGGTGAGATTGAGTTCCTAGTCCTATTGGAGATGAACGATAAAACGTAGGCACAGTGTTCAATTTGAGCACGTAAAAGAACCCATGGCAGTTCATAATCGAGAAGAGCAGGCTGGAAAGTCGTTGAACTGACAAAATTCATTACAACAAGATTAAAAATAAAAATGAATATCAAAAATCGTCATCATCTTCAAAGTTTCGTCCGGGACTCTCGCCGGTGCAACAGAGCTCGTGCAGTGCAGCTGAGATCTTCCTGTGTAAAAAAAGAGATCGGAGAACACATGGTTACTCACCCAAGTGCAATGATGATGGTCCTGTCAATCAATCAATCAATCAATCACCTCTTAATTAACTGAGGTCTGTCTCGTTCTCTTCATACTCTTCTTATTTGCAATCCTATTCTGTCATACCAGTTCCTCTACTCTTCACTTACTCCAGTGGGTAATGTTTACAGTTTATATGTTATCGTTTTAGTTCTTCTAAATATTTTGACCCATACAATAAACTGCTTCAACAATGGAGTTAAATAAACATATTTTGGTTAGCGATTTTAAGTGTAATTTTATTTTGACAATTTGTTCAGTTCGTTGAATTCGTTCCTTTCGTTGTGCTGTTCTTTATCTGCATCTCATATCTTTAATTTCAGCTCTTGCAGTCTAGCAGTTGATGTGGATTGGTTTAGAATAGATGGAAGTCCTATTTGCGCCATATTTTATGAAGAACATTATAACATTGTAACCAAAGAACATTGTAATTGCAGTACTCACTTCGGAGTTAAAACGTGAATTACTTTTTACTTTGCAAAAATGAGAAATATATTTTATACAACATAAATCATGACAGAAAAATCCGAATCAGACTAGCAATGTCTATTTATAGAATAATTAGTCGGACAACAAATATATCTCGTTCATGTGGTACCGGTGATTGAAGGGAAGCAAAGAATAGCACCACTGCGAACTACAAGGCATATCGTAAAAGCAACTGATGTAGTAGGACCTAAGGAAGCTACTCTAGTAAATTAAAAGTGTCGCGATGTGCTCGCCTTCTTGTAGGCGCATAACTGGCTCAACGTACAATCGCTCTTAGGCTTAGACAACATACAAATCACACAGAGTGGTTAACACGTTTTCGATATAGAACTTCGAAGAGTAAGAAGTGTGAAAATATAAGGAACTGAAGGAATAAAGCGAAATTATCATTATGATCATAAGAGTGTCACTGTGGAGACTTCAGCTTCAAAAAAATCACGACAGAATTATCTTTTAACTTTTCGATTACGTATGTAGGTCATGACTTGCTCCTGTTAATGTTGTCAATCCAAGATTTGTTCCTGTCCTTTCTTTCTAATTTCACTCTCAACTGCTCCACGTACATCACACTTTCAAAGTAAGTCTTACCTCAATATACGTCTAAATCAAGGAAGCTTACAACTTTTCACTACTGCCAAAAGTGACTTTTGTCTGTCTGTGAACATATGCATTTTGTCGTTTACACCATATATATATATATATAAGCAGTGTTACTATACAGTAGTGAGTGCTGGAAAATGTCCTAACACATCATACACATGCAGGAGATATTCAAAAATAAATGTTAAAGTAGAATCCTGCAAATATTTTGGTCAAATACAGAATCAAATGAAGTGCTTTTGCAACTATCAAATGTTGCATCATTGGAAACCATAATTAAAAGATGAAGATGGTTTGGTCATCATGTATGTTAGTAGTGATATTGTCTAGAACAGTTATTCGATGGACATCGGATGGGAAAGCAAGGTTTGAAAGTTCAAAGTAAACATGAAGAAGAATTGTGTGGAAGAAATTTGAAAGATTGTAACTTAACTTGGAAAATAATTGGTAGAAAAACGACAAATGCGAAGCGACTGAATTTTGTTATGGAAGTCTTATGTTTTAAACTTGACACGAAGATGATATAGATTTATTTGATTTATCTTCCAATATACAAAATAGCAACATATGCACGGTTCTCTTTTCTTCAAAACACATGTATTGAAATAACTGACTGTCTGTTGATTTTCTAAATATCCAGGACAGGAGCCAAAATATCGCACTAAAGCAATAGCAATCTCTTTGTGCTGCTTAATGTAATTGCAGAAAAGTAGGTTTGACTCTGATCATTCATCGTGACAAGATTTCACTGTTGTCAAAGTAGCGAAAGTGTTATTCGTCTGAAAGATTTCGCACAATGTAGCTGATGTTTACTGTCGAGAAGATTTTTTTTTTGCTGGCCATGCGAAAGTCTAATTTACTACAAGCATGTGTTCAACTGTTCAAGGCAAGAAGATCATCCCGTTCTGAGTCTACAACGCCTTTACACCGAAAGTTAGCCGTCAGAAATCTGCTGCATATATTGATTGTCTATCCTTCTGTGGGTATTTGTAGCTTAATTGGTAGTGAGCTCCATCACAACCCAAGCGTACCTGCTTAAAATTCGTTGCTGGCAGTTTGGAAGCGAACTTGTTCGTCGTGGACTTTACAAACGGTAAAACAACCTGACCCTTCAGAAAGCAATGACAAACTTCTGTATGTATATGTGGTGCTGAGAAAATGGATGACTCGTTTACTGTGGTTGATGACAAAGTTCTGTAAAGGATATGTCACGATTTTCATTTTCATTGTCATCCTCATGTCTTTTTAGTATTAATTCGGTTTCTGTTCAACCAAAGAGGTTTGCATACACATTCTCCAATGGGATACAAACTTGTACCGATGATATACTGGTACGAATTTACAAGCAGAAATCAATCTCTTTACACTACCTTATCTACTGAGTTGTAATGTGGCATGGTCTCAGATGTGATTGGTTATAGTGTAGGACATCAGAGCTGACTAATAATAGTACGGTCAGAATACACATCGACAGTCGTAACAGAACTATGTAATATTAGTGACATTCTGGTTTTCTTGAGAAACAGTGGATGCAGTCAGTATCCATATGGAATATTGTGTCAGGGGCTGCGTCCTTATTGTACATTTGGTGCCACTGTGGTACATTGATCGCTTCCCGCATCAAATACTTGTTCCTTGTTGAACGATCTGCTGTTTTCCAGTGATCCCTAATCTCAATATAGGTCATGATTGTAGTTGTGTTACTCTATCCAAAGTAATGGTTTTGTCAACTTCAGTACTTCCATTGTTATACTTTTGTTGTCATACTTAATGTAATTCTGGCTTCCTTGGCTATTCTGCTTTAACAATTAAAGTAAGTCTACTAAAATGTGGTGAACGTTAAATGTGCTTCTTTAATGAAGTATAGTCGATTCTAGTTACTTTGAACACGTCAAATTACTATTTGACATTATGTTATTGGTTATTGGTTACTAAACTGACGTCATTGCACTCCATGCAGACCCATAGGTGCTCAGTCTCCCCAACAAATATCGAAGAGTATGCATACTGATGGTTCTTGTGGCTCGCTGATTAAACACACCTCCCACTCTGCCTCTCAGGCATCCAGTTCGACTTGTACAACGGGTACTCCAAACTGCTTAAATCGCTTGATCGATTCAACATCGATTTTAGTGTCCTCATCCAACAGACAGTCGCGAAAAGACCGAATAATATGACCTTTATCCATCTTCAACTCACCAACAATAGATGCTGTTGATACAAGCCGTCCGCTCTCTCATTACCGTAAATACTCGCATGCCCAGGACAGTATATCCACGTAAACCTCTGGAGGTTAGAAATTTCTATAGACAACATCCACTCATACCGAAACCTACCCTTCTGGATCTTGTGAAGCATCGACTGAGAGTCAGATACAACAACGGCCCCAGTAAACTAGCAGCATGTGATATTTGACAACACGATGAAAGTTATTGCGATGAACTTAGCTTGCTGTGTCCCCTTTAAACAGGTAAGTGTTGTTACACATTTTTTATTGGTGTACAGAAACACAAGAATAATGCAGACAAATGTGTCTAAGCGGTGAATTAACATAAACACAATATGAAGAAAATATTGACTATTTAATAGATTAATGATCCGAGTGTGAGCAATTCAATATGTGTTTAGTAACTCGTCAAAAATTGCTTCGTATCAATATTGTTATACTGCAAGCATCTGTTATGGCTTCATGACAATGACGCCTTATAATGATACCTTATGTTTTGTCACTAAGTATATGTATGTATATATTATCATCTTACGCTATATTTAAATATTTACTGCTTTTGATGTCACTCTTTATTAACATAATAACACGTTTATAAATAACAGTAAACAACACATACATTCTGATAGCGAATCACGTTTTATGACTGAATCACGTAACTACACTCTATTCACATTTACTAATGATATTTTTCTTTTGTTCATCTAATTACCAAAAAGTCATATTTTGTTATAAAATAATTGAAAGATATCGGATGCGTGTCCTCAACTCTTCAGTGTACATAATTTTTTATATAGCTTATTATACTATTATATTATTATACTATAGTTATTTTAGAGTCATTGAACAATAGTCAATAAACTGCGATTTTTTATCAATAGAAATAAGATTACATTGAAAACGCTGAAGAGATAACATTAAGGTAGACATAGACATACTAGGAATCGACAATTAGAAAGAAAAGACTAATAACAGAGATAAATAGAAATGATTGAAACTTGCATCAATTAACGTTAAATGCTCGGAAAGGTGAAAAAAACGAAATTAGATTTGCAATATTTGAAAATCCAATTAACAAACATGAAATTTAATGAAACAGTAAAAGAAAGAATGCAGTGGTTTGGCCACTTAATAAGAATGCATCCAAACTCCACAGTATACAGAGTCTTCTACAACAGAACATCGGGAAAGAAGGCAAGAGGAAGACCACGGAAAAGATGGTTAGATGGCGTGGCAGCATCCTGTGAAAGAGCAAAGATAACAATCACACAAGCCACCAGAACAGCGCAAGACAAAAACAGAAAACCACGACACTGGGCAACAACCCGGTAGCAGTGTGACGACAAAAGAAGAAGAAGAATGTAACAGTGGTTTTTAATGTGTCTGTGGACTACATAAGAGATACAATATTTGAATACATTCTTCATAAACATGAAAGCTAATGTAACAATAATGTTTAATTGTACATTTCTTTTAGATACAGTTCAAATATAATCAATATAAATAGTACTGACTTAAAGGTTTTATAATAGAAGTATATACGTTTAATATATAGACGTACACTAACAAATATGTCAAGTCTGAGAATTAATAATAGTCATAGCTTTAATATATTTGAAACATGTAAACATAATTTCAACACACGAAATCATTAACAGACACTATAACATGAATTAACATGGATAACGAATTAAAAAGTAATCCTAAAGTTGATGAAAAAGTAGATGTTGCTGATGTCCTGACTGATGATGGGGAAAAAGATATTCGAATTAGTCAACCATGTGTCTATTTGTGGTCTAGTTGCTATATTTGGAATTGCATCAAACATCATCAACATTATCATCTTTTACAAACAAGGATTTTATATTACTGTAAACATCGGATTTCTTGGACTCGCCATCTCTGATTTGTGCTGCCTGATTTCCTTAGAGTGGGCATCTATTTGTATGAACCCTCTGATGCCAGTTTACGACACTTCCTGGGTGTCGATTGAAGTTATGTCTCTAACAGCTGCCTGGCCACATGTGTTATTTTGTCGAATAACAAGTTATATCACAGTATACATTACAGCAGAAAGGTTTCTCTCTATCGCGTTACCGATTAAAATCAAACAAATAGTCACAGCAAAAAGAACTACAATCATAATTTGTATGATCTACATAATCAATATAATAACTTTGATTCCTGAGTATGCCACGTCATACCTTGACTGGAGATTTGTACCAAACAAAAATAGAACTCTGTTGGGTATAACGTTCACGAGCAGCAGAAATGACGTAGAATGTATATGTTTCGTGATGCATGCACTTCTAAGTATTACTTCTTTTGTTGGTGTTATAAGTTTTACATCTGCTCTTGTTTTCAAATTAAGAAAAGCTTCTGAATGGCGAAAAGAAGTAACGGCTGACAGTAACGAAAAGCGAAAATCTACTTCACAAAAAGAACGAAAGACAGTGAAGATGATAGTTTTGATTGCTTGTGTTCTTATTATTTGTTATACTCCTGGCGCTGTTATTTCTATGGCAGTGTTTGCTGTTGGAACAGAGCTCAATATAAGGGGCAGGTATGTCAACATTTGTGAAGCGGTATGGTCAATCGCACTTGTATTCCAGTCCATCAATTCAAGTGTTAATATTTTCATCTACTATAAGATGAGTTCTAAATACAGACAGACTTTCAATGATTTCTCTGAGAAACTGTTCATAAAGAAAACATTACGGTCATCTGGACAATGAAGAAACAACTTGTCTTTCTTGTTTATCTTATAATTTGTGTTGTTATTTTTCACTGAATGGTTTGGTAGTTCTTTTGTGCGCTGAATGTTGCAATGAAATGTAATTACGAATATATATTGTAGCATAAGCTAATCTTCTACAATGTGAACTCGTTGCTTTATGTATTGCATCACAAACTGTCATTAATAAAATCTTCTTCTTCTTTGCGTTCGTTCTTTACAACCAATTTAATAACTCTTTGTGATATGTTTGATCTTTGCCAAGAACGTGTATACGTTGCACATTGGTTGGGTCGGCTCCTAAACGCAAAGACTTCTACACGTTTCGGACACGTGCATCCTATTTCAGCCAAACATCCTTTGTCGCCTCTTACGACATGCGTGGCAGGTAACATTGTTTCTATTTTTTACACCCCAAATTTGGACCCCGGTAACCATTTGGGCGATTAAGAAAGTCGTTGTTTAACAATTTCCAGTCCACTTGCTTCAAGTACAGATTGCATAAAGTTTTAAAACACCAACTGAATGCTTAATACCCTTAGAATCATGATGATGACCCATAGAACATACAAGTCATCCCCACCTCCCAGTGGTGTAGACCAGGAATATGTGACTGCAAGGTTCGTGGATAAGCAGGCTCTAGCTCGTCTAAGGAAATGAATTTCTCTAAGTCAGGTTACTTTTTCGTCATACTTAACGAGGCAAGCCTAAATTAAAAAGCGTGCAGAAACCGAATGTGCTGCCCTATGGAACTATAAGCGTTTAACTGGCACAATAAACCCATGCTCTAAGTACAAATCACATCATGATTGGTCTCTTTTTCTCAGGAGAAAGTAGGTTTCGCGTCATGTAGATTGTTCTGTGTTGAATCACAGCGTCTGTTGTGACTGTAATTGCCTATTCTAGATGGACAATCCGTGCCACAGTTGCTGTAGGCGAAGTTGGAGTTGATAATAGGATGATCTCGCTGCCCTCTCTTTGCCTCGATATGTGATGGTGTTTTATCTTTTCTTTTAAGCCATCCATCACTGCTACTTTCCCAAAAACATACATTGCACAAATTACACAAAGACAACAAAATGTGATTTAACAAGTTGCTGATGTGTAGTGAATGAAGAAGAAGAAACTAAGTTGCAGCACTATGTTTCACTGTTAGCGAAAAGACATTAAAAAGGGAGACATAAGATGTCCATTGCTCTAGCAAAATCATTTACATCTGGTTATGTCTAAACTCCCATCTTAATGAGGAAAGGACAGAACCTCAACCAACAAGGATTTGGTAAATGGTGAGCACGCTTTCAGTAATCATCGAATAGCTTGTCCTGGGCAGAATTGTATCATCCTAACAGTCATTCGGATCAGTTATACTTAAGGCTACTGTATGCCTTCTTCCATCATGGTCTTCTTCATCTCTTTGTGAATTTTTATGTGTTCAAACTATTTCAATTTTCTCATGTTATTTATATCAGGGAAAACTGCTGTAAAACTATGTAGCAACGGCGAAACACGCAAAAACAAAGTACTGTAGTTTTACAAACTACAAAAACAATATAAACACACAGCAACGTTTCGACCAAAAAGAATTTATCAAGCAAAGGATACAACAGAAGTGAAAAAGAATTTATCAAGCAAAGGATACAACAGAAGTGAAAAAGAATTTATCAAGCAAAGGATACAACAGAAATTTATCAAGCAAAGGATACAACAGAAGTGAAAAAGAATTTATCAAGCAAAGGATACAACAGAAGTGAAAAAGAATTTATCAAGCAAAGGATATCAACGAAGTGAAAAGATTTATCACAAAGGATACAACAGAAGTGAAAGAATTATCAAGCAAAGGATACAAGTGAAAAAGAATTTATCAAGCAAAGGATACAACAGAAGTGAAAAAGAATTTATCAAGCAAAGGATACAACAGAAGTGAAAAAGAATTTATCAAGCAAAGGATACAACAGAATGAAAAGAATTTATCAAGCAAAGGATACAACAGAAGTGAAAAAATTCAATTCTTACACGGCACAGAACATATAAAATCAAACAATAAATTCATTCATTTGTGTAGAAACAGAAGTTTAATTATTTGATTTGGATATATCTATTTGCACTCTTCTATGTCCGTGGTGTATGAATGGAAGACTCTTCAAATACATATTCAATAGCACATAAATGTTTTTCCACTGCTTTGTTAAATGGCCATTATTCCCACCCATAGTAACATTTAGTTACAAACTCAATAACTTTTAATTTGTCAAATTTGTGAAATTGGCCACCATACGACGTCATTTTGGGATTTTAATAACAACATGTGAACGTAGTTCGATATGAATATGATGCGTCCGATATAGTGCATGCACTGATTCAGAGTCAAGGATCAGATGAAGCAATAATGATCACAGGACGGATTATTGAATGAATAAGTAATGAATGTGTATAAAAAATGTACTAGAATCCACATCAATTTCTTAGGTTTTAAGTTTAGTCCAGAGTCCTAAGTCAAGTTAATTAGTAATTATTGACATCAGTGACGGCTCGTGGACATTTTTGTTGGTGGGGCCAGATAAAAATTTTCAGAAATATCATGGTTTTTGTGCTATGTCATACATTAGTATTTACTATTATTTGTACATTCTGGGAAGTTATTACCCCTTTACTATAATTATCTGTGGCCGAATGCGCAAATAACAAAACGGGACAACGCCAACCAGGGTAAGTGATCTGGCACTGATCAAGACCCGACTCCACCTTCTAGTGGTGACATTGGAAATAGACAGAGAATCATATCTGGGTAAGTGGGTGGGGATCGAGAAAGAGCTACTCTGGTATAGGTAGTATATCAATCACAGACACGTTTCTCGCTGTCTAATGAAAAAGTTGCATAAGTGGAAAGCAACTGTAATAAGTAATAAGATACGAGTCGCATGTAAGCGTATACTCACTCTCCCTGAATCAATGGTCACACCATAATTGCCAGCTCTCATTGCAAGAAAGCCGAACTCTTCCCCCTTCACTATAGGAAGAATGGTGAAAATTTATAATTCCTCGGGGCTCGAAAACAACTAAAATATATACCGTATAACTAATGTACAAAACTAAACTCACCAATTGTTTTACTTGTAGAAGAGTTGAGCACGTCTGTTTTTCTTTCTGGCAAACATATTGATGACTCTGTTGTTGAAGTTTCGAATTTCACAAATTTAGTTCTTATAAACCGAACAAACAGTAAGTGACATTTTTTTTCAAGGTGCTGAAACATCGCTCTGCATCTGCTGTTGAGAATGGAGCGGTTTGTGCAATTTGCAGTTTTGTGTAATTCGGGATTAAATCCATAATTAGACAAAGTACTATTTAATCAAGAGTTCATTTTTAACTGTGACTGGGCTGAATACGTAAGAATTTAGCTTCCGAATGAATGAAAATGAAATAATTGTTTTGGCAATTAGCAATGAAGGTAGCGGTCAAAGGTCAGAGGTTGCAATGTTACATCTTAGATATGTATCTTTTAAACTGGCCCAAGAAATAGTGCGCTGAACATTATGTTAAGATGGTGAATTTCAGACTGTATATAATATTTTTAAATAAGGATATTTTATATATTATTAGGATTGTTATATTATGATGATATAATATTTATATTTTAGTGTTTTATATATATATATATATATTTATATATATATATATATATATATCTTTCAAGGCTAATCAGTGTCAAGTTAAAAGTAATAATTTCGAACAAATGATTTCTAAAATAATAAGTACACGTTAATTATTTTTGGTTTGCTAGGGCTGTTCTTACTGCTCCCTAATGACCAGGGGTGTATACTAATTAAAGATAAAAAATTATGAATTTCAGACTGTGTGATATTTTAGCGTTATATATCAACTTTCAAAGCTAATCAGTCTATTTATTGTCTATTCCCAGGTGGAAGATGGAGTTGGTTGTCCACTCTTGCCGTTAAATGTAAGGGTGGGAGCTCTAATTTGCGTTCTAGGACCAGATGAGTCGCCCTTGTTGTATTATATTCGTGTTTACGTAGTGTGGTCTTGATATTGTCTATCCATCATTTCTTGGTCTTCCCTTAGCTCTAGTACCCGATCTCTTTTTATTGTATGCTATTATTGGTGGTTGGTTGTATTTCATGCTCATTTAATGTCCAAACCACTGCATTTGTTATCTTTCGATGTATTCGGTGCATGAAGTTATGCCCACTCTGCTTCTGATGTTCTCATTTCGTAGTCTATCTTTCCTGGTAACCCCCACAGCATTCCTCAAGCATTTAATTTCACACGTGGTGAGCTTTCTGAGGTGTTTTGCTGTTAGAGGACAAGTTTGGCACTGGTAACAAAGTGTTGGTAGGGAAATACTTTTTTAACGTCTGTCTTTTCACTTCCGTCTTGATCTTTGGGTGTTGTAGTAATGGTGCCAGCTGGTAGGTCACTGCATTTGCTTTCTGACATCTTGCCTCTATTTCTCTATCGAGTAGTTTTTTTATTCAAGCTAATCAGTATCCGTTGAAAGTAATAATT
Source organism: Arion vulgaris (assembly GCA_020796225.1). Classification (NCBI taxonomy): domain Eukaryota; kingdom Metazoa; phylum Mollusca; class Gastropoda; order Stylommatophora; family Arionidae; genus Arion; species Arion vulgaris. Next base: position 39,555,093 of record CM036756.1, read on the forward strand.
ATGAACAAATAATGTCTAAAATAATAAGTACACTTTACTCAATATTTTTGGTGGTGCCAGGCCCCCTGGCCCTAATGACGATCCGCCCCTGATTGGCATCTTATCGACATGATTTTGACAAACAAAATATATCAACATTTTCAACTACTCGCAAACAATAATCTAGTTGCTTTTTAAAGTTCAGCAGATCAAAATATTCAGAATCATGAACTCACTTATTATTTATGGAGATGTGATTCTTCATTGATTGTCGACATTTTGTGCAACTAGTCGTGTTTTATATCAGCCATGTTTATTTACATGGATGATTTAAAACATGGATCTGTAATTCTCTACTAGCAAGGAAACAAAAATAACATTTCTGATGACATGAATTTTCTATGAGACAGAGTATTCATACAAATCATAAACTATTAAACAAACATTCAGTAGGACAATCGATGAGACTTGATCGTCGAAGAACATTGGCTCATAAACAATACAATGTCTTAGATACTAATCACATTTTCTAATCTCTTAAATCTAAACAATTCTTAATAATAGAAGAATACAGGCAAAAAAGAAAAAGCAAATAAAAGAAATTCAAAATGAAAAGGAAAAACCGTAATAGAACCTGAAGAAATAATCAAGACCTTCCATAGATATACACCAGAAGAGACAACTCCCCAGTCAAGAAATTTCATGACACATATCAAGAAACTAACAGACCAAAACAAACACAACTTAGACCAATCGCTAACACTTTCCAACCTACAAACAGCTTTAAACATATTGCAAAAGAACACAACATCAGGATCAGACTGACTAACAACTGGCTTCTATAAGAAATTTCCCCCCATAATAGGACCCTTTTTCTTAAAGTAGTATATGACGCCCTACAACGAGGCCAACTACCACACCGCATGAACCAAGCATACATAACGTTAATTTCCAAAGACAAAGTAGACAAAACACAAACAAAAAAATATAGTCCAATACTCATGTTAACCTCTTCGTCCTTATGAGCCGATATAGTGGCTCCCAGTATTTGTAAGATGACGCAAAGCTAGTATACTGGTTTATTTCATTATGCATTGCAATATGAATGTGTCTGGAGCTAGAACAAATTACGGAGGGAAAGGGAACACAACTCACATAGCACTAACTAAAATCTTAACCCTTTTTTCTGATCCAGAAGCACTTGAGCTGAAAGCTCTAAAGTTCGGTGCCATGTACATCGCAACCCTTAGGTTCAGTGCCACGAACACTGTAAATCTGGAGAACATGTGGCTTTTCTGCCAGCCCGCAGAATTGAACCCGCGCTCACAGGGAGCTTGTCACCCGTCGTCCAACGCGCTACGAGCACGCTGAGCATGCGGGCTAAAACCTAACCCTTAAAACTAGCACCCTTCATGAAAGACCTCCTCCACACAGACCAACAATGCAGTACAAAAGCCAGAAACATCATAAAATACACACACTTCATAAGAAATATAATTCAATAACACACACGATAAAAACATAAAAACAACAATACTTTACCTAGACCAGGAGAAAGCCTTTGATAGAGTGTCACATGATTACTTACACAGGACGTTACAAGAAAATATCACAGGGAAAAAATCTGGCCAGCAATGGCGGAATGCGGGAGGGCCATTCAGAGTCAGAACTGATTCTGAATACGACTTTGCTATCGCATTTTCGCCATGTTTGGTCTGGTATTTTCCGGTTTCGTTTGTCGAGCTACTGAGTTAGTGCTTGAGCAACGCTGTGAACTATGACTGTTACATAGGATGCTTTTTTGCTGTGTCAATCCTGCGTTTGTTGTGTGTATTCAGAAAATGGCGGACAACGGTTATGACGAACAAGCTGAATCTGCCGTATGCAGTTATATTGCGAGTGCAGAAGGCTGGATTTTGTCATGATTGATGTTCCTTCGACAAGAATTGCAATTCAAGTGATGAACAGTTTTGTGTTGCTACATTAGCGACGGCCATATGCATTTTATGCGGTGCAGGTTTCTTTTGTGGCGGTACGCGGCTGTTTCATTCTGGAATTAGTTCACACAGGAAACATTTCACAGTTGTTAGCATTTCGTGTGATTTTCATTGACACAGGAACGGAGCAATTATGGGTGACCCGTTGCAGTGAAGTTGAAACCGTACTTACGAACTTACGAACTTACGAATATAGGGCTAAACTATGCTAGCTGGATAAAACTCCGATATAAAAATCCAGATAGCACGTTGATCATAAACCATATGTTAACAAATCTGATATCAATGAAAAAAAATCAGTGGGACGAGGTTGTCCACTATCACCGCTGTTGTACGTCCTGGTACTCGATACAGTACTCGAAAACTTAAGAAATGACCCAAACATCAAAGGAACCATTATACCTGGTCTAGGAGGCAAAAAACTAATATCATTCGCATAGGAAACAATATTCCTGCCACGAAGCAAAGCATCCATTCAGAACATACTAAAAACAATATTCCTGCCACGAAGCAAAGCATCCATTCAGAACATACTAAAAACAATATTCCTCCCACGAAGCAAAGCATCCATTCAGAACATACTAAAAACAATATTGCTCCCACGAAGCAAAGAATCCATTCAGAACATACTAAAAACAATATTGCTCCCACGAAGCAAAGCATCCATTCAGAACATACTAAAAACAATATTCCTCCCACGAAGCAAAGAATCCATTCAGAACATACTAAAAACATTCCAAGGGCTAACAATAAATAGCGGCTCCAAAAATAAACATACAGAAATCACAAATAATGAGAATAGGGAGGTGGATATTTTAATCAGATTTCCTTTCAAATTAATACAAGTTCATAAAATGAAGTTGTATGGTATCATATTTCATTGCAGCCCCGTAAAAGAAAACAAAGAAATATTGCAAAATATAGTAACATATATAAAAATACGCATATAACCATACAAACACACAACCAACACTATATTCGGTTGAGTCATGATAGTTAATACTTACATCATAACCAAAAATAATATACACATCCAACGTTTTCCACCCACCACCACAAGTATTGACAGCAATACAAACCAACATTAGGAAATTCATTTTCCAGAACACAATGCACGCCATCGCAACAAAAACATTAATACAACAGAAAACAAGAAACGAAATCTCCCTACATGATATAAAAACAAGAATACAAACACAGAGACTCCGTTTCGTAGTGGAAATGATTGAACAACCCAACGAATATCATTCCGCGCACTACTACATAGGCATTACAACAACAACATTTCACTCAATAAACAACTCAAAACCACACCACCTTGGCACATTACCCGACTTCTACCAACAGTGCATCCAAAACATAAAAGACAACGGGAAAACAAATATATAAATCCGCACAAGACATATACAAACACCTAATTATTACACAGGAACGAGGCTACACCAAGTAACTTCATTACAGACGACCCACATAATCTTTACAAACTTACATAGAAAAATTCGAATTAACTCCATTGGGATAATCCAAGTGTTAATTCATTATTAATTGTTAGTTATGTAAATTCTTTAAACAGGGTTGCCAATTTAGCATTTTTATTACTAGACTTAGCAATATTTAACGCGATTTAGCATTAAAGATTTGGGTCCAGCATTTAGCAGGAAAATCAGGATTAAAACAAAATTAGTTAGCATTTTATATATTTTTTTAGTTTGGTCCATGAATCAGAAAATGGACAAAAACAAGATGGACGAACAGAAAATTTACTACAGCGAGATCCGAGTAAAGAATTTCTTCCTCTAGGTGTGAGACATTATAGGTTATATATTTGAGAAAAGGCTTATGAATTGATGATTATTTTTAAAAAAATTCTAGCTTCTCAAGTAAATCACATCCTAAAAAAGGCACAACACTTGTTGATTATCTTGTACAAAGAGCTGCATAAACGTCTGCCAGAAAACATTGATATTTTGAAGAGTTATTTCATTTAGATGAAGAAATGAAGTCATCAATTGAGATTCAGTACAACAGCATACTACAAGACATGCAGGAAAAAGTGGATGCTCTGACACAAACGGCACAACGAGTCGGTCTTAAAATCAGTCAAGAGAAGACTAAAGTAATGCGTAGCAACAACATACAGCAAGATCCAATACTGATTGAAGGAAGGGACATAGAAGATGTGGATGAATTTGTCTACCTTGGAAGTAAGATCAGCAGATCAGGAGGTACAGATGAGAACATTAATGCTAGGATTAGGAAGGCCCGACAGGCCTTTGCGATCCTGCACATGGTGTGGAAGTCCGCTGCCATCTCCACGAAAACAAAGCTCAGGATTTTCAGCTCAAATGTGAAGTCGGTGTTGTTGTATGGCTCGGAAACTTGGCGAGTCACTAGGGCAAATACAAATAAGATCCAGACCTTTGTCAACGGATGTTTGCGGTGGATTCTCAGATTGAGATGGTATGATAAGAGTTACAAACACGGATCTGTGGATAAGAACAAGGCAGGAACCTATGATGACACAGGTCAAGAGGAGAAGATGGCGATGGATAGGCCATACCTTGCGGAAGACACAGTCGAGTGTCACTAGACAGGTGCTCGAGTGGAACCGCAGGGAAAACGAAAAAGAGGACGCCCTAAGCAGACTTGGAGACGAGGTCTTATTGAGGAGCTGAAGAGTGCTCAATTGACCTGGGAGACCATGAAAAGAACAGCCAGAGACCGAGAAGAGTGGCGAACAACTGTTGAGGCCCTATGCTCCACGAGAATCGGAGAGGATTAATGATAATGATGACAACAGCATACATTTGGTTAACTGGGCTGATATTATAGCAACTGAGAGATTTTGGTCTGAAGCATTTAATTATAGAGATTCTTCGGGAGGTAACCGTTTCAAAGAAGTTGCAACAGCTTTCGTTCGAAGTTTATTAATTTGGCAATTCAGCAGCATGATTATCATGAAAAATAAAATGAGAAACAAAATGCAGATGCTCATGCTTTCAGCAATTTGGGAAGCAAAATATACTTAAAGAAGCACAACAAAGGCTTCATAAACTTTGAATTACCTAAAGATGCCATCGGCAAAATGAAAATAATGGACTCATATGACCCAAACAATACTTCAGAAGATGTGCACACTGATTGGTCAAAGGCACCAGAAGATATGCAGTCTGACTTCTCAAGTTATGAAAAATACTATTCGAGCTGTAATTAATAAAACACATTTGGGAAGTAAAAACACTTTGGTATTTTTTCATATACAAAATATTTTCTAGCATTTCCTAGTCATTTTCTTCTCAAATCTAGCATCTAAAGCAGATTTAGATTTGACAACTCTGCACCACTGGCTTGCCTGGACATTCTATCATACCAATTTAAGTAAGTCTACTAAAATGGGGTGAACGTTAAAATGTGTGTCTTTAATGTAGTAAAGTCGATTCTAGTTCCTTTGATAGCGTCAAATTACTACTTGATATTATGTACAAAGAGTATATGATATTTGACATTATGTACAAACAGTATATGATATTTGACATTATGTACAAACAGTATATGATATTTTACATTATGTACAAGCAGTATATATTTGACAGCACGATCAAAGTTATTAAAACGAAATTAGCTTGCTCTGTCATCTGCATGTAATACATTTTTGGACTTTTTATTGATGTGCAGGAACAGTAGAAAAATGCAGAACAATACGCGTAAGCGGTAAATTGACACATACACAATATGAAGAAAATCATCATCATAAACAAGCTTGTTCTTTCTGGAACGTGGCTCCCATGACAGAAGCCCTGACAAATTATCTATTATGTGCAAGATGATTGCGTCAGCAGCAGGTATTCTCAGATCGTCAATGACATCCTTCACCCAATGTAGTCTATGTCTTTCTATTGCTCTTATTCCAGGCACCGTTCCTTCTAGAATTATCTTCTTCAGGAAACTCATATCGTTTAATGTGTCCGAAAAATGTAACTTGCCTTGTGTGTATGTTTTTTTTTTCGATCCAGAAGCACTTGAGCTGATAGCTCTTCGGCACGGTGTCATGGACATCGTAACCCTTCGGTTCGGTGCCACAAACACCGTAAATCTGGGGAACTTGTGGCTTTTATGCCAGTCCGCGAACTTGAGCACGCACTCACAGAGGACTTGTCACCCGTAGTCCTACGCGCTACGAACACGCTGGGCAGGCGGGCAGTGTATGATCTTTAAAACCAACTCTCTTTAATATCAAGCTGTTGCAGAACAGAAGCATGGGTTCTCTTCTATTTATATGATATTCTACGTACTCTTCTGTAATATTTGCATTCAAAGTCGTTGATAATCTTCTAAGCTGTTTTGTAAATGGCCCATGTTTCACAACCATACCATGAATAAAATACTGGCTATTTAACAGACATATGATTCGAGTTTGCGTCATCAAATGTTTAGTAATTTGTCTAAATTGCTAAAAAATTGCTTCGTATCAATATTCGTCTACTGCAAGCATCTGTTATTGCTTTATGATAATGACATAGGTTATGTTATGTCAGTAAGTATAGGTATGCATCTATTATCATCTTACACTATATATCAATATTTAATGTTCACTTTGTCACCGCCCCCTTACAATAATAATACGTCAAGAACTAACAATTAACACCACACACATTCTGATAGAGAATCAAGTTTTGAGAATCATTTAATTACACTCTATTCACATTTACTAATCATATGTTTTATGTATGCACGTCTAGTGACCAGAAGCTATATTTTGTTATATTCAAAGATATCTGGTGCGTGTCATTTATGCTTCAGTGAACATCATTTATTTGATAGATTATTATACTGAACCTCGATCACAATGTCAACTTGATCTCACAGTTAATTATACAATTCAATGTTAATAATGAACAGAAGTGTTCCGCTTTCATACTCCAATAAATCGTATGATTTAAAATATAATACTTCAAACTATAATATTTGTTATTAATTGATAAAAAATGATTGTCTCTGAGCGAGAAACGACTATCAAGTCATTGAAGATTTATAATTTCTTATTGGAAGCATGATGCACACAAGCTATTTCAGAGACATTGAACAGTAGTCAATAAATTTGTTTTTCAATAGAAATAAGATTACATTGAAAACGCTGGAGAGAAAGCAGTAAAGTAGATATAGACTTACTAGGAATCGAAAATTGAAAAGAGAAGGCTAATAACGGAGATAATGGAGGTGGTTTATATTTACAACAATTAATCTTTAAGGCTTGGAAAGCTGAGGTAGCAATTAGGATTGCAATATTTGAAAATTCAATTAACAAACGTTAAAGTTAATAGCACAGTAAAGTTGAATGTTAATGTACATATTATTAGATATATATTATGTTAACATTTCCATTACAAATGTAAAAGTTAATGTAACTGTCATTTTTCATAGTCATTTCTTTTTGTGACATCACAAATATAATCAATATAAATTGTAATAACTTAAATGTTGTATGATATGAGTTTATACTTACATCACATTTACTTACTAACAAATAATATATCAGTCTGAGATTTCATAATAGTCATAGAGTGAGTATATCGGGACATGTGCATCTCATTTCAACACAGAAAATTATTATCAATAACAACAATCTAAATTACTATGGATAATGAACTAAAAGGATATGCTACTGTTCAGGGGTTGGAAGATGTTGCTATAGTCCTCAGCGATATTGGCAAAAATATATTTGAATTTGTTAACTTTATGACTATTTGTGGTCTAATAGCCATATTTGGAATTGCAGCAAACATTATTAATATCATCATCTTCAACAAACAAGGTTTCACTAATACTGTAAACATCGCATTTCTTGGACTCGCCATCTCTGATTTGTGCTGTCTGATTTCCTTAGAGTGGTCATCCATTTGTATGAATCCTCTGATGCCAGTTTATGACACTTCCTGGGTGTCAGTTGAAGTGATGTATCTATCAGCTGCCTGGCCACATGTTTGTTTCTGTCGAATAACAAGTTATATCACAGTTTACATTACAGCAGAAAGGTTTCTCTCTATCGCGTTACCGATTAAAATCAAACAAATAGTCACAGCAAAAAGAACTACAATCATAATTTCTATGATCTACATCATCAATATAATAACTTTGATTCCTGAGTATGCCACGTCATATCTTGGCTGGAGATTTGTACCGAGCAAAAATATAACTCTTTTGGGTATAACGTTCACGAGCAGCAGAAAAGAAGCAGAAGGTTTATGTTACGTAATACATGCACTTCTAAGTATTACTTCTTTTGTTGGTGTCATAAGTTTTACATCTGCTCTTGTTTTCAAATTAAGAAAAACTTCTGAATGGCGAAAGGAGGTAACGGCTGACAGTAACGAAAAGCGAATATCTACTTCTGAAAAAGAACGAAAGACAGTGAAGATGGTAGTTTTGATTGCTTGTGTTCTTATCATTTGTTATATTCCTGGTGCTGTTATCTCCATGGCAACGTTTGCTGTTGGCACAGAGTTCAATATTAGGGGCAGATATATCAACATTTGTGAAGCGGTTTGGTCAATCGCATATGTATTCCAGTCCATCAATTCAAGTGTTAATATTTTCATCTACTATAAGATGAGTTCTAAATACAGACAAACGTTCAATGATTACTTTAAAACACAATTGCTTCTAAAGAAAACAAAACGACCATCTGGAATATGAAGAAATAGTCTGTCCTTCTCGTTAATCTTAAATCGTGTGTTGTTCAATTTCTCTGAAAGTTTTCATGGTGGCTCTTCTATAAATTGAATTTTCGAGTAAAATATGTGTATTAGTGTTACGATTAAATGAACTGATTCATTCAAATGTGATATCATTACTATATGTATTACATAACAACATCGAAAATGTCACTGTAGACAGGGACCAGCGAACTTGCCAAATGAATGGGTGGAACCTGATTGGAATTCAACAGTTCTATTAAAAACCTGTTCTACTTACAAAATATTTCTCAGATCTATGCATTCTCAATTGTGAACCTGACACTTACTTTAGTTTGAAGATGGCCGATGTGATGTTGATTACATCATTCATCGAATGATACTAGTCATATTTCTTTTCTTCTTTCGATCGTTCTAAAGCCATTTTTATCATTATATTGTGATATATGAACAGCCAAACATCAGAACGTAATGTACGTGCACCAGCCTTCAGCACCTATTGGAGCACAGTTGCTTATCCTTGGGTGGGTGTTCGATTTCAGCCAGCGTTTGTTTGCGGTACGCTTTCCGCAAGCCTTTGGCTGTCCCCAGCCAAACCCACAAGGCAGCGGGTTGCCATTTTCTTTCAGGGCAGCAACCCTTAGACGGCCTGCCCTCCCGGGCTTTTGAGCACCATCTGCCCAGCAAAACCGTTCGTTTTAATGAACACCTTGGTTTGCCGTCCATTCAGGTTTGTTTACGGATTCCTCCGCTAGTCTTTGGTTGTCCCCAATCAACCTACAAGGCAGCAGTAGTTCCCTGCGAGCGGAAACGCCCACTGGCTATACTCTGCTGGACTTTCCAGTTGTTCTGTGCATTTGGTGGGACGCACACCTCTGACTGCCATGCTTGCCGCTGCCGGGCTTGCCATGCTTGCACTGGTTTTGCTTCTGCTGGGCTCTCCAGCCGCTCTGCTCATGTGGGTGGGAAGCACATCCTCTTGTCCGCATTGCTCGCCGCTGCAGTGGTTGCCTCGCTTTCCGCGCCGGCCTGCACCTCGATGGGGCCCACTATGTCTTTACCAGCGTTCGTGCTCGCTCTGCCCTGGTGCCTACCTCACCATTTCCGTCAATTCCCACTGGGCTGTCCGACTTCGAGGGGTCAAAAACCGATCGATTTTCTTTCCGTGATACTCACGTGCAACTCAACTCGACTCCCAGCATACTCAACGGCTATGAGAGCGGCTCAAGAGAGAGCATGCGCGGGCTCCGAATTTCGCCACACGCGGGTCAACGTCCCTTCGATGGTTTTGATTCGTGCCCCCATCTCTGTGATGGGGCTGACATTTGACCTATGTGGACCAACGTGCGTCCAAAGATTACATTGAAAACGCTGGAGAGAAAGCAGTAAAGTAGATATAGACTTACTAGGAATCGAAAATTGAAAAGAGAAGGCTAATAACGGAGATAATGGAGGTGGTTTATATTTACAACAATTAATCTTTAAGGCTTGGAAAGCTGAGGTAGCAATTAGGATTGCAATATTTGAAAATTCAATTAACAAACGTTAAAGTTAATAGCACAGTAAAGTTGAATGTTAATGTACATATTATTAGATATATATTATGTTAACATTTCCATTACAAATGTAAAAGTTAATGTAACTGTCATTTTTCATAGTCATTTCTTTTTGTGACATCACAAATATAATCAATATAAATTGTAATAACTTAAATGTTGTATGATATGAGTTTATACTTACATCACATTTACTTACTAACAAATAATATATCAGTCTGAGATTTCATAATAATATAGAGTGAGTATATCGGGACATGTGCATCTCATTTCAACACAGAAAATTATTATCAATAACAACAATCTAAATTACTATGGATAATGAACTAAAAGGATATGCTACTGTTCAGGGGTTGGAAGATGTTGCTATAGTCCTCAGCGATATTGGCAAAAATATATTTGAATTTGTTAACTTTATGACTATTTGTGGTCTAATAGCCATATTTGGAATTGCAGCAAACATTATTAATATCATCATCTTCAACAAACAAGGTTTCACTAATACTGTAAACATCGCATTTCTTGGACTCGCCATCTCTGATTTGTGCTGTCTGATTTCCTTAGAGTGGTCATCCATTTGTATGAATCCTCTGATGCCAGTTTATGACACTTCCTGGGTGTCAGTTGAAGTGATGTATCTATCAGCTGCCTGGCCACATGTTTGTTTCTGTCGAATAACAAGTTATATCACAGTTTACATTACAGCAGAAAGGTTTCTCTCTATCGCGTTACCGATTAAAATCAAACAAATAGTCACAGCAAAAAGAACTACAATCATAATTTCTATGATCTACATCATCAATATAATAACTTTGATTCCTGAGTATGCCACGTCATATCTTGGCTGGAGATTTGTACCGAGCAAAAATATAACTCTTTTGGGTATAACGTTCACGAGCAGCAGAAAAGAAGCAGAAGGTTTATGTTACGTAATACATGCACTTCTAAGTATTACTTCTTTTGTTGGTGTCATAAGTTTTACATCTGCTCTTGTTTTCAAATTAAGAAAAACTTCTGAATGGCGAAAGGAGGTAACGGCTGACAGTAACGAAAAGCGAATATCTACTTCTCGAAAAGAACGAAAGACAGTGAAGATGGTAGTTTTGATTGCTTGTGTTCTTATCATTTGTTATATTCCTGGTGCTGTTATCTCCATGGCAACGTTTGCTGTTGGCACAGAGTTCAATATTAGGGGCAGATATATCAACATTTGTGAAGCGGTTTGGTCAATCGCATATGTATTCCAGTCCATCAATTCAAGTGTTAATATTTTCATCTACTATAAGATGAGTTCTAAATACAGACAAACGTTCAATGATTACTTTAAAACACAATTGCTTCTAAAGAAAACAAAACGACCATCTGGAATATGAAGAAATAGTCTGTCCTTCTCGTTAATCTTAAATCGTGTGTTGTTCAATTTCTCTGAAAGTTTTCATGGTGGCTCTTCTATAAATTGAATTTTCGAGTAAAATATGTGTATTAGTGTTACGATTAAATGAACTGATTCATTCAAATGTGATATCATTACTATATGTATTACATAACAACATCGAAAATGTCACTGTAGACAGGGACCAGCGAACTTGCCAAATGAATGGGTGGAACCTGATTGGAATTCAACAGTTCTATTAAAAACCTGTTCTACTTACAAAATATTTCTCAGATCTATGCATTCTCAATTGTGAACCTGACACTTACTTTAGTTTGAAGATGGCCGATGTGATGTTGATTACATCATTCATCGAATGATACTAGTCATATTTCTTTTCTTCTTTCGATCGTTCTAAAGCCATTTTTATCATTATATTGTGATATATGAACAGCCAAACATCAGAACGTAATGTACGTGCACCAGCCTTCAGCACCTATTGGAGCACAGTTGCTTATCCTTGGGTGGGTGTTCGATTTCAGCCAGCGTTTGTTTGCGGTACGCTTTCGCAAGCCTTTGGCTGTCCCCAGCTAAACCCACAAGGCAGCAGGTTGCCATTTTCTTTCAGGGCAGCAACCCTTAGACGGCCTGCCCTCCCGGGCTTTTGAGCACCATCTGCCCAGCAAAACCGTTCGTTTTAATGAACACCTTGGTTTGCCGTCCATTCAGGTTTGTTTACGGATTCCTCCGCTAGTCTTTGGTTGTCCCCAATCAACCTACAAGGCAGCAGTAGTTCCCTGCGAGCGGAAACGCCCACTGGCTATACCTCTGCTGGACTTTCCAGTTGTTCTGTGCATTTGGGTGGGACGCACACCCTCTTGACTGCCATGCTTGCCGCTGCCGGGCTTGCCATGCTTGCCGTGCTTGCCGCGCTTGCCGTACTTGCACTGGTTTTGCTTCTGCTGGGCTCTCCAGCCGCTCTGCTCATGTGGGTGGGAAGCACATCCTCTTGTCCGCATTGCTCGCCGCTGCAGTGGTTGCCTCGCTTTCCGCGCCGGCCTGCACCTCGATGGGGCCCACTATGTCTTTACCAGCGTTCGTGCTCGCTCTGCCCTGGTGCCTACCTCACCATTTCCGTCAATTCCCACTGGGCTGTCCGACTTCGAGGGGTCAAAAACCGATCGATTTTCTTTCCGTGATACTCACGTGCAACTCAACTCGACTCCCAGCATACTCAACGGCTATAGAGAGGCGGCTCAAGAGAGAGCATGCGCGGGCTCCGAATTTCGCTACGCGCGGGTCAACGTCCTTCGATGGTTTTGATTCGTGCCCCCATCTCTGTGATGGGGGCTAGACATTTGACCTATGTGGACCAACGTGCGTCCAAAGATTACATTGAAAACGCTGGAGAGAAAGCAGTAAAGTAGATATAGACTTACTAGGAATCGAAAATTGAAAAGAGAAGGCTAATAACGGAGATAATGGAGGTGGTTTATATTTACAACAATTAATCTTTAAGGCTTGGAAAGCTGAGGTAGCAATTAGGATTGCAATATTTGAAAATTCAATTAACAAACGTTAAAGTTAATAGCACAGTAAAGTTGAATGTTAATGTACATATTATTAGATATATATTATGTTAACATTTCCATTACAAATGTAAAAGTTAATGTAACTGTCATTTTTCATAGTCATTTCTTTTTGTGACATCACAAATATAATCAATATAAATTGTAATAACTTAAATGTTGTATGATATGAGTTTATACTTACATCACATTTACTTACTAACAAATAATATATCAGTCTGAGATTTCATAATAGTCATAGAGTGAGTATATCGGGACATGTGCATCTCATTTCAACACAGAAAATTATTATCAATAACAACAATCTAAATTACTATGGATAATGAACTAAAAGGATATGCTACTGTTCAGGGGTTGGAAGATGTTGCTATAGTCCTCAGCGATATTGGCAAAAATATATTTGAATTTGTTAACTTTATGACTATTTGTGGTCTAATAGCCATATTTGGAATTGCAGCAAACATTATTAATATCATCATCTTCAACAAACAAGGTTTCACTAATACTGTAAACATTGCATTTCTTGGACTCGCCATCTCTGATTTGTGCTGTCTGATTTCCTTAGAGTGGTCATCCATTTGTATGAATCCTCTGATGCCAGTTTATGACACTTCCTGGGTGTCAGTTGAAGTGATGTATCTATCAGCTGCCTGGCCACATGTTTGTTTCTGTCGAATAACAAGTTATATCACAGTTTACATTACAGCAGAAAGGTTTCTCTCTATCGCGTTACCGATTAAAATCAAACAAATAGTCACAGCAAAAAGAACTACAATCATAATTTCTATGATCTACATCATCAATATAATAACTTTGATTCCTGAGTATGCCACGTCATATCTTGGCTGGAGATTTGTACCGAGCAAAAATATAACTCTTTTGGGTATAACGTTCACGAGCAGCAGAAAAGAAGCAGAAGGTTTATGTTACGTAATACATGCACTTCTAAGTATTACTTCTTTTGTTGGTGTCATAAGTTTTACATCTGCTCTTGTTTTCAAATTAAGAAAAACTTCTGAATGGCGAAAGGAGGTAACGGCTGACAGTAACGAAAAGCGAATATCTACTTCTGAAAAAGAACGAAAGACAGTGAAGATGGTAGTTTTGATTGCTTGTGTTCTTATCATTTGTTATATTCCTGGTGCTGTTATCTCCATGGCAACGTTTGCTGTTGGCACAGAGTTCAATATTAGGGGCAGATATATCAACATTTGTGAAGCGGTTTGGTCAATCGCATATGTATTCCAGTCCATCAATTCAAGTGTTAATATTTTCATCTACTATAAGATGAGTTCTAAATACAGACAAACGTTCAATGATTACTTTAAAACACAATTGCTTCTAAAGAAAACAAAACGACCATCTGGAATATGAAGAAATAGTCTGTCCTTCTCGTTAATCTTAAATCGTGTGTTGTTCAATTTCTCTGAAAGTTTTCATGGTGGCTCTTCTATAAATTGAATTTTCGAGTAAAATATGTGTATTAGTGTTACGATTAAATGAACTGATTCATTCAAATGTGATATCATTACTATATGTATTACATAACAACATCGAAAATGTCACTGTAGACAGGGACCAGCGAACTTGCCAAATGAATGGGTGGAACCTGATTGGAATTCAACAGTTCTATTAAAAACCTGTTCTACTTACAAAATATTTCTCAGATCTATGCATTCTCAATTGTGAACCTGACACTTACTTTAGTTTGAAGATGGCCGATGTGATGTTGATTACATCATTCATCGAATGATACTAGTCATATTTCTTTTCTTCTTTCGATCGTTCTAAAGCCATTTTTATCATTATATTGTGATATATGAACAGCCAAACATCAGAACGTAATGTACGTGCACCAGCCTTCAGCACCTATTGGAGCACAGTTGCTTATCCTTGGGTGGGGTGTTCGATTTCAGCCAGCGTTTGTTTGCGGTACGCTTTCCGCAAGCCTTTGGCTGTCCCCAGCCAAACCCACAAGGCAGCGGGTTGCCATTTTCTTTCAGGGCAGCAACCCTTAGACGGCCTGCCCTCCCGGGCTTTTGAGCACCATCTGCCCAGCAAAACCGTTCGTTTTAATGAACACCTTGGTTTGCCGTCCATTCAGGTTTGTTTACGGATTCCTCCGCTAGTCTTTGGTTGTCCCCAATCAACCTACAAGGCAGCAGTAGTTCCCTGCGAGCGGAAACGCCCACTGGCTATACCTCTGCTGGACTTTCCAGTTGTTCTGTGCATTTGGGTGGGACGCACACCCTCTTGACTGCCATGCTTGCCGCTGCCGGGCTTGCCATGCTTGCCGTGCTTGCCGCGCTTGCCGTACTTGCACTGGTTTTGCTTCTGCTGGGCTCTCCAGCCGCTCTGCTCATGTGGGTGGGAAGCACATCCTCTTGTCCGCATTGCTCGCCGCTGCAGTGGTTGCCTCGCTTTCCGCGCCGGCCTGCACCTTGATGGGGCCCACTATGTCTTTACCAGCGTTCGTGCTCGCTCTGCCCTGGTGCCTACCTCACCATTTCCGTCAATTCCCACTGGGCTGTCCGACTTCGAGGGGTCAAAAACCGATCGATTTTCTTTCCGTGATACTCACGTGCAACTCAACTCGACTCCCAGCATACTCAACGGCTATAGAGAGGCGGCTCAAGAGAGAGCATGCGCGGGCTCCGAATTTCGCTACGCGCGGGTCAACGTCCCTTCGATGGTTTTGATTCGTGCCCCATCTCTGTGATGGGGGCTAGACATTTGACCTATGTGGACCAACGTGCGGCCCAACTCATCCCCCAGCATACTCATTGTCTCAAGAGAGGAGACTCAAGAGAGAAAATGCGCGGGCTCCGAGCTCCGCCCCGCGAGGTTCCACATATATCCTTCTAGCTTTTCCCATCGGCCGGGAGAGGCGAGCATTAATAGTCACTCTGGGAGTTCGCTCGTCTGTGTTGCGAGCGGATCCCATCAAGCATGACTACCTTTGCATCTCTACTTGCCCAGAGTAGCTCTCCCACGGCACCTGCTCTCTTAGCCAGACCGGAACTACCGTCTGTTACCAGGGTCACCACTTGGAGGTGAGAGCATGGGATTAGAGCCATCTCCCTAATCCTGGCGCGCCACTTCCTTGCGCCTTTGATCCCATTAGTCATATAAAATACACCACCATGGGAAACAGCCAGGTGGTGGTGGGACCTGACCCCCTGCCTCGAAGGGGTCCACCCTTAGCTACTGGCGGCCCTGTTGATTTTTGCAAAGCCAGGGGAGGACAGGGTATTACTACTGGCAACAAGGACAAACTTTCACCCCTCACAATTATGAAATGGAATGCAGAAGGGGTCTTCTTCTTTTTTGTCGTCACACTGCTACCGGGTTGTTGCCCAGTGTCGTGGTTTTCTGTTTTTGTCTTGTGCTGTTCTGGTGGCTTGTGTGATTGTTATCTTTGCTCTTTCACAGGATTCTGCTACGCCATCTAACCATCTTTTCCGTGATCTTCCTCTTGCCTTCTTTCCCGATGTTCTGTTGTAGAAGACTCTGTATACTGTGGAGTTTGGATGCATTCGTATTAAGTGGCCAAACCACTTCATTTCTTATTTTGTTGATCTATGTAATTCAAGCACGGTTTTGTGCTAACTTTCTTTCTTATGCTGATGTTGGTGATTCTGTCTTTTCTTGTGTTGTTGGTAACTTTTCGCAGGCAACGCATTTCACATGTAGTTATTTTTTGTGACTGCGCTTTGCTCAATGTCCATGTTTGGCTCTGGTAACACAAAGTAGGTATAAAAATGCTGTTGATCATCTGTTGCTTAGCTGCCTGTGAAATGTTTGGGTGCCTTAACAATGGGGCTAGCTGGTAGGTTACAGCATTTGCTTTTGTACTCTAGCCTCTATCTCTCTATCCAGTTTTCCGTCTGCTGTGAATATGCTTCCTAAGTATTTGAATTCTTTCACTTGGTTTATTTTAGTGCCATTGACATGGATGTCTAGATTATTATGTTTTCTTCCCATATTCATTATTTCTGTTTTAGTGTTGTTGATTTTCATGTCATGTTTTACACAATTTTTGTTCAAGGTGTCAATATGATGTTGTAGATCTTGTTCATTTTGATGTATCAGACACTGATCATCTGCAAACAGAAGGGGTAACCAACAACAAAAAACGAGAACTAGAGGAACGTCTGCGAGCAGAAAATATTGACATCTGTTGTATCCAAGAGACGCACCTTAATCCGGGAAATAGATTCAGCATTAGAGGATTTGAAACCTTCCGTCAGGATAGAGAAAATAGACATAAGGGTGGAGTAGTAACATTAGTTCGCAATTCCATACCGGCAGTTGAACTACACAGGTCCAATCAGATGAGCACAGAATTCATAGCTGTTCAACTCCTTATCAACAACACTAAGATGACACTATACAATATATACTCACCATCCTCCATTCAAACTGAGCTGGAAGCTATCAAAGTTCAAGATGACAACTTGCTTATAGTAGGAGACTTCAACAGCCACTCACCAAACTGGGGCTATGACACGCTAGATCCTCGGGGTGAAAGCTTTGAAGAATGGCTGATCACCAACAGTTTCACCATTCTCAACCACCCAGATGATCCTCACACATGTTACTCACGACGGTGGCGCACAACAAGCACCCCAGATCTGGCTTTTGCTACAGACGACATTCACAAGATAACCTAAAGACAAGTCTGCGACCAGATACGAGGTAATGACCATAGACCTATGAAACTCCTCATAAATAACATTAACAAGGAGGAACTTACAAACTCTGCACCTAGTTTTCTTTTTCTTTCTTTCTCGAATCCTGTATGCCTCACAGCGTCAGGTCAGGAAGAGATTTCTAAAACGGGCCCTAGTATGCGCTTCGTAGATAGTCTCTTTCGTCGCCTCTGTTATCTCTGAGGTCCATCTTTTGCGTGGCCGGCCTTTTTGCTTTGTACCCATTGTATCGGAGCAGCATTGCTATTTGGGGTGCACTGTCTGATGGTAATCTGCTTACGTTGCCGAACCATTTAATTTGTTGTTTCTTGATGAAGTCTAGTACTGATGTTGTACCCACTTTTTCCTGATGTCTTCATTTCTCAACCGGTCTCTTCTTGTTACACCCAGCATTCTGCGTAGACACTTCATCTCTGTTGTGACTAGTTTTCTTCTATCGTTTGTTGTCAGCGTCCAGGTTTGGCACTGGTAACATAATGTGGGGAGAAAGATTGTGTTGAACATTGCTCTTTTTGTGTTCATGGTGACGTGTTTGCATCTTAAAATTGGCGCCATTTGCCCTATCATTTGGTTTGCTTTGTTGCATCTGTGTTGAATTTCATTAGTTATTCTTCCATTTGCTGAAAAAATGCTCCCCAGGTATGTGAAATCTTTTGCTTGATTTAGTATATGATTATCGATGGAGATGTTGGTAGTGTTTTCCTCTCTGGCGAATGTCATTACTTCTGTTTTGTCGATGTTAATTCTCATGTTGTATTCGTTACATGCTAACTGGAGTCTGTTGATGTGTTGTTGTAGCTGTTCTTCTGTTGTTGATATGATTGCCTGATCGTCTGCAAAAAGAAATTCATTTAAGAGTTCTCCGAGGTTGTTTCCTTCGCTGGTGTTAGCTATTTTACAAATGTGGTCAATGTACGTGATGAATAGCAGCGGGGATAGTACGCAGCCTTGTCTTACTCCTGACCCTACGTGAAACTTTTCTGATAATCCTGTATTTGTTCTAATCGTACATTGGCTGTCAGTATAAATGTTCTTGCAAAGGTTGATTAGGTGTTCATTAACCCCATAGGTTGTTAGTATTTTCCACAACTTGTGCCTATCTACGCGGTCGAACGCTTTTTCCTGATCTACAAATGCAACGTGTAAATGTTGCACCTAGTTGGAATTACAAAAAGGCAGACTGGAAGCTATTCCAAGAACTAGCAGACAAGAACTGTAAAGAAATTAATCAATCAGGAAAAGTGGACAGAGATGCACGTGCATTCAATAAAGCCATTGTAGATGCTGCGAAAAAGACTATACCCAGAGGGAAAAGAAAAAACTACAAGCCATATTGGACACCAGACATGGAAGTTCTCCATAGTTCGCTTTGCAGTGCCAGAAATAAAATGGAACTCGCACCAACGGACCAAAATGTAATGCAACACAATAAAGCAAAGGCCCTTTATGTTAGAGAAAGAAACCAGCAGTGTAGAAAATCCTGGAAAGAAAATACAGCCTCTTTGAACATGGAAAATGATACTCAAAAGCTGTAGAGACTTACAAAAGCCCTGAATGATGACAACACATCTAGAGTGAAAACAGTTCTCCAGCAAGGAGAACAACTCACAGGAAAGCGAACAGCCACCCTGATGGCCCAGTGTTACAAGCAAGATAGCTCATGCTCAATAGTCAGGAGCAAGGGAAAGAAGTCAGAAGTGAGATAAATGCTACATTAAAAAAAGCAAAAGTGAACCCTGTATGGAGGTAGACATCACACTGACTGAGCTGCAGAGAGCACTGAAAAGCTCAATCGTAAAAAGGCCCCGGGATCAGATGGAGGTTCAAACGACATTCTCAAACAAATAGGCCCAATAGCACAGTCTTCTACTCCAGATATTTAACAATAGTTGGAAACAGGGAGAGTCCCAAACATCTGGAAAATGCCACAATCCACCAAATTTTCAAAAGTGGAAAAGACAAAAAGGATCCACAGAGCTATAGACCTATAAGTCTGCTAAGTTGCACTGCAAAACTGCTGGAGAGAGTGATAACAACTAGACTCCAGTGGTTTTTTGAATCCAACCATAAACTGGATCCAGCCCAGACAGGCTACAGGCATCATAGAAGCACTGATGACCAAGTGGCATACCTCACAAAGGACATAGAAAATGGCTTCCAAGAAATGAAGAAAACCCTCACAGTGTTCTTCGACATGTCCAAGGCCTTCGACAAAGTCTGGAAAGATGGTTTGTTACTCAAGCTCTTACGCAGTGGAATACGAGGTAGAATGTACTATTGGATAAAAGACTTTCTTACCCATCGACAAGCATCTGTAAAATTGGATGGAGTGCACAGTCCCAGATTAAAATTAAGAGCAGGAGTCCCACCGGGCAGCGTACTGTCCCCATTGCTTTTCCTGGTATATATTAATGATCTGCCACACACTCTGCTCAGACATGTATCACACTCTCTCCATGCTGATGATCTTGCTGTGTGGTACACCTCCGAGTTTCTGGGTCCTGCCATCTTTAAACTACAGAAAAGCAAGAACAGCGTCATAATGTGGGCAAGTAAATGGGGTCTAGAAATAAACCGGAGCAAAACTATAGCAACGCTTTTCTCATTGTCAACAAAGGAAGAACACTTCCTACTGAAATTTAACAATGATATCGTTCCCTGTTCCCATTCTCCAACCTATTTGGGAGTTAAACTTGACAGTCGTCTGACATGGAAACACCACATTATGGAAACAAACAGAAAGGCTATGAAGATACACAGCGTGATGCGGAAGCTGTCTGGAACTACCTGGGAGCTGATAGTCGAATCCTGAGTCAGGTGTACACTGGTGCAGTTAGACTGACCCTGGAATATGCATCATCGACATGGATATCAGCAGCCCATTCAAACAAATCGATACTGGAAAAACACAAAACAGGTGTCTGCGTATTATTTTGGGAGCGATGAAATCTACACCGATTGTAGAAATGGAAAAGGCAGCCAACATCCAACCCTTGGAAGACAGAAGAAGGAGAAAAGTGATTCTACACACTGAAAGGATCAAAAGGATGCCTCACCATCCACTGCATGAAAAAATGGCGGCTAGAACAAAAACAGACTAAAGCGCACAAGTCTAAACCACAAAGCAAAAGAAATAGGAAAGTCATACTTGGAACTACTAAATCATAATTCCGTACCTGAAGAATTACTTTTTGATCAATTGGAACCAGACTCAGTAGCTCTAAACTTCTCAACCTCCATCCCTAAATTGTTAAGCAAAGATGCCGAGCCTAATCTAGTGAAAAAAGCAACTACAATGGGACATCTCCATTATATGTTTCCAGAAGACAGCTGGATAAGAATTTACACAGATGGATCGGCAATGGAGGCAACCATGAATGGTGGAGCAGGAATGTACATTAGGCACCCAGATGCTACTACTGTGTCTCTAGTGGCCCCTACTGGAAGAATATGTACCAACTATAAAGCAGAACTATTAGCCCTTCTGATGGCAGCACAGCACATGAATAAGCTGCAAGCACCTGCAGGCAAGATGGTATTTCTTACAGACTCACTGTCAGCTATACAAGCCCTGGAGGCTAAATCCGCTGACAGTACAGTACAATACCTAAAAATAGAACTTGCTCAGCTTTCAGAAAAGGTAGAAATTCACTTGCAGTGGATTCCATCTCACTGTGGCATTGCAGGCAATGAGAGTGCCGATTTCTTAGCTAAGAAAGGCAGTGCCAAAGAGGTGGTTTACCAACCCTTATCTTTTCAAGAGGCCAAAACCCTCATACAGAGAAAATCTGCAGTAGACTGGAAGACAAACACTAGATATGATTATGGAAAAGACTCCCTCAAAGACCTAAGCAGAACAGAAAAGGTCATTATATTTCGACTACGCACCGGGCACTGTAGACTCAACAAACACTTATATAGACTAAGAATAAATCAAACAGCTCTCTGCCAGTGTCAGCAGGTGGAACAGACACCAGAGCATATCCTGCAAGACTGTCCTCTCCTGTGTGAGCTGAGAAGCAACATGTGGCCACACCCAGTCGACCTGAAAACTAAGCTTTGGGAAACCTGACAGACCTGAAGCTGACTACCCAGTTTGTGGTCCACAGTAAATTAATCGCATGACCAGAGATCGCTGAAGAAGAAGAAGATATACAATACTGGCTTAAGACAACATCATACTCACCAGTATACAAAAATAATAGTAGAAAAACATGTACTTCAATATGTCTTTAGTTTACCCCCAAAAACTGAATTCGTTCCGACTTTATAAAAGAGAATAGTATAAGGAGTAATAGGATAAATAAATAGTGAACAAGTATTAGTGGCTTCCGGGGGAAAAAACAAATTACCACACACAGAATTCGAATAATAAACCTTGATTTCATGAGGCTTTCCAATGCCTAGCCCTATAGACGAGTGTTTTGAAGAACACAGCTCTCCCCATTATCAGATAAATAATGTTTCACATTTAGCTGCAAGTGTCATTCTCTTTTTTGTTTTTCTGTCAGCATATTTTTTTTTTCAATTGCTTTGTTAATATATGTACTTCATCGTCATACAAAAGCTTGACCTAAGCTGAACTTTGTAACCAAATGTCAGACTGCTTCAACAGTCAAGCATAAAACATTAGGCACATCCTTTATCTACATCATGGTCTTTCTCTTCTCTATGCCGGGATACTGTATTCCATGATGGCTTTTTTCAACCCTTTTCTTGTCTTTTTTATATGTCCAAAATATCTTAATCTTCTCATTATTTTGTGTAACATCAACTTTGATTTTCATTTAAATTTGGATATATCTATGTATTCTCTTTGTTGTCCATGGTATCCGTGGTCAGAGGAGGATCAAATTCTACAGAGAGAGTTGAATTTATGTCCGACAGCAACCGATTTCGAGTCAATCTATTGGTACATGGGTATCTGTGGTTACGCTCTTGTCTTGGGAGTCGAAGGGCGTGGGTTTGAATCCGGACCGCGCAGTTCTATTCACGAGTACAATTTTTCCCGAGACACCTACAATTGTTACCGGAGCTACGGAGTCCGTGATTTGTGCAATGTCCTAGGCAAGTGACGGGTCATTTCTGAGGAGAGGGACCGAGCCATAAGCTGTAAAACACGGTTCAATAAAGTCAATTCTTGGGCTCCTTCAAACATATTGGTACATAAATCACAGCAGTAAATGCGGATGTCTTGATGCTGATCCCATCGTTCATCGTGTGTTGATGGTTAAAAAAATGTTTGCGCAACACCATGTTCCACAATATATTTAAATGTATACAAATATGGTTTTTTTACGTTTTGTTAAACAAATGTTATGGTATCTATCATAACATACGGTGTCTAATAGCTTGTGTTATTATGTGGTACACTTGTACCATGCACATTACACAACTATGTATATACGCGATTGTATTGTTATTGATTGGTCATCAATTGGAATTCATTGATTGATATACACATGTATTGGTTATGGATTATGGGTTATGCGTCTTTGTTGATCACTGAAAATCTGAATTGCTTTAGTTTCCACCAAAACTAAACAGAACATATGTCTTCACTTATGTCCAGTGTATTTGAATGGAAAGATATCCACTGAAGGACAACACTTTGACTACTTGAAATAGTGAACAGATCAACTTTCATTGTCTGTCTAATGAATCACACAGTGTGAGTTGTGTTTACATATATAGATAACATACCAAGATAAACAAGAAGACAAAATAAAATACAACATAGCAACATGATACATATACGTTTTTTGTATACTGTTATCAAGTACCATTATAATTACATAGGACCTGCAAGTAATTTATCTATAACGCTCTATCCTGGGCAAGTCAGTACCTTGTTACCAGAAGAGCCTAGTTATTAACTTTGGATTCATGTATTTCGTGTTCGTATGTGTTTTCTAAAAAAACCTGGCCAGCAATGGCGGAATGCAGGAGGGCCATTCAGATTCAGAACAGTTTGATTCTGAACACGACTTTGCTAGCGCATTTCCGACATGTTTGGTCGAGTATTTTCCGGTTTCGTTTGCCGAACTACTGAGTTAGTACTTGAGCAACGCTGTGAGCTATCAATGTTACATGGAATGCTTTTTGCTGTGTCAACCGTGCGTTTGTTGTGTGTATTCAGAAAATGGCGGACAGCGGTTATGACGAACAAGCTCAATCTGTCGTATGCAGTTATATTGCGAGTGCAGAAAGCTGGATTTTGTCATGATTGATGTTCCCTTCGACAAGAATTGCAATTCAAGTGATGAACAGTTTGGTGTTGCTTCATTAGCGACGGCCATATGCATTTTATGCGGTGCAGGTTACTTTTTGTGGCGGTACGTGACTGTTTCATTCTGGAATTAGTTCACACAGGAAACATTTTACAGTTGTTAGCATTTCGTGTGATTTTCATTGGCACAGGAACGGAGAAATTATGGGGTGACCCGTTGCAGTGAAGTTGGAACCGTACTTATGAACTATGTGTTTTCTTGATACAGACCTACTGTCAAAATGTCGAGTGGTGCCATTTGCCATATTCAATCATTTTTTGTTCCTAGCTAATTTCCTGGACTTCTTGCTCAATCTCTTCTATAGAAATGATACTAATACTTCTCACCTCTCTCAGTAAAACTTGGTTAATAGTTTCCATATGGCTTCCTGTCTGTATTGAATTATGTGTCTCACACTTCATTCCATGCGTATTGATACTTTGATCATTTCTTCTCATATTGTATACATCATATCTTCATCTTCGTTCTCTAATAACATTTCTTGCAAGGGGTTTTCACTGACTGTTCCTAGTTAACGTTAGTGGTGGTCTTGCTTCAGAAATTTTATTAGCCATTGTTTATATTGTGTAAAACAAAACCAACATATCGAAAGAAAATGTATACATAAACTTGATAAAATACTAATTCTAAGACACAAATGTGTTACTTTTTAATAGTCTAAATTGTTATACTTCAAGATTGATCCATTCATTTAAAAAACAAAATCCATTTTTCTTGTTTTACTTTTCGTGGATATATAAATAATGTTCTTCTTTATTTCTGGACGAGGATCTATTTGGTTGTAAATTACTTCAACATGATGATAAAACTCGAACCAAAATATGAAATGATCATCATTCAGGTATTTGTAAAAAAATAATGCTCCTTTAGAATTGGCTATTGGCATTAAGATTGAGGATTATATAATATGCAATTAAGACTCATTATATGATATCGATAACACCATTTGCTGCAAATAGGGTGGGTCATATACGAGATGCGGCCTGGTGGTTGACCAGACATTTCTCTGGTTTCAATATAGGAGTCTTTATGGCTCGCCTCTCGTTCTAACGGTACTCGCTTAGCTCCCCTAAGGAGTCATCGGGATATTTTTCCAGAGATACCTAATATAGGTGCGATCAAGTTCCTAGTCTTATCGAAGACGGACAATAAAATTTAGGGCCCATGCTCGAGTTGTTCACGTAAACGAATCTTCGGCAGTTCAAAATTGAGAATTTCAAGCATTACAGCCGCTGCCCTGGCAACATTCATTAGAAAATATTCTTCTAGATTGCAACGGAGACTCTCGACGGAGCTACGGAGTCCAACTAGGGATGCTATGGGTGACAATGAGTCTGGTTTTTTTTTACATATCTTAGTTGTTGTTACAACGCAAAATAATCTGCAACATCCCCATCTTCTAGTTTACAATTTTTACACAACAAATGACAGTTTATGATACAAATATAGTATTTCGTACTTTTTCGTTCGTTTTGTCTCTCTCTCTCTTTCTCTCTCTCTCTCTCTCTCTCTCTCTCTCTCTCGCCCGTGACACCTCTGTCGTTTAGGACACCAACAAATGCACACCATTCTATTTTATTATTAGCCACCTTCTGTATTGCGTTCCAGCTACGATTCACATCTTTCAGTTCTTGTTCTGCATCTCTCAACAATGTCATTATGCATCTCCCACGATTTAGTTAACCCTCTGGTATCCCCATAAGTGCAGTTTCCGTGACATAGTTAGTCTCCATGTGTATCACATATCCTATTCATATGCAGCTTCTCCTTGAGATGATGGTACTCATACTCTATTGTCGCCCAAGTGGTTACCGGAGCCCAAATTTGAGGTGTAAAGAATAGAACCACTGTTACCTTCCACGCATGTCGTAAGAGGCGACTATGGAGGTTTGGCTGAAATCGGATGCACATGTCCTAAACGTTGAAAAGTCTATGCGTTTAGGGGCCTACCAAACCAATGTGCAACGTATACACGTTCTTGGTAAAGATCAAACACATCATAAAGAGTGATTAAAATTGGTCGTAAAGAATGAACACAAAGAAGAAGAAGATATTCTATTGTTGATACTTGTCTTCGTTGTTGTTTCGATAACGTGTTATACCACAACCTGAAGAATTAGTTACCCATATTTAGTCTGGTATCTGCTCGGTGATCTTCCCGTCCTGTGAGTGCCTGCCACGAACGTGTCCACGCCGTCCTTGCCCACTGTATAATTGAAGCATGCACGTAAACACTACTGAAACGCAATGGCTACACATAAGTGCAACGTACTTGCACATTAAATGTGTGTGCCGTTTTGATTATTACTTTTGAAAAATGATACTGTTTTATGTTGTTCTCAAATAAAAATATATTTGCTTAGACATGAAATGTGTGTTTGTGTTGTTGTTGTATCGTGTAGTTGTCACTATGTACTACTTTATTCGAATCGCTAGCCTGCACAGGTAATCTCTATAGAAGTTAATCTGTCATTATGGAATAGCAACAAAATATGTAGTGTAATTAAGGCATTAAATGTAGACTTTTAGTGCAAATTTGCAATAGTCGTTTGGCAGAGTGCATCAAGATCAAAACAGTAGTTAGACAGTAGTGTATTCTATCCTAATTCTTTTTAATTAATACAAAACGTGACAACCCAGACAATCATCTTTGTCCCACGTCATTCTGGGGTGAAGGGCAATAAGAAACCGGATGCACTTGTGGCAAAGTTGAGATAGAAAATAAGCATGCTATGGGCAAAAGAGAGAAAACATGCGCACTGAAGACTTCAACAAAGAAGATAAAGAGTATTCTCTATCTCTGTTTGCGCAAGTTATGCATACCGATAGCTGCGGCAAAACGGAAAAAAAATGAGAGAATCCCCAGTAGATATATCAACTAGCACAGAACTGGAGTCATTAGTCTAAACATACATAAATGCATGCTTAGGAGGATATCGAATTATGGACATGTCCGCCGTACAATGAAGATGATCAGCACATGAACAAGGAGCATTGAACAATATTAGTGACTGAAAAAGCAGACATTAAAATTTACTTCGTTAATATATTATTTATGCATAAGTTCTGTTTTTTAAAATAATATTAAAACACACGATTTCAAACAAAGAGGAAGACAACGATTATGTTGTTGTTACAAAGTTTGGATTAGAAAGAAAAAGAATAAGAGGAAGACAACGATTATGTTGTTACAAAGTTTGGATTAGAAAGAAAAAAACAAAGAGGAAGACAACGATTATGTTGTTGTTACAAAGTTTGGATTAGAAAGAAAAAGACAAAGAGGAAGACAACGATTATGTTGTTGTTACAAAGTTTGGATTAGAAAGAAAAAGACAAAGAGGAAGACAACGATTATGTTGTTACAAAGTTTGGATTAGAAAGAAAAAGACAAAGAGGAAGACAACGATTATGTTGTTACAAAGTTTGGATTAGAAAGAAAAAGAATAAGAGGAAGACAACGATTATGTTGTTACAAAGTTTGGATTAGAAAGAAAAAGACAAAGAGGAAGACAACGATTATGTTGTTGTTACAAAGTTTGGATTAGAAGAAAAGACAAAGAGGAAGACAACGATTATGTTGTTGTTACAAAGTTTGGATTAGAAAGAAAAAGACAAAGAGGAAGACAACGATTATGTTGTTGTTCAATTGTAAAGAAGAAGACAAGAGAAAACAAGGAGTTATTTTAACAATATTAGTGACTGAAAAAGCAGAAGACAAATTATGTTGTTACAAATTTGATTTATGCAGGACAAGTTTGTTTTAAAAGTATGATTAAAAGACAAGACAAAGAGGAAGACAACGATTATGTTGTTGTTACAAAGTTTGGATTAGAAAGAAAAAGACAAAGAGGAAGACAACGATTATGTTGTTACAAAGTTTGGATTAGAAAGAAAAAGACAAAGAGGAAGACAACGATTATGTTGTTACAAAGTTTGGATTAGAAAGAAAAAGACAAAGAGGAAGACAACGATTATGTTGTTACAAAGTTTGGATTAGAAAGAAAAAGACAAAGAGGAAGACAACGATTATGTTGTTACAAAGTTTGGATTAGAAAGAAAAAGACAAAGAGGAAGACAACGATTATGTTGTTACAAAGTTTGGATTAGAAAGAAAAAGAATAAGAGGAAGACAACGATTATGTTGTTACAAAGTTTGGATTAGAAAGAAAAAGACAAAGAGGAAGACAACGATTATGTTGTTACAAAGTTTGGATTAGAAAGAAAGAATAAAGAGGAAGACAACGATTATGTTGTTACAAAGTTTGGATTAGAAAGAAAAAGACAAAGAGGAAGACAACGATTATGTTGTTACAAAGTTTGGATTAGAAAGAAAAAGACAAAGAGGAAGACAACGATTATGTTGTTACAAAGTTTGGATTAGAAAGAAAAGAATAAGAGGAAGACAACGATTAGTTTTTGTTACAAAGTTTGGATTAGAAAGAAAAAGACAAAGAGGAAGACAACGATTATGTTGTTACAAAGTTTGGATTAGAAAGAAAAAGACAAAGAGGAAGACAACGATTATGTTGTTACAAAGTTTGGATTAGAAAGAAAAAGACAAAGAGGAAGACAACGATTATGTTGTTACAAAGTTTGGATTAGAAAGAAAAAGACAAAGAGGAAGACAACGATTATGTTGTTACAAAGTTTGGATTAGAAAGAAAAGAAAAGAGGAAGACAACGATTATGTTGTTACAAAGTTTGGATTAGAAAGAAAAAGACAAAGAGGAAGACAACGATTATGTTGTTACAAAGTTTGGATTAGAAAGAAAAAGACAAAGAGGAAGACAACGATTATGTTGTTACAAAGTTTGGATTAGAAAGAAAAGAAAAGAGGAAGACAACGATTATGTTGTTACAAAGTTTGGATTAGAAAGAAAAAGACAAAGAGGAAGACAACGATTATTTTTGTTACAAAGTTTGGATTAGAAAGAAAAAGACAAAGAGGAAGACAACGATTATGTTGTTACAAAGTTTGGATTAGAAAGAAAAAGACAAAGAGGAAGACAACGATTATGTTGTTACAAAGTTTGGATTAGAAAGAAAAGAAAAGAGGAAGACAACGATTATGTTGTTGTTACAAAGTTTGGATTAGAAAGAAAAAGACAAAGAGGAAGACAACGATTATGTTGTTACAAAGTTTGGATTAGAAAGAAAAAGACAAAGAGGAAGACAACGATTATGTTGTTACAAAGTTTGGATTAGAAAGAAAAAGACAAAGAGGAAGACAACGATTATTTTTTGTTACAAAGTTTGGATTAGAAAGAAAAAGAATAAGAGGAAGACAACGATTATGTTGTTACAAAGTTTGGATTAGAAAGAAAAAGACAAAGAGGAAGACAACGATTATGTTGTTACAAAGTTTGGATTAGAAAGAAAAAGAAACAAATACGAGGGTCATGGCAGAGTAAGAAAATGTACACATTAGTCAAACGGTAAATGATTCAAGCTAACAGTCGAAAGCAAGAACTTCAGATAAGAGGGACATCACATACCCGATACAATTTACAAAATGATACACAAAATGATATTAATTATGCTTTTGTACTTGAAAAACAGAAATCATTCTTTCTGAAAATAAGTGAACCTGGGAACAATATGAGAAATACGTGGACAATTCCATAACCAAGTTTGTTGAGGAGAAATCTTTGTGACCTTCGCAATGACATTGACACGTTACTGTTAAATTCGAAAAATATAGAAACTAATTATTTATTTTGAAAATATTTAATTCATTTTCCAACACATTAATTATCAGGAGTCGCCTAGTTCAGTGTAAAATCTGACCAAGGTGGCTTGTTATAACAGTTTAGTCATCTGTCTACATCCTCTTTAACATTATATTTGTTGTGTTTGAAAAATATGCCGTCGAATGTAAGTCTATACTTTGAGCTCATCTTGTAGTAAAAAAATATATTTACGCTTGAATTCACAGACTGAAAACAATATGCAATAGACCATGCTGCCACACACATATTAATATGTCTACCTTTAATGTTGAGCTCAGGCCCAACTATGAACGTTGCCATAGCAATCGATGCTCCTGGTGTGTAGCAGAAAATCAAAGCACAAGCTATCAATACAATCATTTTCACTGTCTTCTGGTCCCGGATAGTCATTGCCCGATTATCATTACCAACAGCAACATTTCTCCTCCATTTTGAGCTTTGTCTTAGCTTTATAACTAGTACTATTGTGAAAATGACCACTCCAACAAATGATGAAGTACTAAATAAGGAATGTATCACATAACATAACCCTTCCACGTTTTGTCTACTACTTGTAAAGAGAATACCAACAAGTGTTTTGTTTTTCCTAGAATTAAAACTCCAACCAAGATAGGAAGTCATATATTCTGGAATAAGTGTCATTATGTTGGTAACGTAGATGAAACAGATGATAAATGTAGTTCTCGTCACAGTGACCAATTCTTTAATTTTCAACGGAAACGCGATACTAATGTACCTCTCAGCTGTAATATAAACAGTGATATAGCTGGTAATTCGACAGAAACAAACATGAGGCCACGCCCCTGATAAATACATAACTTCTTCCGTCAGCCAAGGTATTCTAGAAGTAGCAAGAAAGGGATTCAGACAAATAGCTGACCACACCAATATAATTAAACAACAGAGATCAGAAATAGCTAATCCAAAAAATGCAATGTTTACAGTATTAGCTAATCCCTGTTTGTAGAAAATAATGATGTTGATAATGTTTGCTGCAATCCCAAATATACCAACGATGTCACAAATAGTCATAAAGTTAACAAATTCAAATATTCTTCTGCCATCATCGCTTAGAATTGTATTGCCACTTTCCATTTATATATATCACTTCGTCCACTAGATATATTCATGTAAAAATTGTAAACTTATTCAAACCATTAATAAACATCACAGCAAAGTTTTATCATTTTACCATCACACACTCGAACGATTCTAGTTGTAAAAATGTGTTACAATACATCTTTAATTCATATTTTTTCTCTCCTGTGTAAATTAACTCAAATTTAACTGCGGGAATTGGGTGATAAATAAAGTGAACTCGGCAAAACAAGAAAATGTAAATCTGATTAATATTGTACAATATTTAAAAGTGTGCCTTCCTTAATAATAAGCAGGTTGGGTTTTTTTTTGCTCCGAATTGTCTAGCTGTTATTCCGTCCCTAGTTGTAAACATATGTAATTGACGAAAGTTGTAGATTTTCACGACGTTCTAGCTGTTGTAAACGTGTTTATAATTTGTTGTATGCGTTATTTCTTTCAGCGTTTCCACATTCATATGGTTTATATTTTATCTTTAAATACTTCTAGTTCTATTTGTATAAATTAAGAGGTTGAACTCTATTGTTTTAATTTTCTTCAAATTATAGTTCATTTGTTTTCTTGGTTATAAATATATCAT
Source organism: Arion vulgaris (assembly GCA_020796225.1). NCBI lineage: Eukaryota > Metazoa > Mollusca > Gastropoda > Stylommatophora > Arionidae > Arion > Arion vulgaris. Next base: position 39,586,687 of record CM036756.1, read on the forward strand.
ATTTGTTAATTTTGCGTTGCTTCGATATCGAGTGTTAGTTAGTAATAAAAATACATAGCGTGTGATATCAATATTGATACAATTATCAACATAAATATATTATTACTTTGGACTGTGGCCTATGATTACACCACGAATTGGTTGTTTTTTAAAAACAGTTATTAACCCTTTGGACGCCATATACGGAAATATACGGGTTTACCGTAGGACGCCGTATACGGAAATATACGGGTTTTTTATATTGTTTCAGAAGAATTCGCTAAATAAAACGAGAAGTCCAAATTTTATATAGCTTGAACTGTGACCTATAAGTAGGACGAACCGCGGGAAATTTTCCTTATTTCACGCCGAAAACTGATCGGAGGTAGTATTTCTTTGTGAATTTTATAAATTGTGCTTCGTAGTTCGAAATTTTTTTTGGAAATGGCTTCTAATTTCAATACCGATAGTTAAAGTGAGGACTTTGAGTTTGAGGGACATTTCATGCAGCTAGGTGAGATAGGGGATTACATTAGATCTTGTGATTCTGAGAGTGATGTTGAATTGTCCAGTGACGACGAAGCTGAACCTGTCGACCACGATGTTCAATTAGATTTAGATAATTTTTCTTCCGACATCGAGGAGACCGGCCCTGTGCCCGTTGTTGACAGCGATGGTTGGAGTGATACCACTTCCCCAGTAGTTGTGGAGCCATTTATGGAAGAGAGTGGGCCTTCTCATACACTAAAGGAGGGTGCAGAACCATTCGATTATTTCAGCTTAATTTTTGAGGAGCAGTTTTTTGAATTTATGGCAGATCAAACGAATTTGTACGCTGATCAACGTCAGAAAAGAGCTGGGAAAATCCAAAACCTGTTATTGGTGTAGGGCATGCCGCAAGGAGGAGAAGAAGAGGCCCCGAGAGTCAGTTTTTGGATGCAACCTCTGCCAAATACATCTGTGCAGAGGGGAGTGCTTTTCCAAATACCATGCATCACTCCACAGTTGACCGGAGTGAGTAAATTTTCAATTTTTTTATACAAAACTTATTCTAAAATTTTTCACTTTTCATTTTGTTCCAACTTTCACAGCATATTTTCAGCACCTGTCTTATTTCATTGCCTCATTGTAAATTTCTTGTGAAACTTTATCCAGTTCACAGTATTGTTGCTCATTATTTGAATGTTCTACAAGCAATAGTTTTATTATTATTAATTTTTAGAAAGACATGTTGCGTTTTTTGAGGAGTTATTCCCCTTTTAGTGTTTTTATGAGGTAATTTTTTTTTTGACGTGCTGGGGACCAAAGGGTTAAAATGTAATAGTGAGAAAACTAATAATTTGTTTGATGCACTGATAATATCAGACAACATCGCTGCAGTCAATATTGCTAATTGTGTGTGAATGTTCACTGTTTGCAAATGAACATAATCACAGCATTGTCAGTGAAGAAAATCGTTTGTACGAAACATTGAAAACGTTGGACTTAACGTGATTTTGACATGTCAAATTAGTAAATATGACATATATTACTCGTATATTGACTATTTGAACGTATAATTATAATTGACAAACTCAAAATGACATATAATGTATTTATTTGCGTACTCTATAAGTCAATAATATTTGATCAGAACATGTATTATGAAAGGAAATAATGTGTTAGTTCTTTTTATTTGTTTAACATTTATACAAGATGAATGATGTAGACAACATCAGGCTGGTCGCATTTAATTTCCAGCTCTTCTCTAGTACCACTTCAGTTTGAAGACATCTCCTGTCGGAGAAATCATATTCCAACAGGGGATTAACTGATACCACTCGTCTAGACAGCAACAAATTATTGGTACGGATCAGCGTAATACACGGGGTGTTTGTTTATCACATAAGATACAAGAAGGTTGTGGGTTCAGTTATAAATCCAAAGCTCCACATGTTAGGAAAGCATTGGCTCTCCTACCTTCTGCGCATTCAAATCTAGAAATGTGAAGTGACAGACTCTTCATATCCTAAGATAAGAAAATGTTTCAAGACATTTTTGTTAACCTTCATTAAGTAATTTTTTTAGAAATAGCCATACGTTAGTTGAGAACTTATATGAGTTTTTCCAATTAACCCATCCACATCGTAAGATCCCTTTAATGATTCGCTACATTCAACGGCTGGAAATAAGACTAGTATATTTCCTTTGAAAATATTCTTTGATTTACGTTAATTTGATGTATCGTATTTGAGTGAGCGTTTTTAGCTCAAGCGGTAGTGAGCTCGATCCCAAACCCAAGCGTACCTGGTTCAAACCCCAAGGTGGGCACGTTTGGAAGCAAATTCGTTTCCGTGGGATTTTTACGAAAGGTAAAAATAGACCTCACCTTTCAGAAACCGATGGCAAACTACTGAACGTATAAGTGGTGCCTAGAAAATCAACGACTCATTTACTGTGTTTGATGACTACGTCCTTTAGGATATGCCACGATTTAAAACAAAAACGTATTTGACTTACCATGCATTTTTAATATTGAGAAATACAGTTATAGGTTTTAATTTCTTGGAAAAATTATATACAGGACAAGAATATGAGTGTTATTGTCGAACCCTAGGAATTATGAGTTGTCACTCATTTTCCTATATTGTGCGTTGGGAAGAGCACACGGCTTTCTTTCAGACCCAGAAACCTCTAACAATTATAGGCGTTTGGTACTAAACTTAGTGCTACGGAGACTCTTACTCGGTAGGGTACTTATTGGTCATCACTGCAGTATTCTCCCATTTATAGCGCAGTAAAACCTCTAGAAAACATCACTGCAGTATTCTCCCATTTGTAGCGCAGTAAAACCTCTATAAAACATCACTTATTGATCACCGTGAGCATGTGATTATAGTCCAGGGAGCCTCTTCCACGAGGGCTCTAGAAAAATCACCCGTTGACCACTCTTTGTGGTCTATGTTTGATTTTGCCAGGAGAGTACCGATCGGCGACCTGCACGGACAGACGTTTGCGCTCACTCGTACCGATCAATTTTTGGCTGTTTAATTGGCCTGTTGATCTGGGAATACGAGTGTGCGCATGCTGTGGACGTCGTTCTACAAGTGTTGGACGATCGCATCCGAAAAGTACACGCCCTAGTCTAGGTTTGTACGAGAAGACAAAGTCTTGCATTATCGGCCTTACTTTTCTAGCAACTGTGAGTTTATATTGGAAGGTACATTCTCAGCCGTTTCCAGACGCGTGTCGGCACTGGGCAATTTCCAATTTCTACTTTGCATTTTCCCTGGCCCCGAAAAACACTGGACTGAGGCTGCACAAAGGCAATCCAGAAGGTCATTTCAGTTAATCTGCAAGAGGAGCGGAGAGGAATAAGTAAGTAATGAAATACGGCTAGTGATATGGTCAACAACAATTCAGCTGACTCTACTTTCAAGTGTTTCTCTGGTCCTCTAATTGATACTGGGTCAATCTGAGAGTAGGAACGGTCTGAAAAATCAAACTTCAACTATTGATTGGCTGCTATTTATAGAAGGTCAAGATCAACTACAATAGTGTTAAATATAGTTTTATAAAAATATTTGTTTACAACCAACAGCATCAGTTCTATGTTGGTTTATTATACTTCTTTGACTTCCATTATATTGCTTTTTTGTAGTTACACCACATTTGACTTGGTATTCTTACAGCCTGTTTAGGGTTGTAGATATTCACAACCATTACTTCAATAACTTGCCACCCGAGTGGTTACCGGGGCCCAAATTTGGGGTGTAAAGAATAGAACCACTGTTACCTGCCACGCATGCGTAAGAGGCGGCTAAGGAGGTTTGAATGAAATTGGATGCAGGTGTCCGCTAGGGAATGTTAACCCGAAACAAATGCTTGCAGAAAACGGATGCACCAGGCCATAAGGCGTATAACATGGTGCAATGATCCCTCACAATGAGGAATGGGATAACGAATTCTAAGGTCGCCAATCTGCCTCGGAGATTTAGTCACGCAGTAAGAATGTCATACCTACCATCACGAACTCTCGTTGCCGTGGCCAAAACTTACTGCGGAAAGAGGTCGGCACAAACGGAGAAGCAGAAATCATAAGAATTATAGCCTACAGAACTGCCCCCAGTATGCAAATTTGAGAAGAAAGAGGTGACCCACTTATACAAACGTCCAAGACAAACTGTATGACGTGGTTGATAATCTGAGGAAGACGGCCTACTTTATTAGAGAATCCGAAATCCCAATCTAGTGAGAACGCTGAAGACAAACTGTATGACGTGGTTGATAATCTGAGGAAGACGGCATACTTTATTAGAGAATCCGAAATTCCAATCTAGTGAGAACGCTGAAGATAAACTGTATGACGTGGTTGATAATCTGAGGAAGACGGCCTACTTTATAGAGATCCGAAATCCAATCTAGTGAGAACGCTGAAGATAAACTGTATGACGTGTTTGATAATCTGAGGAAGACGGTATACTTTATTAAGAATCGAAATCCCAATCTAGTGAGAACGTGAAGATAAACTGTTGACATTGTTGATAATCTGAGGAAGACGGCCTGCTTTATTGAGAATCCGAAATCCCAATCTAGTGAGAACGCTGGAAGACAAACTGTATGACGTGGTTGATAATCTGAGAAGACGGCCTCTTTAGAGAATCCGAAATCCCAATCTAGTGAGAACGCTGAAGACAAACTGTATGACGTGGTTGATAATCTGAGGAAGACGGCCTACTTTATTAGAGAATCCGAAATCCCAATCTAGTGAGAACGCTGAAGACAAACTGTATGACGTGGTTGATAATCTGAGGAAGACGGCCTACTTTATTAGAGAATCCGAAATCCCAATCTAGTGAGAACGCTGAAGATAAACTGTATGACGTGTTTGATAATCTGAGGAAGACGGCCTACTTTATTAGAGAATCCGAAATCCCAATCTAGTGAGAACGCTGAAGACAAACTGTATGACGTGGTTGATAATCTGAGGAAGACGGCATACTTTATTAGAGAATCCGAAATCCCAATCTAGTGAGAACGCTGAAGATAAACTGTATGACGTGGTTGATAATCTGAGGCAGTCGGCTCATTTATTAGAGAATCCGAAATCCCAATCTAGTGAGAACGCTGAAGATAAACTGTATGACGTGGTTGATAATCTGAGGCAGTCGGCTGCATTTATTAGAGAATCCGAAATCCCAATCTAGTGAGAACGCTGAAGATAAACTGTATGACGTGGTTGATAATCTGAGGCAGTCGGCTGCATTTATTAGAGAATCCGAAATCCCAATCTAGTGAGAACGCTGAAGACAAACTGTATGACGTGGTTGATAATCTGAGGAAGACGGCATACTTTATTAGAGAATCCGAAATCCCAATCTAGTGAGAACGCTGAAGACAAACTGTATGACGTGGTTGATAATCTGAGGAAGACGGCCTACTTTATTAGAGAATCCGAAATCCCAATCTAGTGAGAACGCTGAAGACAAACTGTATGACGTGGTTGATAATCTGAGGAAGACGGCCTACTTTATTAGAGAATCCGAAATCCCAATCTAGTGAGAACGCTGAAGACAAACTGTATGACGTGGTTGATAATCTGAGGAAGACGGCCTACTTTATTAGAGAATCCGAAATCCCAATCTAGTGAGAACGCTGAAGATAAACTGTATGACGTGGTTGATAATCTGAGGAAGACGGCCTACTTTATTAGAGAATCCGAAATCCGAATCTAGTGAGAACGCTGAAGACAAACTGTATGACGTGGTTGATAATCTGAGGAAGACGGCATCTTTATTAGAGAATCCGAAATCCCAATCTAGTGAGAACGCTGAAGATAAACTGTATGACGTGGTTGATAATCTGAGGCAGTCGGCTGCATTTATTAGAGAATCCGAAATCCCAATCTAGTGAGAACGCTGAAGATAAACTGTATGACGTGGTTGATAATCTGAGGCAGTCGGCTGCATTTATTAGAGAATCCGAAATCCCAATCTAGTGAGAACGCTGAAGATAAACTGTATGACGTGGTTGATAATCTGAGGCAGTCGGCTGCATTTATTAGAGAATCCGAAATCCCAATCTAGTGAGAACGCTGAAGACAAACTGTATGACGGGGTTGATAATCTGAGGAGCGGCATACTTTATTAGAGAATCCGAAATCCCAATCTAGTGAGAACGCTGAAGATAAACTGTATGACGTGTTTGATAATCTGAGGCAGTCGGCTGCATTTATTAGAGAATCCGAAATCCCAATCTAGTGAGAACGCTGAAGATAAACTGTATGACGTGGTTGATAATCTGAGGAAGACGGCTGCATTTATTAGAGAATCCGAAATCCCAATCTAGTGAGAACGCTGAAGATAAACTGTATGACGTGGTTGATAATCTGAGGAAGACGGCATACTTTATTAGAGAATCCGAAATCCCAATCTAGTAAGAACGCTGAAGACAAACTGTATGACGTGGTTGATAATCTGAGGAAGACGGCATACTTTATTAGAGAATCCGAAATCCCAATCTAGTGAGAACGCTGAAGATAAACTGTATGACGTGTTTGATAATCTGAGGCAGTCGGCATACTTTATTAGAGAATCCGAAATCCCAATCTAGTGAGAACGCTGAAGAAGAAGAAGAATAACTTGCTAATAATTATATCATAATTGTATTGGTGTAAATGTTACATTGCATGTTCAATATATTACAGTATTGATTTATTGGTTATTGGTTACTAAACTGACGTCATTGCACTCCGGGCAGACCCATAGGTGCTCAGTCTCCCCAATAGATATCGAAGAGTATGCATACTGATGGTTCCTGTGGCTCGCTGATTAAACACACCTCTCACTCTGCCTCTCAGGCATCCAGTTCGACTTGAACAACGGGTAACTCCAAACTGCTTAAATCGCTTGATAGATTCAACATCTATTTTAGTGTCCTCATCCAACAGAGAGTCTGAAGAGACCATTGATTTATTATTATATTGATATTTGCCAACACTGAATTATTATGTAATTATTATTAGACAACAAATTAAATCATGAGTATGCTCATACCTGAACAACTGAATACGCGCCAATGGTCAAAAACATTTTATTGCAAAACAAAAGCAAGACTAATTATATATTCAAAAAACAAATAATAAAATTCTTTGTACACACACATTTTATACGACAAATGTGCACCACTGTTCTTGTTAGACACAAAATGAATTTCTTTTGTCTTTATTTCCAGCAAAAGCAAATCATTCATATTTAAATATATTACACTTTCTATTAATAAAAACTGTCCAAAATATCAGTATTAATTACAATTTGGAAAAAAATTGTGTTTATTCTTTTCATTTATTTTTGTTTGCTAGTGATGGTTTTTAAATCTGCTATTAGATTTATTGAAAAACAGATACTCAAAAGGTTTGGCTTCTTGGTCAGAATGAACCCGAATACACCAGTTGCAAGGACGTAAAACTTGAAAATGGAATCATCAAGAGGAAGAGGCAGAAGAAGAAAAAGATGGGTTGATGGAGCTGCAGACATCTTAAAACTGCACAATACCACAGCATATCAAGCGACCGAGCGTGCATTATCTCGGAAACCGATCATCAGTTAAATCTGCTACTCCTGGCGGCAAAAAAGCAGAGAGTGACAAAAGTAAAGAAAGAAAGAAAGAGTGATGGTTTTTATAATGTGGTTTATTTGTCGTCGATCACATTTGTCTTACTCCACTATATTATTCTTGAAGTCAGAAAATTTGGACTCCATCATATGTTTGCTGCTCAACAATCTGTATGGTAGATAAGCCAGAGTTGGCCTACTATCAATTCAAGAAAAATAAAACAGTCTTAGATGGTGTCATTTCTTAAAATTGACAGAAAACCTATATGAAATAAGCAGAAGATTAGTCTACAAAATCAATCACCTTCTTACCCCCTTAATTAACTTGTAGGGTACGATGACTAAGATAGAGGATAGATATATTTATCTTTTAATATTTTGGTATCCATCTCGTTACCACATGAGTCGGCTGCAGTATTTGTCGTGCTCAGTGATGGTACTGTTATTGTTCATAGATTAGCAGTATACAATTTCATATTGCCCGGTGACCTGTTTTAATTAACAACTGCAGATCATAACCCATAACCAGTTGCTGTGGATGTTGTTTCTCACTGTATCCCACTTACTCGGAGACTTGCTTCCACATAGCCATCTGAAGGATTATCAGAATGTTGTTTAGTATTGACTACTGAACTAACGTCAATGCATTCTGAGCCAGTCATAGGTGCTCACTATGTTTGCTCAGCTGACGACATAGTGCTGGGAGTATTAAAATAATACAGGGTTGGGAATGATGACATCAGGGAAAAAGTGGGTACAACATTAGTACCAAAGTTTATCCAAGAAACAATGAATTAACTGTTTCGACAACATAACACGATTATCAACAGACAGTTCGCCTCACATAGGGATGGTATTTTGATAAAGAAATACAAAGTCGAAGGTCATCCTCGCAAAACGTGAGCCACATATGTAACAGATACAGTGAAAGTCACATTATACGAAGCATATACAAGAGGCCATTCTTTAACTCTTTTTATCTCCACGCTGTGTAGCAACCCAGAATTAGTGAAGAAACAAAGATATTGAAGGATGTACATGCTGATTTCACCAATAAATAGACAATTAAACACATTTCTTATTTACAACTAACTTTTGTGAATGTCATCAATGCAAAATGCTCATCGTGTCTGTCCATATGTTTTTCTGTATGGAAGAATAACATTACAATTTGTAAATTTGCAATACTGCAGAAATTAGTCATCTTTTTTGGTACGAGGCTAGTTACTGACGTACTATACTTGTATACTATACTATAGTATATACTATACTATATTCACATTAAACACTATACGCACATTTTCAACATAACATGATTATTTTGCTGACTAGTAATACTAGAAAACTAACATATTATCATGGGATCCCCATTGCATCAAAGCTCCGTCGTGAGTGTCTCAACAACAGGCAACACCTGCTATTATAATATCAAATTCAATGTATATGCTTCAATAGATTGAGTATTAACGATTTAGGGGAATACTGCAGTAAAACTATGTAGTAGAGAGAGAAGATGTAATAATCAACATTTCATGGATACGTTGAGCAAGTGAACTTTAGGATGGCTGCTGCTGAGGAGGAAAGAGCACGCATGGGAATGCCCTCTGTGTCATGATATTGATCGCATAACTTAACATTATCTAGAGAATGATCTATGGTGAAAATAGATTTTCTTTTTCTTCTTCTTCCTCGAGTTCGTTCTTCGATGTGACCAATTTAATCATTCTTATTGTAATATATAATTGATCTTTGACAAGAACGACTAACGTTGAATCCCTGTCGAAATGAGGCCCCTAATTGTGTATGGTACCATACAGGTGTAGGTTGAGGCTCTTTTTTTCCCAAGGAAGTGTTTTAGTCTATCTCACTGGCAGTCAGTCCCTAACATTTCCCCTTCCTTCGTGTGTACAAGTTATCTTTAATGGTCCGTTGAACGCCGTATATTTGGGCTTGGATCTACACCAAAGGTCCTTTTGTACTGCAACCTTTGCTGAATGTGTGCGGCGTTCCTTTTGATCTTTCTATTTTATTTTTTTTTTCGATCCAGCAGCACACTTGAGCTTTCAGCTCTTCGGCTCGGTGCCATGGACATCGTTACCCTTCGGTTCGGTGCCACGAACACCGTGAATCTGGGGAACCTGTGGCTTTTCTGCCAGTCCGCGGAATTGAACCCGCACACACAGAGGACTAGTCACCCGCAGCCCAACGCGCTACGAACACGCTGGGCAGACGGGCTTGATTTTTCTATATGAATAGTTTTAAAAAATAAATACCAGTTCCCCTGTCCTTGAAAAAGCGACACACTTTATCAACTTTCATTACCTTGTTCGATGTCAGAGCATTAAAAAAAACTATTCAAAGTAGTAAATTATAATTTACAAACACAAACCTGTATCAGGCTGGAGGAGAGTTAAGTTCTACCTCACAATTAGTAATATACTAGTGTTGATACTACAGCTTACAGTTTAGGTAGTAAAGAATGATCACCTTTCTCTCTCTGTATATATTATGTCCTAGGTTTCTCGATTTTCCTGGTTCGGACATAGATACAAAATCTTAGAGAGTAGATAAATATATTTTATAACAAATGTACACTACATATATTTGCTGAACTTTGGACGTGAAGTTCTTCTAGCCCGTCAAAGATTGCAGTAGCTGACAAACACGATGAACTAATAAAACTTTTGAACATAGAGATTTGCCGACTGGACTCACGCTGATTTTTTTAATGATTTTTACGGTTACTGAATTCTACGTAATTTACGAAGCAGAGAGATAGTAAGCTTTTTGACGAGTTACAGTAAACATGTGACATAATTTCTAATTGGCCATATCTTAGACATATAAGTAGCAGCGTATTTTTAGAGTTTTCAGAGTTGAATACAACAGATATAGTGTAATAAACATAAATGAGGTTGGGAACAGTGTAGTGCAGACTTGAACTTTTCCCCTATTATGGGCAAAGTATGTTGACGAGATTTATCACTGGTGATATTCGTGATGATCTTGGCCACCTTGGTCTGTAGAGTCTTAGATTATAGACATGTTAAATCAAAGAGTATATTTGTAGTGTTTACAATCGACCAGCACTTTTTAACTCCGACAAAAAGTAACATTTACATGGAACGTTTTATGAGAGCTCTAAATAAACTACCAAGGTGCAAGGGATGCAACCCTTGAAAACTTACATTAGTTTTCCAATGGTAACTTTGGTAACCCCTCTTCTGTCTCTTACCGTGTGGCTGTATTGTACAAAACTGTTTTTGTTGATATCTGAGTGTTTACTTCTCAATTATAGGTATACTTGTCTTCCTCTTGGTCGCAGTACCCTCCAGAATGGATTTGTGGGATGTATGTTCTGTTGAGGTACGGGACTCACCTCGACTCCCACAGAATGGGTTTATGGGATGTATGTTCTGTTGAGGTACGGGGCTCACCTCCACTCCCACAGAATGGATTTATGGGATGTATGTTCTGTTGAGGTACGGGACTCACCTACACTCCCACAGAATGGGTTTATGGGATGTATGTTCTGTTGAGGTACGGGACTCACCTCCACTCCCACAGAATGGATTTATGGGATGTATGTTCTGTTGAGGTACGGGACTCACTTCCACTCCCACAGAATGGGTTTATGGGATGTATGTTCTGTTGAGGTACGGGGCTCACCTCCACTCCCACAGAATGGGTTTATGGGATGTATGTTCTGTTGAGGTACGGGACTCACCTACACTCCCACAGAATGGGTTTATGGGATGTATGTTCTGTTGAGGTACGGGACTCACCTCCACTCCCACAGAATGGATTTATGGGATGTATGTTCTGTTGAGGTACGGGGCTCACCTCCACTCCCACAGAATGGGTTTATGGGATGTATGTTCTGTTGAGGTACGGGGCTCACCTCGACTCCCACAGAATGGGTTTATGGGATGTATGTTCTGTTGAGGTACGGGACTCACCTCCACTCCCACAGAATGGGTTTATGGGATGTATGTTCTGTTGAGGTACGGGGCTCACCTCCACTCCCACAGAATGGGTTTATGGGATGTATGTTCTGTTGAGGTACGGGGCTCACCTCCACTCCCACAGAATGGATTTATGGGATGTATGTTCTGTTGAGGTACGGGGCTCACCTCCACTCCCACAGAATGGATTTATGGGATGTATGTTCTGTTGAGGTACGGGACTCACCTCCACTCCCACAGAATGGGTTTATGGGATGTATGTTCTGTTGAGGTACGGGACTCACTTCCACTCCCACAGAATGGGTTTATGGGATGTATGTTCTGTTGAGGTACGGGGCTCACCTCCACTCCCACAGAATGGGTTTATGGGATGTATGTTCTGTTGAGGTACGGGGCTCACCTCCACTCCCACAGAATGGATTTATGGGATGTATGTTCTGTTGAGGTACGGGACTCACCTCCACTCCCACAGAATGGGTTTATGGGATGTATGTTCTGTTGAGGTACGGGGCTCACCTCCACTCCCACAGAATGGGTTTATGGGATGTATGTTCTGTTGAGGTACGGGGCTCACCTCCACTCCCACAGAATGGGTTTATGGGATGTATGTTCTGTTGAGGTACGGGGCTCACCTCCACTCCCACAGAATGGGTTTATGGGATGTATGTTCTGTTGAGGTACGGGGTTCACCTCCACTCCCACAGAATGGGTTTATGGGATGTATGTTCTGTTGAGGTACGGGACTCACCTCCACTCCCACAGAATGGGTTTATGGGATGTATGTTCTGTTGAGGTACGGGACTCACCTCCACTCCCACAGAATGGATTTATGGGATGTATGTTCTGTTGAGGTACGGGACTCACTTCCACTCCCACAGAATGGGTTTATGGGATGTATGTTCTGTTGAGGTACGGGGCTCACCTCCACTCCCACAGAATGGGTTTATGGGATGTATGTTCTGTTGAGGTACGGGGCTCACCTCCACTCCCACAGAATGGATTTATGGGATGTATGTTCTGTTGAGGTACGGGACTCACCTCCACTCCCACAGAATGGGTTTATGGGATGTATGTTCTGTTGAGGTACGGGGCTCACCTCCACTCCCACAGAATGGGTTTATGGGATGTATGTTCTGTTGAGGTACGGGGCTCACCTCCACTCCCACAGAATGGGTTTATGGGATGTATGTTCTGTTGAGGTACGGGGCTCACCTCCACTCCCACAGAATGGGTTTATGGGATGTATGTTCTGTTGAGGTACGGGGTTCACCTCCACTCCCACAGAATGGGTTTATGGGATGTATGTTCTGTTGAGGTACGGGACTCACCTCCACTCCCACAGAATGGGTTTATGGGATGTATGTTCTGTTGAGGTACGGGACTCACCTCCACTCCCACAGAATGGATTTATGGGATGTATGTTCTGTTGAGGTACGGGACTCACCTCCACTCCCACAGAATGGGTTTATGGGATGTATGTTCTGTTGAGGTACGGGGCTCACCTCCACTCCCACAGAATGGGTTTATGGGATGTATGTTCTGTTGAGGTACGGGACTCACCTCCACTCCCACAGAATGGGTTTATGGGATGTATGTTCTGTTGAGGTACGGGGCTCACCTCCACTCCCACAGAATGGGTTTATGGGATGTATGTTCTGTTGAGGTACGGGACTCACCTCCACTCCCACAGAATGGGTTTATGGGATGTATGTTCTGTTGAGGTACGGGGCTCACCTCCACTCCCACAGAATGGGTTTATGGGATGTATGTTCTGTTGAGGTACGGGGCTCACCTCCACTCCCACAAAGTTATCTGTTCGTTTCAGTAGAATTTGGGAAAATAAAAATCTGATGGAGCGAATAGAGTGGATATGGAAGAATCTGAATATTCAAATAGCTGACTGTTAACTGTAGACGATGTGCTTCGTGAGAGAGCGCGTTCTTTTGAAACAAATGAAGGTTTGAGTGAGTAATATCTCCGGTTTTCTAGTCACAGACTCTCTTAGCTTAGTCTAAATATTACATTCCACTAACAATGTTAATACAATGCAGGTAACCTTTCAGTAGGATCGCATAGGCGTTTCAAAATGTCAGCATTATTTTTCTTCTTCTTCAGAATAATGTGCCGTCAGATTGATGTGTGTTGACTAGCCTAGAGTTTTTCATTGCGGAATGGTAATTTTCTGCTACAGTTATGTGGTATATGAGGACTATCATCATAGCACTTCGTCGATAGAAGCTCCGATGTCCTCTTCAAACAAATACAGCCGCGTCCAGCTGCTCAAAACGCCAGTGCAATATTTTCTGCTGCAATCATAACGGGAACCCATGTCTCATCTACTCTACAATGGTCGTCTAAATGTTTTTCACTGTCACTTTTTGAGCAACTTTTGATTACAATTTAACATCGTATGTTTCTGTTCACGTTTCAGCGTGTGTGGAGTCCAATAAAAATATACTTTTGCTCAAGTATAGTCTTGTTTTACAAAATTTACTGCTCTTTTATTCAGTTTTGTTTTTTACAAATGTGTTCACTTGAAGACATTGAATTCAGCGAAGAATGAATACAAGTGTCAACAGAAACCAATACATCGTTTTCACTATTGATTGAACTTGACATAAAATGCAGACAAGAAAACTCAGTGGTCGGGGAAGAAGAAGTTGAGGCGTTGGTTTCTGAGAACTCGTCCGAGGACTATATGAGCATTTACACAGATGGGTCAGTAGTTCGTCACGTGCTGAACTTACGGGCTCTCACGGCTCAGGTCAGTTGGGATGTTATCAAGGAAAGCAATTGTACGTTTTGCCGTGACTACAAGTAGATTCACTATGGAGATCATGGCAAGATACTAAAGCAATGTTCTGACTACAGTCACAGAATTTTATCCATGCATGTTTTCTCAGTGACTCATTGTGTATGCTCAAGCAGATTGAGGCGGGTTGGGTTCGAAGCCAATGGCTAGAGTTTTTAAGGAGGTCTAGGCGGAGAGAGAAAAAAAGATATATTTTTGTTCCAGAGCACACATGTGTGATGAGAAATGAAAGCACCGATGCACTTGCAGAAATGGCTGGCGTAGAAAGCGGGCGAGAAATCGATAAGGCTGAAATTATAAATTCCCTAAGGGTGAGAAGACGTGGAAACTATTCAATAAATGGTGGTGAATCTGCAACATTAACAAGACTGCAAAAATACCAAATCAAATGTGGTGTAGCTGCGCAAGAGTAATATAAGGAAAATCAAAGAAGACTTGTAAATCAACAAAGAATTTGTGGCGTTAGTTGTCACACGCTGAGTGACATACTGAGGAGACGATTGGAACACTTATGGACTCATCGGTACGATGTGCAGTGATCATGATCTGGCGACTAACCTAAACTAAACCGTACTAAGTGTTACTAGAATAGCTGTCTCCAAAATTGTCATTTTTCTATCCTGATAAATCTTTGTGTTCAGTCATGGTGCATTTCCGTTGTAGAACTCTTAATACGGTCTCACACGTCTTGTCAGGTCAGCAACATTTGAACGGCCAAACTTAAACTGTCTACACCATTTTTTTATCACCAAAACATGTACACAAGGCAGGAATCATGAAACACTGCTAAGGTGTCATAGAGCAGTCTTAAGCGTTCTTCTCTGCAACAATAAGAACTTTTATCATATCTCTGGCCTCTGTTTTCTCCATTGTTTTGAAAAGTTGGATGTAGCAGCAAACAGCGTCAAATGTTGTGCAGTTTAGCATAGCATTTAAAGCGCGTTGAAGATAACACTAAAGTGCGTTGAAGATAACACTAAAGTGCGTTGAAGATAACACTATAGCACGTTGAAGATAACAAGTGTTGAAGATAACACTATAGTGCGTTGAAGATAACACTAAAGTGCGTTGAAGATAACACTAAAGTGCGTTGAAGATAACACTAAAGCGTGTTGAAGATAACACTAAAGTGCGTTGAAGATAACACTAAAGTGCGTTGAAGATAACACTAAAGCGCGTTGAAGATAACACTAAAGTGCGTTGAAGATAACACTAAAGTGCGTTGAAGATAACACTAAAGCGCGTTGAAGATAACACTAAAGTGCGTTGAAGATAACACTAAAGTGCGTTGAAGATAACACTATAGCACGTTGAAGATAACACTAAAGCGCGTTGAAGATAACACTAAAGCGCGTTGAAGATAACACTAAAGTGCGTTGAAGATAACACTAAAGTGCGTTGAAGATAACACTAAAGCGCGTTGAAGATAACACTAAAGTGCGTTGAAGATAACACTAAAGTGCGTTGAAGATAACACCATAGCACGTTGAAGATAACACTAAAGCGCGTTGAAGATAACACTAAAGCGCGTTGAAGTAACACATACATCTTCAAACAGTCAGTGCCAATACAAGGATCTTTCAATGTGTCTAATTGCAATTATTCCTGTTGCTCCTTCATTGTCAATGTAAAGAGTTACGACCAGCGTCTTGTCCTGCAATTATTTCGGGAAGGATGCCTGAAGGATGTTGACAAATATATTGATGATGGATTTATACTGCAATTACTTTGTGAATGATGGTTGTTTGAAGCTGAAAAGTAAATGAATAAAATATATATACTGTCATTCCTTTTTTTTTACCGATCCAGAAGCACTTGAGCTTTCAGTTCTTCGGCTCGGTGCCGTGGACATCGTAACCCTTCGGTCCGGTGCCACGAACACCGTAAATCTGGGGAATCTGTGACTTGTTCTGCCATCCCGCGGAATTGAACCCGCACACACAGAGGGATAGTCACCCGTAGTCCAACGTGCTACGAACACGCTGGGCAGACGGGCGTGGTGTTTCTATAATTATCTACATTTGTGCAGGGTTTTGCTTTCCTACTCTCTAAAATATGCTCCGTAATCTCTCTCTTTCTCTCTCTCTCTGTCTCTCTCTATCTCTCTCTATGTCTCTCTCCTCTCTTTTCCTGTGAGAGTATATGTGAGTTAGTCTTTTCGTTTGTTTGGTGTTTTATTTAAGATTGACAACGTCATCACACACTGTACATTGACAAAATTTCTCAACTTTTGATCTCTGTAAAATTTGTGATAACATTTACATATTTGTAGAAGATATCAAGACAACATTAAATTTCTTTCAAATTTTAGAAAAGTGACTTTGTTTTTCAACCATCTATCCAGATGTGTTCAAGTTCACAAATAAATCAAGGTGTTAGTAAATGAAACATATTAGCAGCACTACAACTGTTCTGTTTCTATGACACCGTTGCTTCAATCAGCTGTTTTAGTTGTAGTAGAAGAGCCATATCTGTGACATAGTAAAGTTACTAGCCACATCACTATACCGTACTAGTCATACTTTACAGAACCCTTGATGAAGTAAGAAAATTATTTTTATTTATAGTTGACAGATCACTGAGTTTACGGAGAGAAAATTCAAGTCATATTTATTTTTGTTCTGAATTAACAGTGAAGTATCAGTCTTTCAAGCACTTTTCTCGACCAAAATCTGTCCTTAGATCGATGGAGTTGCCCGCCTCCCCAGCCTGTTTGTAGCGCGCCCCGACGACGGGTGACAAGCCATCTTTGAGTGCAGTTCAATTCCGTGGGCTGGCAGAAAAGCCACAGGTTCTCCAGATTTACGGTGTTCGTGGTACCGAACCGAAGGGTTACGATGTCCATGGCACCGAGCCGAAGAGTTGAAGCTCAAGTGCTTCTGGATAGAAAAAAGGGTCTATTGAACATCGTGCAGCTACCATAACAGCTATAGAATCAAAGACGACCGAGAAGATGAAAAGATGACCGGTATGATGAATTACCACATCATCTCTCTGTCTGAGGATGGTCTTTTGACCATTTGTCTTTATAGTGCCAGCCGATGGTTGTTCTGGCTTCCTCATAACTGATTTCGAGATCAGTCCTAGGTAGTCGCCATTCTTTTTTAGCTAACTTGTCGGCGTGTTCATTTCCGCTTATGTTGCAGTGTGATGGGATCCACTGAATGACGGTCAGTTTGAGTGCGTGATGTAGTGTATCGAGGATCGCTTTCAGCTTATTTAGCTCTGGTTTGCCTACGCTTTTGAGTGCCGTGATGACCGATAGAGCATCGGTGAATATCACGACTTTGTTGCGATGGGTGCCTCTTCTCTCTAGGATCATTTCGGCCGTTGTTCTTATTGCCTCTGCCCTGTAGTTATTTGAGTATTTACCTGTGGCAATCGCTTTGTGACCGTCACTTTCTTTGAGAGTTTAAGCACTATTCTTCCTCCAACATCGCTGATTGCGTTCCTTACTGATCCCCTCAGTATACAGGTGTGTCCACTTATTTTCAGGGTATTCGGTCGCTATGTATTTTTATGTAGCCGCACTTCTTTCGAAGTTTTCTTGCTGCCCTTTTTCAGTATGCCTGGGATTGATTCCATAGTTCCGATATTTTGGTTTTCCACGTCAGGCACATATCGGTTGCCGGGATTGATTTGACTTTACATTTTGCTAGGACCGGATGGTCTGCGATCAGTACTTTAGCGTTTTTTGCGAAGCTGGTTCTCTGTATCCTGCCCCTTCCGAATCCGTTCATTCTTTCGTTCATAGGGTGGGAATAGAGCCGTTTAAGTTTTTCCGCCAATACCAAGACTTTTCTGTCCCTTCGATCTGCCATTGGTTGGATGCCTGTGATTGTTTTCATCGCCTTGATAGGCATGGACTTCATGGCTCCTGTGATAATGTGTATTGCACGGTTTTGATTATTGCTCACTTTGGCGAATTGTTTGTTGGATCCCATCATCTATTGTGTGCCATTGTTTAAAAACAAAAACTAAAATAACCGCATACAATATTATACCGCATTAAATGAAAACAGATTCCTAAACTTTATTATGCTAGTGTTGCTGTATAAATATATCTATGTATATCAACATCGATCTCTTTGTCTCAGGAGATAATAGTTTTTTTTTGAGTTACGTAGTTTGTTCTACGCTGAATCACATCGTCTGTTGTGACTGCAATGACCTATTCTGGAGTGTGAATCCTTGTCGAAGCTGACGCAGTAGAAACTGGTGATTAGAGATGATACAGAGAATGGTATCTTTGCAATCTTTATTTTGTTTTTGCTTCCATATGCGATGGTTTTTCGCTTCTTTTCTGTTTGCGCCATCACTCACTATCGCTCGGCATGACTACATGTCTCTGGCCAACCACTCCCAAGTATATTTCTAGCTCTACGCTGTCTGAAGTTAATTGACGTTTGCATGTGTCAACGAAGCGTAGTAACTTTTAGCACCAATTGCGAGTTGGCTATATAGATAGTCGTTTAGCGATTGTACCATCTCTCTATTGTGACTATATATATTTAATCTGTAAATAAATAGTTCACAGCCCGCTTTATGTGTCTAAACCTTACAGCGTATGTTGCACTGATGTTAAATTATGTTTCTTTTTGTTTTCAAATCTAGTTAGCACAACACTACTTATATTTGAGGACGTATCTGTGGCTAGATTATTAAGCAGATGCATTAGGTTCTGAAAGTGGTGGGTTCCATTCCAGATCGCGTCGTTTCTGTTCACAAGTGCATTTTTGTCGTAGATACCGAGTTCATGCGTTATGTAATACTGTCCGCAAGTAGCTAGCCATATACACAAGTGCATTTTTGTCGTAGATACCGAGTTCATGCGTTATGTAATACTGTCCGCAAGTAGCTAGCCATATACACAAGTGCATTTTTGTCGTAGATACCGAGTTCATGCGTTATGTAATACTGTCCGCAAGTAGCTAGCCATATACACAAGTGCATTTTTGTCGTAGATACCGAGTTCATGCGTTATGTAATACTGTCCGCAAGTAGCTAGCCATATACACAAGTGCATTGTTGTCGTAGATACCGAGTTCATGGGTTATGTAATACTGTCCGCAAGTAGCTAGCCATATACACAAGTGCATTTTTGTTGCAGATACCGAGTTCATGCGTTATGTAATACTGTCCGCAAGTAGCTAGCCATATACACAAGTGCATTTTTGTCGTAGATACCGAGTTCATGCGTTATGTAATACTGTCCGCAAGTAGCTAGCCATATACACAATTGCATTTTGTTGCGTAGATACCGAGTTCATGCGTTATGTAATACTGTCCGGTAGCTAGCCATATACACAAGTGCATTTTGTTTCGTAGATACTGAGTTCTGTCGTTAGTAATACTGTCCGCAAGTAGCTAGCCATATACACAAGTGCATTTTTGTCGTAGATACCGAGTTCATGCGTTAGTAATACTGTCGCAAGTAGCTACCATATACACAAGTGCATTTTTGTCGTAGATACCGAGTTCATGCGTTATGTAATACTGTCCGCAAGTACTAGCCATATACACAAGTGCATTTTGTCGTAGATACCGAGTTCATGCGTTATGTAATTACTGTCCGCAAGTAGACTGCCATATACACAAATGCATTTTTGTCGTAGATACGAGTTCATGCGTTATTATACTGTCCCAAGTACTAGCCATATACACAAGTGCATTTTTGTCGTAGATACGAGTTCATGCGTTAGTAATACTGTCCGCAAGTAGCTAGCCACTATACACAAGTGCATTTTGTCGTAGATACGAGTTCATGCGTTATGTAATACTGTCCGCAAGAACTAGCCATATACACAAGTGCATTTTTGTCGTAGATACCGAGTTCATGCGTTATGTAATACTGTCCGCAAGTAGCTAGCCATATACACAAGTGCATTTTTTCGAGATACCGAGTTCTGGTTATGTAATACTGTCCGCAAGTAGCTAGCCATATACACAAGTGCATTTTTGTCGTAGATACCGAGTTCATGCGTTATGTAATACTGTCCGCAAGTAGCTAGCCATATACACAAGTGCATTTTTGTCGTAGATACCGAGTTCATGGGTTATGTAATACTGTCCGCAAGTAGCTAGCCATATACACAAGTGCATTTTTGTCGTAGATACCGAGTTCATGGGTTATGTAATACTGTCCGCAAGTAGCTAGCCATATACACAAGTGCATTTTTGTCGTAGATACCGAGTTCATGCGTTATGTAATACTGTCCGCAAGTAGCTAGCCATATCTGCCGAATGAGACAGAGGTATATGGGACCAACTAAATTGAATTCAATCATTTGTCGTATGACCCTTTAGACCTCGTTAAGACCACACGGCATGTAGGACAGACACATCCGATTGTCGGTCAAAGTTTATGTATATTATCTAATATCACACTTTGACAGATATATGGCATCCATCCTCACTGTTTTGTAATGTGAAAATTGAAAGACTGAAGAGAATACAGAATGAAAATGTGCGTACGAACATTGTTTTTTTTCTTTCCGATCCAGAAGCACTTGAGCTTTTAGCTCTTCTGCTCGGGGCCATGGACATCGTAACCCTTCGGTTCGGTGCCACAAACACCGTGAATCTGGGGAACATGTGGCTTTTCTGCCAGCCCGCGGAATTGAACCTGCACTCACTTAGGGCTATTCACCTGCAGTCCAACGCGCTACGAACAAGCTGGGCAGGCGAGCAGTGCGTATCATTCTGGGGTGCACTCTGTGTAACGATGAAGTTCCTCCTTCATTTTCCGATAATGGAGTATAGAATGATGATATTAGAACACGCGTTTATTTCAAAATAAGTGCTAAAAAAGATCATCTACTGCACGAGGTGCTTGGTATCAGAAATAGGAGTAGGTTAAAGCGGGGCAAATCACGTGAAGACCATGCTGCAGACACTGTTCAGCTGGTATGTTAGTTCACGAATAGTAACCTGGATGAGGAACAGATGCTTATGCCATCAATATTCGGAACACCTTTTGACCATTATCAAATTCGACAAAGGGTGCAGAAATACTACGCCAGTGACGCAAACAGCAAGGTTACCATTAATGAAAACTATAGTAAGAGTGACGGGATGTACACTGATAGATCGGTAGTTCGCCACGAAAAGTCCGCTTTGTACGTATCTGTATTTATACGGCAGAAAGGTCAAGGAAGCCAGTGGTGGATTTACTCTGACAACAAGTAGCATGACAATGAAGGCACTGGTGGTGACTAAGACACTCCTCTGACTTCAGTCACAAAACTACACTCATGCATGCATTCTGAGTGATTCATTGATTATGATCCGGAAGGTGGAGGCTGGCTCGGTACGCAGACAATGAAACGAATCACTGCAAGGGTTAGCAGTTATAGTCTGTCCATTAATTCGTGAGCACGTTGAAATTAATTTCTCGAAAACTACCTGTTGATCTCAGTGATTTTTAAGCAGCCTTAGAATATCCATGACGCTAGAAAATATTTTTTTCCAAGAAAATTTGATGTAGTTGAAATATTTCTTCTTCAGGTTATATTAAAATCAACCTCACCGGATTGTCACAATAGTAAAGATTTACGTACACAGACGCGTTGTTCTAAAAATACATTATGGTAACATAGAAATATCGTGAGTATACAACAATTTCACGAAATCCCTGCACCTAACCCAGTCGACTTGAACGGAAAGCATATGACGTTATAATTGGGATACCATTGTATAGTTATAGGCGTATCTCTGCTATTGTATGAACTATTGTATCATATTTGTTGGCTTATCAAAACTGACATTGATATCACATTCATAATGAGTCTGAAGTGCCCATTTATAACAATGCAGAAGGTTACAGTTTTACTATACCAACACTTCCGTAAGGAATCTAAGAGAGGTCATCTATATTGCGATATTCATAACCCTGAGAAAGAGCGCAACTGGCGCTTGTCTGAATAGAAATCCTTTCCGATGGATTAAACAGGACACAAAGTGCACTAATGTCAAGCAAGGAACGAAAAGAACAATTGACGACTTTGACATAGATGTCATAAGACAGGAGCTCTTGAAAATGTTTGCGACAAATCAACTTCTCAGGAAACTGAAATTAAAACTGCAATCAGATTGACATAGACATTTCTAAAGTACTTATGAAAATTAAGAGCCGACGCGCTTTTACCTTCCAGAAAACTATAGGCGGCAGGAATATTTTTGTGAAAAGCCACATTTAATTGCTGCCCGAAGTAAATACCTGAGGCAGATCCGTGAGCGGCGGAGGCAAGGCTATGATATTGTATATTTGGACGAATCCTGGGTCAATGCTCACCACACCAATGCTAAAGAATGGCAATCAGTAGACGGTGAACAGAAAGAAAAATACCAAGCAGCAAAGGCCAGGGTATTATACTAACACATGCAGGAAGCAGTGAAGAAGGTCTTGTCCATGACGCTGACTTATTTTCCAATCAAAAAGTACCGACGGTAGGGACTACCACACAGAAATGAATGGACATATTTTCAGGCACTGGATGGAGAAAGATCTACTTCCAATTCTAAACAGACCATGATGCTTGGTAATGGATAATGCATCCTATCACAACGCAGTATCAGCGAAGACAAAATACCAACTGCATCAAATACAAAAGATCAAATTAGGACTTGGCTTTCTAAGGAAAATGTCAGCTTCGATGATACATATTTGAAACCCGAGTTGTTGCACCTGGTGAGGATGACAAATAAGACAAAGGTGTTTCATATTGACAAAATCATTGCTGAATACGGCCACACGTCTTTGCGACTACCTCCATATCATGCTCAATCCGATAGAGCTTGTCTGGGCTAAAGTAAAGGGCAAGTTGCCGAACAGAACAGGGCGTTTAAAATGTGTGATGTTGAAGTTCTGACACGTGAGTCCTTCTCAATGATAGACATGCAGTTCTGGAAGAAGTGTGTTGAACATGTGCTCCGAGAGGAAGACGAGTACTGGCACCGAGATGGATTACAATTTGTCCAGCCAGTAACAATTATCAACCTCATGGAATCGTCAGATTCGGGATGATACAAATCATATTTTGATTACAGACTGAGAAATAGCAACGTATACATTTCCATATCCAAATGCGTCTACCATCATACAATTTGTGGTGAAGTTAAGACACCCTGGGGTCTAATGGTGACCGAAGGGAGGACTAACTGTTGCATATTGTATCCAAGTTCACGATTGCACATAAAGGGCAACACACTTAATTACTTGACCTATCAAGTTAATATGGAGATACACCTATGAATAGAATTGACATGGACAAATTCTAGGGATTACTGTAAAATCTAAAATTTGAGCCCCGTATTTGCAATTGTCATAAAAGATCAAAGGAATTCCGTGCAAAATCCGTAGCATCTATGGACTACTGGTTAGCTTTATTTTAGCGTCATGGATATTCTAAGGCTGCATGCAAAAATCACTGAGATCCAACAGGTAGTTTTCGAGAAAATCAATTTCAAACGTGCTCACGAATTAATGGACAGACTATAACATAATTAAATTCATCTTCGTTCCGAGTTATATAGGTGTCGATAATAAGGAGAAAGCAGCCAGGCTGACTGGCTCTGCTACAATAACTGAGGTTTAGACAATGTTTAGAGCTGACATTCTGAAAGCCCTCATCAAGTGTTGCCGCTTAGAGGATTTTCATCCACGTCCTCAGTTAGAATGCAAGAGCTTGGATTGAAGATTGGAGTGACCATAAAAGAGCAGCACAACAGGCCTACGAGTAGGCTCATCAATCAACATTGGACTGGTAGAGTTAGTCGCTGGAGATTTTGTAAACTTTGCAAAGGATATCGAACCACAAATGGACATGTCCAGAATGCAATGAAAATAGTTTACACTGAAACTAAAAAAAATGTGTACATTTGGGTAACTGTAAACATTTTACAAACAAATAACCCCACTTTAAGCTACAACATTTGGAGTTATACTGTAGCATGGTATCAGATCTGAGATCAAAAGTTGACCGTCAGAGCTGACTCCTGTCAGCTAGCCAGCCCTTCTAGAGAGCATCACCAGGATCCTTTAAATGTAAAACAATATAAAAATCTCGGCCTGACACACTGATTCTTCTTCTTCTTTGTCGTCACACTGCTACCGGGTTGTTGCCCAGTGTCGTGGTTTTCTGTTTTTGTCTTGCTGTTCTGGTGGCTTGGACACACTGATTAAATGTCCATTAAGATTCAAACAGCAAAGCTATTTAAGACAGTTATATATTGACAAGGACATTAAATCTCGTAAAGAAATGCAAGCAGTTATAATATCAGCAAGTAACTAGATATTATATATATGACCTATGTCACAACGCAAGTAGTTGATCAGTTCATTATTGTAAAATATCTGTGGTTCGATTACCTAATGTCAGACGTGAAACTGCTGTCGTCTGGAAATATAACGAGATATCCATGTCTTGATATAACTATTCTTCAAAGTAAAATAGTGAAGAGAAATAAGTGAGAAATAATATATAATAAATGTTTTCATAAATTACAAGATTACCGATTGAAAATTGTGCACGAAATTAAGATAATTACCAATAGTAAACAAACCAATTAGAGCCGACTTTAGTATCATCTTCATCAGATCTTCAATATTCACATGCCGAAACAGAGAGAAGAGAAGAAATATGTTCTTTAACAACTATTATTGGTTGAGCAATTACCTATTGAGTGCTACATTTAGTGATATCATAATAGAATGTCGAAGTACTTGGTAACACGCATTCAATTTAATGACATACATGATAAGCACTAACCAGTTGATGTCAGTAAAATAATAATTGCAGACAAGAAACAATAACTTCTATATGCATATAACATAATTTGTATAAGTATTGCTTTTAATAGATGTTTACACGAACCCTCAAGCACTCACACACACACACACCGACATACCACCATACAAAATACATTCACACACGCACACGTGCACAAACACATTCTTATTACATTCATTAAAAGGGTTTTAAATGCCCCACATTATCATAGAAACATACATTTGTTTGCAACTAAATCTGCTATTAGTTGATAGAAATAAGGCTGTCAAACAAAAACACAGGGTATATGATATATATATATATATTAGATTGCAGAGTAATCATAATTGCACTAAGTGTCTCTAGTTTCTATGTACGATTATGCCTTTGTTACATTGATCCACTTTAAACCTTAGATTTAACCATTTAGAGACATAACATTTATAAAGACAATAATTTAATTCAATGGTTAGATTATGTAGGCTTACATTAGTTTTTGTGTAACTTCTATGCCCTATAGTTATAATAGTTAAGACTGCTATGACTGTGTTACTGTTATGTCCTTGTCAAAACAATGTAATCAGAAATTATAGCAGGTACCCTTCCCTATGAATGACGTGCATCGAATTGTTGTAAATAGTAGAAATATTTGTGAGAGAAAGCTTATATTAACAGTGTTCATTTGTTTTATCGTACAGAAGGAACACACCTACAATACATTTAGTGAACTCATTATTCATTTAGTAGAACAAATAGATGGAGGGCAACAAAATAAACCCCCAGAAATCTACAGACCTACATAAGTGGATTTTTACGTAGAATAGAGGACTGAGATGGTATGATAAGTTGAAAAAGAAGAAGAACAAAAAGACTTTTGTTCAGTTTATGTATCATGTGTCACACTTACTTAGTACATCAGAATTGATACTGGCGACATAGGTCTAATGTCATCGTGAACTTTGATCTTAATGTAGAACAGTGTGAGTAAAATATAAATGTCCAATAATTAATAAACTCGCATAAATTAAGTGAACATGAAACCTGACAGTGCAGTTATAAACCTCTGTAATCAGAGAATAGTAGGTTTATTATGCGTTCAAGACAATGGGACCTTCGCTATAACCTTTGGCGCGATCTTGATTCTTAGACGCTTAGTATATTAAGGTATACCAAGTATCTGTACTGAACTGAACATTAATTTTGCATGGTAAATATTTATTTTTTTGGAAGCGAAAGAAAATGTAAGATTTATTTACCTACATTACTGTTAAAATAAATCTATGAACACGCCAATATTAAATGTTGTAATTTATCTATAAATATATAAATCTGAAATTGTCTGTATTGGTTGTATAAAAACATTTCTGGATAAAAGAAGTACGCTTATATGGATGACATTTTTTAATAGAGAAAATAGTTAAATATTAAAAATGTCCTACATCATTCTGAAGATTCGCATCCATTTGAGCGATTCAGTAACTTGATGATCTTCTTGCAGAGAACGTTTGGACACATGTCTAGAGTATAGCAGAGCTTAAATCTGGTGGCAGGAAAGGAACATAGTGAGCCCTGCTTTGGTTACTGTATCATAGAAGAACACAGAAAACCCCTTTCTGTTACCTTTCTAGATTCGTGCTGTTAAGTAAAATTAAAAGAAACACTTATCCATACCAAGAGGACTATTGTGGAATACGCTGTTTGACACGAATTTTTCATTGACCAGCAACCAAAGATAGTTAGTATAATAAACATATCGCCAGCCGCTTGTAATTATCAGTACTTTTCTAGCAACCAGTCGAGGTTGGGTCGACATGAGAGGTGCTACCGTTGGACAGTGCAGAGAGCCCACTCGTCCCCTAGAGTTAGGGAAGCCAAATTGTGACAATTGCCAAGGTTGGTAGAAAAACCCCATACACGGGGGTCTCTGTGGATAAGTGGTTAAGCCCTTTGCCTTGTGAGTCAAAGGTCGTGGATTCGAATCCTGATCGCCCCGTTCTGTTCACGAGTGCAGTTTTTTTTCAAGAGACCCCTAGGAATGTTGCTGGAGCTACGGGGTTCGTGCTTTGTGCACTACTCTCGGCAGTTGGCGCGCCATTTCTGCTGAGAGGGACCGAGCCATATGGCGTAAACCCGGTGCAATGAAGTCAATCCCTCAGCTTTAAAACTTGTTAAAACCCCATACACGCCAACTATTTAACTTGATGTACAACATAACTGTCAATGATGCAAGTAATAGTGGTCAATTACAACCCTAACCAGTCTGCATGAATGCCCTTTCTAATGTGGTGTAGCTAGACGAGAGCACTATACTGGTAGCCAAAGAAAAACAGTAAACCAACAAAGAATCGGTGTCGCAAGTTGCCACACGCTTAGAGACAGGTGGAGATCGAGCACTTGCTGACTAATTGATTTGAAGTGCAGTGACGATGATCCGATGGCTAAACTAAAGTAACCTAAATAACATAATTACTACGTGGCATTCATTGGATGAAGTCTTAGAGCTCAAGCGTTGTTGGAACATTGAAGAAATAGAAGGAGAGGCTGATCGATAAATATGACTTCGATTTCGAAAGGCATTTTTTCATTGACGAACACTGCCAAGCGACTTCTTAAGCATGATTATGGAATATGCTTTAGTTATTTATATTTTTCATATTGTTACAGAAAAGATGTTATTAACTAGCCACATGTAACGGTACATTATTCACCAAACGTAAGAATGAGGAGTCTTTGAAACGAACAGACTGTGCATCTTTGGAGACCATCATTAAAAGACGAAGATGGAGGTGGATTGGACATGGATGTCGTATAAAAGTAGGAGAGCTAGGAGAGCTCTCAGATGGACAGCAGAGGCGAAGAGAAGGCCTGGACGTCCAAAGAAAATATCAAGAAGAACTGTGGAGAGAGAGTTGAAGGAGTGTGGTCTGACGTGGGAGACGGTTGCTAGAAAGGCAGCATGGCAACAGTGGAAGTCTCTTCTGGAATCCTTATGTGTCAATCGGGACACGAAGAGGATATAGATAGATTGCTGTATTACTTCACCAAAAATCTCTTTATAAGTTGTTTTCAAGTCATGTTTGAGGGATTTAGTTATAAATACTTGAAGTCTATTTGATCAGTCGCTTATTTACTCGTTCGCAAACACACTTACACCGTTTGCAGTGATATTTATATTAGATGTTTGATAAGCGACTTAGTTGATACCATGGCCAACTCTAACGTAACACCGACTAGCTCATTTATTAAATCGAAAATATCCGTAGCAGTAAGCTAAATTTGCTCATATCTTTGAAAGCAAATGCTAGAAAGATGAATGTTGATGGTTAACAGAGCTTAAGTTACAGACGAATGTTGATGGTTGACAGAGCTTAAGTCACAGAAAAATCCTATTGCTAAAATAAGAAAAAGACAGTTTTCATTTTGTGGGAAATGGAGGTTTAGACAACATGACAACAAACGGTAAAATCGATGGAAGAGGAGACATAGAAAAATGGAGGTTTAGACAACATGACAACAAACGGTAAAATCGATGGGAGAGGAGACATAGAAAAAATGAGCACAAATGCAAGTACTTTTCATCCCCGTATTAGTACTGTTTCTACTAGCTTTTTAACCACAGATTTGATTATTACATTAGCAAAGATATGTATTTCATATGTAATGCTGTTTCTATTAGCTCGTTCACATTAGAAAAGATATGTATTTCATATGTAATGCTGTTTCTATTAGCTTGTTCACACATTTAGTTTCTTTTCCCATGTCTTTACAAGTACAGTCAGACCATTTGTGGAGCAGTTGTCGCCAGCATCATTTCACGGAAACCTGAGAATGTTTACGACTATGTTTATATGATTTTGAAGCCTTAAATAGGGCACATTACAGCTTTTATACGTAGGGTGCAGATAGATATATATATACCAACCTGACAGCCAGATCAGATTTCAGGAGACAAATTGCGTATAGATTTTCAAGGTACGGAATGAGCATTCAATCACATACTACAACTGATTGTGTCCGGAACAGTTGTCATCGTGTAGAAGAGACTGGGAGATTTGCGACAATTTTAAGCGATGAAGGGAGACACATTTTTGAAATTGTCAACTTTATGATCATCTGTGAACTTTTTGGTTTGTTTGGAATAATTGCAAATATAATAAACATAATGATTTTCTATAAGCAAGGTTTTACCAATACTGTCAACATTGCATTCTTAGGTCTTGCAATATCTGATTTATGTTGTTTAACTGCGTTGGTGTGGTCAGCTACGTTCATGCATCCTCTACTTCCAATATACCATGTTCCTTGGGTTCCAGTCCACGTGATGTATCTACTAGCGGCCTGGCCACATATTTGTTTCTGTAGAATCACTAGTTACATCACCGTTTACATTACTGCCGAAAGATATCTCTGTATTGCCTTACCACTAAAAGTTAAACAACTGGTCACAGCTAAAAGAACAACCATAATCATATGTCTAATATATATTGGAAATTTATTGACTCTTGTTCCAGAATACGCTACATCATATCTTGGTTGGAGATTCTTTCCAGCCACAAACAGGACACTTTTTTCTATAATCTTTACAAGTAGTAGAACTAAAGTGGAAGGTATCTCATTTGTAATACACTCCATGATTAGTCTGATATCATTTGGTGGCGTAGTTCTTTTCACAATTCTTCTTGTTATCAAGCTAAGACAAAGTACAAAAGTAAGAAGAGAGATAACTTTACGTCACGATGAACAAGGGTCTATCTCTACCCGAGAACAGAAAACTGTAAAAATGGTGGTCTTTATAGCCAGTATTCTGATCGTTTGTTATATACCTGGTGCGATAATCGCAATGACAGTGTTTGTGGTTGGATCTGAGTTTAGTATTCAGGGTAAATATATTAATATATTTGAGGCATCATGGTCTATTGCATGCTCATTTCAATCTATTAATTCTAGCATTAACATTTTAGTGTACTATAAAATGAGCACAAAATATAGAAATACTTTCAATGATACGTTATGTAACCAGTGCAGGATAGTTGAAAACTCAAAATAAAACAAAATAGTACAGAATCTATACGAGTGGGTTTATGAATATATATATATATGGCCTTTTTCGTCTTTACAGACGGTCAATTGGCAAGTGTTTTACTGTGACAACTTCTGAGTTTTCGCTTTTCTCTCTTGTCGTTCAGCTCGTATATAAGTCTCTTCTCAAAAGACTGCGCCCTTTCGTATATATATATGTATAACAGTACGGTAGAGATAAACGAACGAGATGCATGACAGAGCAGAGAATACAGGACAAAACATTGCAGACAAAGTACAGTGGAAACGTTGCTCACACAGACACACAAAACCGTAGCGATTTGAACCTAGCTCACGTTAGAACAATTGATGTAGATTAACAACTGAACTCCTGGATAACAAAAGAATAGTAACAAGAATAATTATTCATGAACTGAGAGCCAAGCTGAACAGATGTGCTCCGAAGTGTCAGTCAAGAGATAGCAATAGTTATTAGAAGGAAGACAAGTACACTGACTTAGTAGGAAGCAAGCTCCGAAGTGCCAGTCAAGGGATAGCAATTGTTATTAGACGGAAGACAAGTACACTGACTTAGTAGGAAGCAAGCTCCGAAGTGCCAGCCAAGGGATAGCAATAGTTATTAGACGGAAGACAAGTACACTGACTTAGTAGGAAGCAAGCTCCGAAGTGCCAGTCAAGGGATAGCAATAGTTATTAGACGGAAGACAAGTACACTGACTTAGTAGGAAGCAAGGATCATCTGCATACGCAAACCCGACAAGTTATAATCGAACACCGCACTCATACTACCAATAAATCAACAGATTACTACCATCCATAAACAACTACAATTACTACATGATTGATTCATCGATTGATTGATTGATATGACAATCATCCCTACACTTCGGTGAATAGGCATGTGTGCTCCGATCTCTTTCTTACAAATACTACAATAATACAACGATCTCTCTCTTAGTCACATATGACTCCCATTTACAACTTGGCTCTGAAGTTGGCAGTGGCAGATTTGAGCATTAAAAGACATGCTGAATTATTATAACACAAGCAAGTGTTTTAAGAAAATTGATTCTAATAAATTGTTGTTATCTAGCAATGTACAATAAATAGTATGATGTGATATATTAAAAACTTTTGTGTTGTGTTTGTTTCTGGTAATTGTGTTTATTTTTTTGGTTGCGTACATACGTATAATAAGAACATACATATTCCCAGAGGCTACGTACGTGTGTGAAACATGGACATTGTACAAGGCAGTAGAAAAACGCATCTGTGTTTTAAAAAATAAGTGTTGCAGAAAAGTCCTCCGCGTACTATGGATAGAGAAGAGACAAATTAGATCTATTCAGAAGTAACTCAAAAATCTAGGAAACGTGGCGGGTGCTACAAATAGGAAAAGGAAAATTGAAATGTTTTAGTCATATACCAAAAACAAGAAAGGTTGGAGACAATCAATATGTAAGTAGACGTCTCGACAAAGAGGATAGAGAAAAACCTTGGAGAGGATGTGCTTAGGATGTAACTGAAGATTTGAGCATGACAACTGCAGAGGTTGGACATTTGGCCATTGAGACAGTTTAATTCCAAGGACTGTTTGTATCTAACTTTGTTGTATCGTTTGTTTGATAAAGGTCTTCTTGGTGAAACGTTGCTGTGTATTGTTATTGTTTTTGTATTTTGTAAAACTACCGTACTTTGTGATTACGCGTTTTGCCGAAAGTAACAACATGATCACGTGACCGGGAACGTCGGGAAAACACGAATATACAATTTCGCCGATTTCTACGCAGAATGACCAGGTGAGTTAAGTTGCAATATGGTTTTAGAAAGGAAAAATAGATCAGTTTGATAATTTTTCCTGTTCGTATCTCTGAAAGCTACCTTCTTGCCAAATTTCAAGTCCGTAGGATATCCAGATATCTTCAAACAATTGAGACAGACATACAATGTAATTCAACTGATTCTTATATATATATAGATATATGAGAGATATAGAGTATATCATAAATGATGTAAAAATAAAATGTCCCATATGTTATCAGATCTTAAGGCCGGAGACTCACCCAGAATAAGGAATGTCTTTTTTTTACAAATTACCAGAAAGAAAAAAAAATAATAAACATATTGTCATACAATTTGACCACATGTTGCGAAAGACATTTTATTGATAATAAACATATCACCCATAATTAAAGCGAGAACTTCCACTTTGTGTCTAAACTGTGTATAAGCAGAGATATTGCTGTTATAATTTTAAATTATTTATTTATTTGTAAGAGATATATTGCAAGAGCCATTTCTACAAAACCAATTGGGTTAGACATTTTTGGGAGGTTCACGATATAATTAATGGTGAAATGTACATCATATGCTAGTTTGGCATTCTTTTGATTTCTTTTCTTAGTGAAATCCACTGTACGATGAAGTAGGGCTTTTTCAAATATATTTTCCAGAAAAATATTGTTTTTTAAATATAAATAATTACAATGTATAAACTAAACGTTGTTTATCCTCAAAATCAATGTAATTTGTAACAAGTTGTCAAATTGTATGACAAAAATATTTATACTTTTTTTATGTTAATTTTTAAAAACGACAACCCTTGTTCTGGGTGGATCTCCCGCCTTAAGGTATGAAGTGTAGGTCACTTCCCATTTCTAGTTTCTATTGTGCAGGAGGTAGGGGGGCCAATTCCTTTCATCACGTGTGAAACGTTTACTTTAGAACTATAAAATATAGATTTGTCGAGCATGTGTCCAACTCTATTTCAGGTTTAACAATAGAATCCACTGTATTATGAAATACAAAATAAAATGCAGCAGATTAAAATGGAGAAAGTCATTATTGGGTCAGACAGTGTGTCCCAGTCAACATATGTGTGCAATAAGAGACTAGTGATGAAGGACTAGGTGTAACAGTTAACTCATTTCAGCTCATTATAACAGTGACCAGAGAAGGTCATTATCACAGTGACCAGAGAAAGTGCAATAAACAATCAAGTAACTATAGAATCATTGGTAGTAGCATACGATCTTATGTAGCGAAGTTTATAACCCTCTGCTCTAGTGACAATGTACCGTGAAAATTCCGCAGTTCAGGCCGCCTTCGGACAAACATTTTCGGTGTGGACACAGTACACAGTTTGACTACATGAATTCTTGATCCTTTACTTGGAGATCTAAATACATGAATTCTTGATCCTTTACTTTAAGATCTAAATACATTAATTCTTGATCCTTTACTTGGAGATCTAAATTACAAGGTCCTCTGAAATTGGAGTAAGCCCGCCTCGTCGTCTCCTTCCCCCAACCTCCTGAATCTGGAGGGACTCTGATGATAAGGAAAGTGAATTTTCACGCAAACATCAGTCAGAGGCACCATATTAGACGACATGACTACTCCTGAATTCATAACAAACAATCGAAGATATACAATACACACCTAGTATTGAAACAAAATGACAATACATAAATAGTTTTCATATTTAGAATGATTTGTGTGAGCTATGCTGACAATTTAAGTAATTCTTAAATACATAATTCATTAATCTCTGAAACAAGTCGGAAAACAAATGAGCTATCTAATGCGTCTTTCAAGTTTTAGGTAGCTTCAACTTTTATCATATTTATTTTCTTTCAGTTTCAGTTTTCATTCTGTTTTCACTAGCTACTTAAATCACACAGCAAAATTTCTTATCTTTACACTTGCCTCCAATTTTCAATCTTTTTGTAACAATTTCATTGAACGTATCTCTGTACTTTGAGCTCATGTTGTAGTAAAGAAAAATATTGATACTAGAGTTCAGGCCTTGGAAGGAGTATGCTATAGACCATGCTCCTATCGCCATGTTGATATACCTGCCTCCAATATTAAATTCTGGCCCAATGAGGAACGTCAGCATGGAGACAATGGCACCCGGAATGTAGCAGAGAATGAGAATGCAAGCAATTAGAACAATCATTTTCACAGTTTTTCTATCTCGCTTAGAAGTAAGCTGGTCGTGACCTGAAGTTACTTCTTGTCTCCATTTAGAATTGTGTCTTAACTTGTTAACTAACAAAAGTGTAAACAGAATCACGCTAACAAAAGATGTTGTGCTAAATATAGCGTGTATGACAAAAGAGATACCTTCTACTTTCTTTCTGTTATTCCTAAAGATAATTCCAACCAGAGTTTTATTTTTTTCTGGTACGAATTTCCAATCTGGATAAGATGTAGCATACTCAGGAATAAGTGTCATCAAATTAGTGATGTAGATCATACAGAGAGCTATAATAGTTCTTCTTGGTGTGACCAGTCGTTTCACTTTTAATGGTAACGCTATACAGAGATACCGTTCAGCTGTAATATAAACTGTGATGTAACTAGTAATACGACAGAAACAAACATGTGGCCATGCTGCTGATAGATACCCGACTTCTACTGGAACCCATGGAACATTCAATATTGGAAGAAGAGGGTTCATGCAAGTAGATGACCACTCCAATGCAATCAAGCAGCACAAATCAGAGATGGCGAGTCCAAGAAATGCAATATTTACAGTATTAGTAAAACCTTGTTTATAGAAGATTATGATGTTGATAACGTTAGCTGTAATCCCAAATAGACTACCAACACCGCATATCAAAACACAGTTGACTATTTCAAAATGAGTCTCCTTCGTCGCTCAGAATTTTATTCGTTCCAATTTTCAAGATACCTCTAGAACCTTGCAGATGATTTTCTTGTATATTTGAAACAATGCTTGTAGTTGTGGCTGCTGCCATTTCTGTCATGTTAGTCCACAGTCTTTAAACAACTATTCGTACTTTCTTTGTGAAATTTGATTGTATTTAATCGCTTAATAAGCTTATATTTCTGGAATACAATGTAAAATATATATATTGTGAGCATATAATTGCTGCTGACATGGCAAAACTGATTGCTAATGTTCAACTAGGGTAAAGCTCATTATAATTTTGGAGTCATATTTTTTTTTAATATGATGTTCCATTACTTTTCTATTCAGAATTTGCAACAGCATAGAGCAGGTTTTCAACAGTATAGTGCATGTTTGTAACAGTCCAGATTATGTGTATGGTAGGTTGATGATAATATAACCTTTCATTACATTTGTAGAGTTAATCAATCATCTGCTGTCACCACATTGATGTTGACTGTATTAACTCTACAAAAAGTGTTGATCCTTGCCTTTATGGTTCACAGGGCCGTGTCATGCTATGATACAGAGAGGTGGCCGCATCAGGCGATACCGTAAAGGGGCGACATAAGCAGCGTAAACAAAATCACAAGTGAGGGTTATTTTTGTTTAAAAATTTAAGGGCGGAATTTCGAAGACTTGCATCATACTGAGAAAATATACCGCACGGACCTAATGGTACATTATGCCAGACATTTGCCGGCCCACTTTCTGTTTCTTCCTCTCAAATGTACCTGTGTCTTCCCACTGCTCTCCTACCTTCTACCTTCTTTTCCAAAATAGCTTTCAACTGTGTGGCATTTTATTTAATGTCAACACAATATCTGACTTTTCTTTGTTTTTCTTTTTCAATCCAGAAGCACTTGAGCTTTCAGCTCTTCGGCTCGGGCCATGGACATCGTTACCCTTCGGTTTGGAGCCACGAACACCATAAATCTGGAGAACCTGTGGCTTTTCTGCCAGTCCACGGAATTGAACCCGCACTCACAGGAGCTTGTCCCCGTCGTCCAACGCGCTACGAACACG
The DNA here is from genome assembly GCA_020796225.1 of Arion vulgaris. Taxonomy (NCBI): domain Eukaryota; kingdom Metazoa; phylum Mollusca; class Gastropoda; order Stylommatophora; family Arionidae; genus Arion; species Arion vulgaris. Next base: position 39,622,569 of record CM036756.1, read on the forward strand.
CTGCGCAGGCGGGCATCTTACTTGTCTTATTGTCTATCTCTTCTTGTAGTTACATTTTTACTTCTAGTTGTTGAAGTACTTGTTTATTAGTTCTATTTTTGTTCATGTCACTCGCCCAATTTTTCTATCTATCCTCATTTCTCATGCTTTAATTCTTCTTTCCATGTGATTGTTTATTGTCCACGTATTCGCTCCATACAACATTGATTAATATATATCTGTATATATCACTTGGCAAGTTTTTTTTGTGTATTATTTTTTTATTTCGATATTAATATACTTGTCATGTTGTTAAATATATAATTGTATGTTTCCATTCTCTTTTTAACTTGCCGTTTTCGGTTTTTTAAATTTTCAAGTTATACATAAATCGACACTTGTTACAATCTTTCTCCGTTCACCATAGTGTTCAACGACTTTGTCGCTCGCCCGAGTGGTTACCGGGGCCCAAATTTGGAGTGTAAAGAATAGAACCACTGTTACCTGCCACGCATGTCGTAAGAGGCGACTAAGGAGGTTTGGCTGAAATCGGATGCACATGTCCTAAACGTGTAGAAGTCTATGCATTTAGGGGCCTACCAAACCAATGTACAACGTATACACGTTCTTGGCAAAGGTCAAACATATCAGAAAGAGTGATTAAAAGTGGTCGTAAAGAACGAACGCAAAGAAGAAGAAGAAGACTTTGTCTCTCCTGTTTTCCTTATGATCATATTTTAGTTTTCCGAATGCACATATTGAAATTATATAGTTTAATTATTTGCTGTTTACTCTTCCTAATTATGCACATTTTAGATCATTCATATTTTTTTTTATTGTTGATATACATTGCCTAGAAGAGGAAATATTGTCCAACGTGCAAAGATAAAAGACAGTAGAAACAAGGATGCATGACAAAATGTGTCTAGCTTGTTAAAACAACTTTTCTAGAAACAGTAATAAAGAGAGAAAAAAATATTATTCAAACATAACCACTGAAATATGACATAACCACAAATAAAATAACAAAATCTAGTAGTGTACATGTCACAGCGTAGATTAGTTCAGAATAATGGATACAACAGAATGATATGACAGAAATAGACACAAGGACAAATAATATAAACATATATATATATATATATATATAGATTCTATTCTATAGTTTTAATTTCTGCTCCATTTCAAGTATTTCCTGTTTATTTTATTTTTCCTTTAAAATCCCTACTTTTTTCAAGGAAGTTGAGAGTGCATCGTTTCACTGTGTCTATGATGCCTAATATATAGAATAACTGTCTTGTATAGAGTCTTGTTTTTGTAACCTTTCCTTGATAAAGGTCTTTGGTTGTAACGCTGGAGTCTCTGTGGCGTAGTGGTTGCGCCTTTGACTTGATTCCGAATGATGTGGTTTCGAAACCGTACCACGCCTACTGTTCACAAGTGCATTTGTTTCAAGTACCAATGATTCTTGCTGATACTACGGAGTTCGTGCTTGAGCAATGCTCTCGGCATGTAGCGACCAACTTCTGTGGAGTGGACCGAACTATATGGGTAAAACCATGTACAATGAAGTCGATATTCTGGCTATAGACCTTTGGTCGTAACGTCGATGTATATTTTTTTGTTTGTTGGCATTGTATAGCTATCTTTCTTTGTGTTTACGTATTTCACGTCTTGTTACATACTTTTAATAAAGTTTTTCCCTTGTATTGTTGTAAATAGATTAGATGATGCTAGTCTTGTTACATACTTTTACTGAAGTTTTTCCCTTGTATTGTTGTAAATAGATTAGATTATGCTAGTCTTGTTACATACTTTAATGAATTTTTCCTTGTATTGTTGTAAATAGATTAGATGATGCTAGTCTTGTTACATACTTTTACTGAAGTTTTCCCTTGTATTGTTGTAAATAGATTAGATGATGCTAGTCTTGTTACATACTTTTACTAAAGTTTTCCCTTGTATTGTTGTAAATAGATTAGATGATGCTAGTCTTGTTACATACTTTTACTAAAGTTTTCCCTTGTATTGTTGTAAATAGATTAGATGATGCTAGTCTTGTTACATACTTTTACTAAAGTTTTCCCTTGTATTGTTGTAAATAGGTTAGATGATGCTAGTCTTGTTACATACTTTTACTGAAGTTTTCCCTTGTATTGTTGTAAATATGTTAGATGATGCTAGTCTTGTTACATACTTTTACTGAAGTTTTCCCTTGTATTGTTGTAAATATGTTAGATGATGCTAGTCTTGTTACATACTTTTACTGAAGTTTTCCCTTGTATTGTTGTAAATAGGTTAGATGATGCTATAGTGCGTTTCAAATTGATTTTCCGCGGGGAAAATTTAATATCTCTGCAATCGCTTGACCGTAATTGATGTAACTTTGCATATGATCTAATGATCGTAATGTCCCGAGGTTGATATATTTTTACTCAATAACAAACGTATGGTTTAAAATTTTCTTTATGTAAAGTATATAAAAGTGACCATATAATAGAAGTATTACCCCTTCATATTTGTGAGATGTTGCAAGTTTCACGACTTGCACGTTTTTCACGTGGTTTTCCCGATTTTAATCGCTTTATCGCACTTTAAAAAATGTATAATGACCCTTTCCCGGTGTGTTTAGTTACAATTTACCGTTTGTGTTTTCAGAGCGTAGGTGTATTACAAAATGTTAGGCTCATCAAAGTGAGTAAACACTTTATATTATTTATATAATATGAGTTATCTCACCCTTCAAAATTCGAATTGTACATACTCCTATGCCGAAAATATGTGATTTTTAAATTTATAGGGAAATTATTTTCTTCCAGCACCAGATAATTACTAGGTTTGAAAAAATCAAAGAAATTCGACGTTGCAAGAAAAGTACACTACCTGCAACATTGAATTTTAGAAAATCGTTGGGACATCGGAAATACAACACCTCATGCAAAAATCATGTTCATCCATGCAATGAATATGAAGATTTTGAGGTCAATCGTTGACCGAACGTTTTTAAACGCACTATAGTTCAACAAGAAAAGGAAAAAAATACTTTTACAATCGATACAATTATCAGTCCCACTTCCTGTAAATGTTATATGTTTCTGCTAGTCTTGTTAAATGGGCTAATGCTAGAACAATATGACTTAATATTTGTAAATATTATGTGTTTTTGTAATTCTATGTTTTAACTTGTTCTTAGAATCTGACGTGCCCCCGAGCATGATGCTGTGATAATGACATGTAGTAATGTAAAATAACTACCAATATATATATACATATCATCTTGTGTTGAAACTACGTAATATAGTATACTATTTTTTCGCTGAAGATAACTTTCTTATTTCATAATTTAATTTCGTATTTTTTTTTTTATTTAGATTTTTTCTCCTTCTTGAGTTTGTGTCTTGTTTTTAGTGAGAAACAAAATGTTATTAGAAACGATTAAACTCAATGCATAACATTGAACACTATAGGACGTACAAATGTGCGTCAAACACACCACCAGTTACTATAGTAGCTTTACATACAGAGCACTTTCTTGCTCTTTGTAGCAAGTCTTCCCATTTTTAAATGTAGATATAAATAGTCAAAGAAATATATGCATACATATATTTAATTATATAGCTATATATACATTGCACGATGTATGTGAATGTTGTGATACCTACTTGAAACCAAGTAAACACAAAAGTATTTGTGTGATACACACTATGCTATTTTAAAAATCGTGGTTAAAACCTAGTAACGTTCATGGTATGGAAAGAGTTAATTTTACTAGAATTGACTGAATTTTATTCTCGAGTGCCACCATAGCACAGTGGTTGGTGTATTTGCTTCAGCACGTTATATATTATATATCTTATTAGAACTGAAAGGCTATGTACACATGCCTGTATAGTAACTTGTATTAATATATAACATAATGAATACAATATGTGTTGGTGATAATATATTGGCATATCCTCTTTAACTACATTTGTACTTAATACTTGGTAAGAACATGTCGGGACACACTCTGTTAATGTTTTTTGTATCTGTATTTATTCGCTGGTTACAAATGTAACTGATGTAATTATTTCACTCTTGTATTGTAACTATTCTTACTTATACTGAAGATGTTTAGTGACATGTTTGAGATATACCAACAAACAATATTGTCACATGTATTGTCTTGTAAATGCAACAATTAACATTATAAATTTATAATCGTTATAAAAAACTATAAGTGAAGCTATGAATGCATTTATGTTTCAATAACTATCTCAGTTTTATTATCGGCTTATTTTTCATTGATATCAAAAACATCAATGATATTTCTATGATAATTCTACTGAACGATGTTGAATATCTTTGTTTAATTGTATACTAGTGTACACAATGACATTCTGAGTGACAATTGATTAGAATTTAGTAAACAAAACAGGTTGTTAGTTCCTCAAATTCTCATCGTTTTTTTCGATCTGGTTTTTCTCATGTAACTGACGGAACAATCACATTAACGATTCCTTAATATCAGTCCTGCAACCTTTTACCTATAATCAAGTCATTACTCATACGAAAATAAGGGTTGTGAAACAGACATGTGTCAATTTTAGGTGAATTGTCACGTAATTTAGGTAATTGGCACCTAAATACACACCTGACTTTTGTTTAATCATACACCTGTGATATATTCTGTTTAAATGTTTGTATTAATCTATAATAGTCAACGCATAAAAAAAAACAAAGCAATAAAAGAAGATGCCCATACGAGAAATAATGTGTGTGGTACTTTATAATAACTATGGCAGCATTTCAATCAGGCACTTTAAGACTTATCAGGGACATTGCTATATTCTCTTAATGACAAATGACAATAACTAAACAGAAGAACATTGTTGAACTAACATTTCTCACTGATTCATCATGTGCCAGGAAGTTTGTTGCATCAATTGTCATTTGAATATTTTTTTTGAAATTTGATTAATGATAAGTTGTTATCGTTCATATATATATTGGAAACTAAAGATATCGGCGGTGTAGAATAAGTGATAACAGAAGAAAATAAAAGAGATACGTCTGGCCCAATGGATTAGAGCGCGACCCCCATGCGGGGAGACATGTGTTCTTCTTCTTCGATCGTTCTAGGCTTGTTTTTATCATTCTCTTTGTGATATATAAACAGCCAAACATCAGAACGTAATGTACATGCACCAACCTTCAGCACCTATTTGAGTTGCTTATCCTTCGGTGGGGTGTTCGATTTCAGCCAGCTATTGTGTGCGGATTCGCTTCTTCCGCTAGTCTTTGACTGTCCCCAGCCAAAACCCACAAGGCAGTGGGTTGCTATTTTCTTTCAGGGCGGCAACCCTTAGACGGCCTGCCCTCCCGGGCTTTTGAGCACCATCTACCCAACAAATCCGGTCGTTTTAATGAACACCTTGGTTTGTCGCCAGTTCAGGCTTGTGTACGGTTTGCTCCGCTAGCCTTTGATTGTCTCTAATCAACTACAAGGCAGCAGTACTAGACCCGTGTTCAATTCACGGTAAGGCCAAGGATTTTTTTTCTGTTAGGGGCATAAAAGAAATATCCTAACCTGAACATATTCGTGGCGACTGCACTAGCCATACGGCCATTAAATTCCTCAGGCTCTCGTCTCCCCTCCCCTACACTGCCACAATAACCGATACTACAGCAAGTAATGGCAGTAGAAGAAAAGAAAATATTTTTTCTTTAGCACAATAAGCGATACTACAGCAAGTAATGGCAGTAGAAGAAAAGACAATCTTTTTTCTTTAGATTGTTCTATACGTTTTTAAAATATAAAGTTTAAAAATACAAGTTTAGTTTAGTCGTCGGATCATCCTTGTACATCGAACAAATACGTATATAAGTGATCCAATTTCCATCTCATTATGTATCTCATCGTGTCGCAACTAACGACAACGGTTCATTGCTGCTTTACTATTCTTCTGTGGCTACCAGTACAGTGCTCTTATCTAGCTAGCTATACCACATTTGACTTGGTTTTCTTGCAGTCTGGTTACAGTTGTAGACTCACCACTAGTACTTTAATCATTTACTGACACGTCCTTTCGATCTATAAGGATTTTAGAATATTATGGTGTTTTACAACTAAATTACGAATGTTCAATTTTAATGTTGTATCACTCATAACATATGTCAACTTGCGTACAAAAATGACTAAAGTCATAGAAAGTTAAATGTCTTTGAAAGTAGATGTCTGCGAAAGATAATGCACACAAATGTGACGACTTCATGAGAAGTAATGAAATAAGAGAAATATCTGGTTAACACTAGTAAAACTGTTATAAGATGAATATGATGGTAGGCGTACTAGGAGACTTACATGGACTAGTTATCAATGGCCTATGATAATTGGCCTCACCATTAACACCACAAAAACAGAGGTCATGTTCCAGCCCGCCCCTAGAGAGCAGTACTACGATTCAGTCATCAACATTAAACACCAGCGTCTCCTGCCAACGGACAACTTTGCTTATCTTGGCAGCCTCCTATCAAGATCGGCAAACATACATTCTGAGGTCAACAATAGGATATCCAAAGCAAGTGCTGCGTTCCGAAGGTTACGTGTCACTGTGTGGGAGCGGAAGGGGATAAGCATAGCCACAAAGCTGAAAGTTTACCAGGCCATAGTGCTAACCACGCTGCTGTACGCAAGCGAGACATGGACAGTGTATAGCAGACATGCAAGAAAATTAAACCACTTCCACACAAGCTGTCTACGCAGAATACTAAAAATAACCTGGCAGGACATTATTCCAGACAACGAAGTCCTCACAAGAGCAAAGATCCTAAGCGTCAACACCCTGTTGCAGAAGGCCCAAATGAGATGGGTCGGTCATGTTGCTCGAATGCCTGATAAACGCATCCCTAAACAGCTGATGTATGGCGAACTTGAAGGGGCAGACGTTCAGCTGGTGGACAGAAAAAACACTTTAAAGACACACTTAAAGTGTTTCTGAAATGCTTCGATATAGACACCACGTGATGGAATCCCTTGCACAAGATCGCCAAATGTGGCGCTGTAATAACAAAAGTGGAACCCGCATAGCTGAGAATCAGCGTGTTGTTGAGGCACAGAGAAAACGAGCTGCGCGAGAAGACAGAGCACACAACATACACATGTCTAACATTGATCATGTATGCCCCACCTGTGGTAGGGGATTCTGTTCTAGGATTTGACTCTACAGTCATCTCCGCACACACCAGAGAGGTTCAGCAGCACACGTCTGAGATTGTTGTCATCATCGCTTGCGATGGACGGCTATTATACTAGGAAAAGAAATGATCAAAGAATACCAAAGTCGGTACTGACGTAGGAGCCGCACAGGGTTAAAAACAGAGAACGCCTTAGGGAAAACATGAAGCTAGCTTTTCTGAGAGAGGTGAGTAATATCGGACTCAGTTTCATGGAAGAGATTGAGCGTTTTGCCCAGGACAGTTGGAGAAATTATGTGCATTCCCTATGTTTCGTATAGCGGTACGATAGGAATATATATAAATATATATAGTTAATCTGTCCTGTTTATTATAGCATAAGATTAAATAGGATCTCTAAAATAGCTAAAATAGGATGTCTATATATTTTTGTATGATTTGTGTACGATAAATTAGATGAGCGTACAATGTGTCTGTATTGTAAATGGTAAAAATTATATAAGCGTACAATGTGTCCGTATTGTAAATGGTACCCGCCTGCCCAGGGCGTTCGTAGCGCGTTTTGATTGCCTCAGTTGCGCTGCTAGCGCAGATTGAAACGACCCTCTACAATGTCTGTGCCTGGCCCCAGGCCGTTGTCTTCCGAGGCTAACTGCAAATTGCCACGTACCAACGTGCGTCTAGAAATGGCTGAGAATGCTCCTACTCTGGATTAAACAAAATACTGAACGGTAAAGTAAGGTCGACACTGTAAAGATCTGACAGGTTGTCCGGGTCCGAACATTGGCGAAGGCCGATACTTTACACTGTGTCTTATACGAGTAAGACGCCGTCCGAGGACAAGCTTATAAGCCCCGAGAATTGTTTCTATTCCGGAACGACCTCACAGTCAGAAAGGGCATAACAGCGTAACTCATTGTCTTGGCGTAGATCACAAAGCCCAAATATACGGCAAAGTTGATCGAAAAGGCGTTGATCCGGGCCGACTTAGTCGGCAGAAAGGATCGTACCCTAGGGAAAGTTCACCCTAGTAAATCAAAAGCTGGCTGAAATCGGACGAGCGGGCCTAGTCACCATGGACGCACAATCGACCCGACGTAGATCACTCCGTTCTTGCCAGTGGACCAATTATACATCACAAAAAGAATGATGAAATTGGCCGTGAAGAATGAACGAAAGAGAGAGAGAGAGATGTGTGCATATTTTGCAAACTTTATTTGTTTTCTCTAAGATTGATTAGATGTGTGCATATTTTGTCAGCAATACAAGCTGGATTTTTTTCCTTCATTAACCTGCTATGAATTCAGGCATAGTCATTATGCATAATATGACACATTTGTCTGATTTGTGCGTGAATGTTTCCTTTCCTTATTGCCACGGCTTGTGTATTTGTGTGTTCGTGTGTATGTTGGATAAACTTGGATATTGACCTTCTTTTTCTGTTTTTTGTTTAATACAGTTAGGTTTATGCATATTCTGTCTGTTATGTATTCTAGAATTAGATGTCTGCATAATTATATCTGTCCTGTACAATACTGTTATATGTGTTCATATACTGTTTCTCGTGTATTATTATGGGTATTCAAGATAAAAGTAATATGTCAAGGGAACCAATCTGGCATATATTTATGAAAATGATAAGGTTCAATTACGACGTAGTATAGATCAAGTCCACTAGTATGTTTGTAATTATGGTGCGGGAAGGGACTATAAAACCAAAGTGACTTAGGACGAGCTAGTCAGAACTAGTTTAAATAGTAAATAGACAAAACGCAATTCGTAACTGGTAACTTTTGATTTGTCAATCGTGCTACTTTTATCTTGAACACCTTGTAGAATTAGATATCTGCATATTTTATGCCATCGATATAATAGTTCCTTAGATACCCCCATTGAAACCAAACTGAAATTATATAATTGTAGCAGAGATGTAATTACTAAAGAAAATGTAATCACTGACAGAAAGAAATAATAATACAACAATCGTTCAAGAAACAAATGGGGGAACAACAAATTGATTAGAGAAATTAAATGTAGACAATCAAGAATTTTAGGCTTTCTTAAGAGGAAAAGTGAAGTTGTAAAGGTAGTTACCTCGTATATATATATATATATATATATATATATATATCATATATATATATATATATATATATATATATATATATATGTGCGTGTGTGTGTGTGGGTGTGTGTGTGAAAGAATTTTAGAACAATTAATATAAATAAACACAATTGTACCTATACTTCACAGATTACTGCCAGCACAACATGTGACAAACAAATAGATAGCAAAGATGTCGGCATAATAATAAACTTGAATATAGACGTACGGCAAAGATATCAGAATAATTTAAGAAACGTGTATTTACAAGGAACGTTTAACACAAGAATTGACAATCAACGGGAATTTTCGATCCGATCAAATAAGACGTGTGACAACAATGTGTACCAGACATTCTCTATCCATCTGTCTCTCTCAATCTATCTATGTCTTTCTATCTCTCTTTATACAGTGAACAGACTTGAAGATCTATATAAGATATGTTTTTAATTGCCTTGGGAAGAATGTTGAGATCTGTCGTAAACGTAGTGATTGACTCATCAGTGCTTATGTTTACTGATTTTGGTCTTTCGTAATATGTATTCATATTTAATGAAGACCTGGCACATAAACTCACGGATAACCTTCAGGTTGTAATCTGAGATTGTTATTGGTGGCTGTGCGCTAGCATTCAGCCCCATCGCCCGTTCTTTATTTCTCCGAAGTAAGTTTGAAGTATATGAAGGCAGTGCTAATGCGACCTAAGATCCGATGTAGGTCTTCTGTGATATGTGATTTTTATATGTGCTGTATTTTGTTCTTGTTTTTGTAATTTGTACAAAACTTTTACAATACTTTGTGATTACTTGTTTTGCCAATCAAATAGTTTTACTGCAGTCTCATCTATTTTGTGATTTTTATACTGCATTGACATAAAAGTTGTTTTTTGCACCTTTCTTTGTTATGTCCACTTAATTTTGATAAGTTTTTTTTAAAAATATACTACCTTATCTTGACTGACTTGACTTATTTCTCTCCGCTCCTCGGAAAACATAGACCCTCAACAATTGTTCTTCACTTTTCCGGTCTCTCGCTGTTTAGTTTAAGACTTCCCAGGATAGACCAGCATCATTTAGTTTCTCAAGAAGACTCCGTCTCCAGATCTATTTACTACGTCCCCGTTTCCGTTTTCTTTTTGCGGTTCCACCTAAGCTCTTGTATTGCATTAACTTATCTATCTATTGTCTATTCCCAGGTGGAAGATGTAGTTGGTTGTCCACTCTTGCCGTTAAGCGTAGGGATGGGAGCTTTAATTTGCGTTCTAGGGCTAGATGAGTCGCCCTTGTTGTGTTGTATCCTGTTCATGTAGTTGGTCTTGATATTGTCTATCCATCTTTTTCTTGATCTTCCCTTAGCTCTAGTACCCGATCTCTTTTTATTGTATGCTGTTATTGGTGATTGGTTGTATTTCATTCTCATTAAATGTCCAAACCACTGCATTTGTTGTCTTTCGATGTATTCGGTGCATAAAGTTATGCCCACTCTTCTTCTTATGTCCTCATTTCGTAGTCTGTCTTTCCTGGTGACTCCCACTGCCTTCCTCAAGAAATTTCATTTCAGACGTGGTGAGATTTATGTGGTGTGTTACTGTAATAGACCAAGTTTGGCACTGGTAAAAGTGTTGGTAGGAAAATACTTTTTATCATCTGTCTTTTCACTTCCATCTCGATATTTTGGTGTTGTAATACTGGTGCCAGCTAGTAGGTCACTGCATTTGCTTTTTGACACCTTGTCTATATTACTCTATTGAGTTTTCCGTACTCTGTGAAAATGCTGTCTAAATATTTGAATTCAGAAACTTGCTTTATTTGTATGTTTTCTTGGCTTGGTGTTCTGCTGATTTTCATGGTCTCGGTCTTTTGTTTGTCGATTCTCATGTTGTACTTTCTACATGCTATTAGCAAAGAATTCATATGATGGTGTAGCTGATCTTCATCTTCATATGAATAATATCTGATATGTAAATAAATGTACTCTCAAAGAGAAACAAAATCTTGTTGATACGTACAGCGTCCAAAAAATGATGAACATGTGTACAGTTTTGTTTTCCTACATTGACGTTGTTGAATGATTTACATGTTAAACCATCAAACACTAAGGTTCCTGAATATTCTCATGGATACATTTCACAAGTTTGAGTAAGGTGAGTGGCACAATATCTTCTTCAGAACCTTAAGTAAGTTATTTTACTATATTAAATATCTTTGTTAAGTTCAATGAAGGAAATGTATAATAGTTCACTCTGTTCCCTGCACTTTCTCTAAGGCTGGATGAGAGAGAAAACCATTTTTCTACAGAGAATGTGTAAGTTCTGAACTCTGATATTTCTTTAGTAATGACTTGAATAGACTTTAGAGAATTTTCACAAAACTATGGTGTGTGATATTGAGAATAGCAGGTTTTATACAGAAACGTTTGTCAACTCTTCTTTAATAAAACGACTAGCGGTTGTACTTGTTCTTGGCAAGGACATTTATAGTTTGGTTCTAGTATAAATTGTATTCAATGAACTAATACATCTTCCATAGTTCTTTGCATTTAAAAAAAAAACCAAAGCGTGGGTGTGACTTTTCGTCGTTTGTTATTGAGAGTTTAAAGTGTATATGTAATATTCCTGTAAGAACCAGTATTAATAACTTGTTTTTGCTGCTAACTGTAGAGCAAGACATATAAACCTGACCATGAGAAAAGAATTATCCCACATTTATTGACTCCAGTCTCCACTGCGATTACTTACTTTCTAGTGGTGGGGCGTTTGTGTATGTCCATAATCCATAAAGATGTGCTGAAAAGAGCTGTGTTCCTGGTAGGACCACCCATGTCAGACAGGATGAAGGATAGAGAGCATACAAAATATGACCTTCTGCACCTCCAGGTTGGAGATTGGGCAAGAATTGGACAACTCATTCCAGTATAAAATTATTGTTTTACGGAAATGAAGCAAGTGATACATTTGATTCATTTGGGTGAAGGGAGCGAGGTCTATTAGGCAACTGGTTTCATAAGGGAGAGGCATCAAACCATAAAGGAAGTCACCATCCAGACTACTAACCTTGAATCTCCTAAATCCACATATGGTATCCGATGTTGGAATGTTAGAACTTTATATTAAAGCGGAAAATATGCGGACGATTTCAAGGAGATGAAATAATATAAAACTAATATTTTAGGCATCCCACAAGCATACAAAAAATGAATCTTAAAATAGGTTCTGAAAAATATCATTTAGTGACAGGGGAAATTATAATTTGATCAGTTATCAATGATATGAGAACTAGTATCATAGGACTGCGGACATGCCGATAGGTACTCCGATCTCCGCCTCAATAAATCCAGCAGCGTCCAGGAAAACAAAGAGAGACCATATGGGGAGTTGAACAAAATATTCTTGTTACCAGCTGGATATACCACTACACTTGGAATATGGGTCATTTGCATGGTACCCAGCATCAAATACCACATATTGGTAGTGAAATAAGGTACATAACCAGGCGAGTCGGATAATGACAGAATTAATCACAGAAGAAATGAAATCTTTGGTAGAGATGGAGATAATAATGAAGTGTGGAAGTGTAGACGAAATACATGCAATGAGAGAATGAAAAGACACGAAAGTATGACAAGGTAATTGTTCGTATATCATCAATAACACTTCTAAACAACTAGTAACTCTCTTTCTTCTAGTTGGCATGCTCACAACTCATGCCAAAGGTTACATTCTGCTTTCCTGTAGCTCCTCAGCTCTTCAATTTTGTTGATCTCCGCTCAAATCTCTCTCCATGTATTAACTAGTAATGGAGCAACGGAAAATAAAGTTTTATTCGTCAGGAAAAGCAACCTCGTAAACAGACTTCATACCTACCAAAAGATGACATCCTCCTACAATCACCATCGCGATTATGATAGATACGTACAAAAATGTGTCATAATTATCAATCAAGTATATGCCGTCTGCCTTGGAAGAGTGACTGTATTTGTTGGTTGGTTATGTAGGAAATTAACGTATACTTAAGCCTAGTTATGCCACTTTCCAACCTAAGGATGAACATTGTTTTGATTATTTCAGAGCTTGTAGGTCACCAAACATTTTTATTTATGAATTAACTCCATTCGGAGAATCCAATAGTTAGGTTGGCTGTAACAGTTATCCAACAAATTATATCTAGGGTCTTGACAGCTTGCTCTGCAAGATGGTTGAAATATCCATCTCTTGATGTCTCACTAATAATTGTATTTCTGTTTCCCTGTTCTTCTGCTTTCTATGTACCCTTGCGATAGCATTTTAAAAGAATGGTATGCTTTTTAATGGGACCAAAATATCTCAGTTTCGTAACTTATATCTTCATGTGCATATCTTTTCACGTCTAGTTGTTGATGTACTTGTTTATTACTTTTTCATCATGAAATTATCTCTATTCTTCTTTATATCCACATTTTATCAACATCAGTTCTTCTCTCTATATGTATGTTCATTTTCCATGTTTCCACTTCGTACAGCTATGACGAATACGTGTAACACTTGACAAGCCTTCTTTTATAAGTGTGTGTTACATACTTGAATGTTAGTAAATTGTTCATGCTGTTAAATATGTTATTGGCTATTCTATTCCGAACTTTCCTTTCATATTTCTCGTGCTCTGTGATTGTGTAACTGTATATATCGTTCGTCATGACCTGGTATAATGGAGCACTGTGAGCATCATTAAATTACATATATCATAATTTATTCTACTCTCACTTTTCAAATCAGTACAAAATAACATAACAAAGTCACATATAAAATGTATACATATATAACTTTATAACAATTATAACAAGGTTGGAATAAAATAAACTATATACACATTTCACTTAGTATATCAATATCGTAAGTCAGATCATTCAATAAGGCATAATAATAATAATTGTTATGTTAATTGTTATTACCTTCATTAATATAAGTTTCTTCAACAAGTTATAATTCTTCTCATTTGTGTCGTCTCTATCTCGCTCTCTCTTTCTCTCTCTCTCTCGCTCTCTCTCTCTTCGGGCGGTTTTCAATTCGTCCACAGCTTGTTTCAATCGTGCAACTATCCCTGACATATCCTTGACTGAGAGGTCAAAATGTACTATACTAAGAAATTAATTTCTGGTCAACGCCTGACCTGACAATATGTCCTAGACAAAACCCTGACTAAACCTGTCAAGAGTTACTACACTAAGAGGTAAGTTGTCGGACAACGGACTGACCCTGACAATGTGTCCTAGACAAAACCGTGACTAGACCTATCAAGAGTTACTACACTAAGAGGTAAGTTGTCGGACAACGGACTGACAAGGAAAATCCCGTCTTAGACAGAGCAGTGTCTAGAGCTGTCAAGAGTTACTACACTAAGAGGTAAGTTGTCGGACAACGGACTGACAAGGAAAATCCCGTCTTAGACAGAGCAGTGTCTAGAGCTGTCAAGAGTACTACACTAAGAGGTGTTGTCGGACAACGGACTGAAAAAGGAAAATCCTGTCTTAGACAGAGCAGTGTCAGAGCTGTTCAAGGTTAATACATAAGAGGTAAGTTTCGGACAACGGTCTGACAAGGAAAATCCCTTCTTAGACAGAGCAGTGTCTAGAGCTGTCAATAGTTACTACCTTAGAGGTAAGTTGTCGACAACGGACTGACAAGGAAATCCTCTTAGACAGAGCAGTGTCTAGAGCTGTCAAATTACTACACTAAGAGTAAGTTGTCGGACAACGGACTGACAAGAAAATCCGTCTTAGACAGAGCAGCGTCTAGAGCTGTCAAGAGTTACTACACTAAGAGGTAAGTTGTCGGACAACGGTCTGACAAGAAAATCGTCTTAGACAGAGCAGTGTCTAGAGCTGTCAAGAGTTACTACACTAAGAGGTAAGTTGTCGGACAACGGACTGACATGAAAATCCTGTCTTAGACAGAGCAGTGTCTAGAGCTGTCAAGAGTTACTACACTTAGAGGTAAGTTGTCGGACAACGGACTGACAAGGAAAATCCCGTCTTAGACAGAGCAGTGTCTAGAGCTGTCAAGAGTTACTACACTAAGAGGTAAGTTGTCGGACAACGGACTGACAAGGAAAATCCCGTCTTAGACAGAGCAGTGTCTAGAGCTGTCAAGAGTTACTACACTAAGAGGTAAGTTGTCGGACAACGGACTGACAAGGAAAATCCCGTCTTAGACAGAGCAGTGTCTAGAGCTGTCAAGAGTTACTACACTAAGAGGTAAGTTGTCGGACAACGGACTGACAAGGAAAATCCCGTCTTAGACAGAGCAGTGTCTAGAGCTGTCAAGAGTTACTACACTTAGAGGTAAGTTGTCGGACAACGGACTGACAAGGAAAATCCCGTCTTAGACAGAGCAGTGTCTAGAGCTGTCAAGAGTTACTACACTAAGAGGTAAGTTGTCGGACAACGGACTGACAAGGAAAATCCCGTCTTAGACAGAGCAGTGTCTAGAGCTGTCAAGAGTTACTACACTTAGAGGTAAGTTGTCGGACAACGGACTGACAAGGAAAATCCCGTCTTAGACAGAGCAGTGTCTAGAGCTGTCAAGAGTTACTACACTAAGAGGTAAGTTGTCGGACAACGGACTGACAAGGAAAATCCCGTCTTAGACAGAGCAGTGTCTAGAGCTGTCAAGAGTTACTACACTAAGAGGTAAGTTGTCGGACAACGGACTGACAAGGAAAATCCCGTCTTAGACAGAGCAGTGTCTAGAGCTGTCAAGAGTTACTACACTAAGAGGTAAGTTGTCGGACAACGGACTGACAAGGAAAATCCCGTCTTAGACAGAGCAGTGTCTAGAGCTGTCAAGAGTTACTACACTAAGAGGTAAGTTGTCGGACAACGGACTGACAAGGAAAATCCCGTCTTAGACATAGCAGTGTCTAGAGCTGTCAAGAGTTACTACACTAAGAGGTAAGTTGTCGGACAACGGACTGACAAGGAAAATCCCGTCTTAGACAGAGCAGTGTCTAGAGCTGTCAAGAGTTACTACACTAAGAGGTAAGTTGTCGGACAACGGACTGACAAGGAAAATCCCGTCTTAGACAGAGCAGTGTCTAGAGCTGTCAAGAGTTACTACACTAAGAGGTAAGTTGTCGGACAACGGACTGACAAGGAAAATCCCGTCTTAGACAGAGCAGTGTCTAGAGCTATCTTCTTCATCTTCGAACGCTCCATATCGACAACTTATCAAACAATTCTTCTGATCTGTATGTAATCTGAGCCTGAGAGCGATTGTACGTTGTGTCAGTTATGCGCCTACAAGCGCCTGCAATCGATTTATGGAACGCGTTTTATTTACTACAAAAAAGAAATAGAAAATTTATGTATTTTTGGACATATAAAAGGACACGAAAGACTGGAGAAGACCATCATCGAAGGAAGCATACCGGCAATGAGAAGTAGAGGAATACCACGGAGAAGATGTATTTATGATGTAACTGATGGTTTGAACATGACGGCTGCTGAGGCGGGACATCTGGCCTATTAGAAAGAGAAATTCTGGAGGGCTGTTGTGATGGCAAAGTTCTGCTCAGGACAAGATATTTAATGATAATGATGAGCTTCCCTAGGCGCCTACCTCTGTCGCCTCTTACGGCATGCCTTGTATGTCGCAGTGTTAATATTCATTGCTCCTCCTGCGTGCCCCGACAACACATAGACGACCACTAGAGTTGTCAAGAGTTACTCCACTAAGAGGTAAGTTGCAATGGCGAACATGCCTCTCATACAGAACATGCAGGGAGAACCCACTACTCGATCTGACTTAGCAAGAGAACACACAAGTATCTGTGTCCTAAATGTTCGGTTATTTAATAATTTGTTGGGTCACAAATATCACTTTCTGGCTCGATCTGTCAAAAGATAATGTTTAAAACTATTTCTAAGTTAAAACTAAAAATTCCAATAACCTTTATATAATAATTGTACAAGATCCGCATTTATCAATAGCACAATTGCAATATTCATTTAAGTTACCAAACATTATTTAGCATTGCATTCATCATATATTTATATTTTTTTTTTTAAAAAAAAAAAAATATATATATATATATATATATATATAATGAATACGAAATGCATGATCTCATTGCAACTATTATCTCTTCCTCAGGTATGTTTTTTTCTAAGTAAGCCCTTTTCTATGTTCTCAGATTTCACAACAGAAAGTACAACTTTGATTATGCCCTGATACTCGAAAGGCATATACAATTATCATTAACATTTCCTACTACACCAGCCGAAGGAGGTACATTATTGGGAGTAACTGTGTTATAACAGACCATGCACTTCAGTAAGCATTGGACCTGCTGCCCCTCATAATACGTTTATCGCAAATCACAACATTACAATCACAAACAACATGTTTCGAGAAGCGTATGGCTGACTCTTTTACACCTCGGCCAAAAAAAATAATGTATTTAAAACGCAGTAAAACGGATTATGTATGTGCAGATATCATTGAATGTTATCATAGTTCATATTTAGTGTCATCGCTTTCCCATCCCATATGCAACTTTTTAAGAGCTTATTGAAAGATTGTTTGTAGTTAGTGCTCATCCTGTGGTACAGAAATATATTAACACTAGAGTTGATGGATTGACATGAGCATGCGATTGACCAGACTGCTACACATATATTTATATATCGTCCCTGTATGTTAAAATCAGATCCAACCACAAAGACTGTCATGGCAATCATAGCACCAGGTATATAACATAAGATCAGTATACTAGCTATAAGTACAATCATCTTGACTGCCTTCTTGTCTCGGGGAGACATAGAACCACTTTTATCTTGACCGGAGGTTATCTCTGTCCTCAGTTTTGAACTCTGTCTTAGTTTGATAACCAAAATAATTGTAAAAGGACGACACCAAAAAAAGATGCCATACTAATTATAGAATGGAAGATGAAACATATACCCTCCAAACTCTTTCTACTACTGGTGAAAGTTATAGCTAGAAGTGTCATGTTTCGTTCAGGGACAAATCTCCATCCAAGATTTGATGTAGTACATTCAGGAATAAGAAACATTAAGTTCACAAAATAGATCATACATATAATTAGTATAGTTCTTGTTGGGGTAACAATTTCTTTCACTTTCAATGGTAACGCTATGCAGAGACACCTTTCTGCTGTGATATAAACAGTGATGTTGCTGGTGATTCGACAGAAACAAATGTGTGGTAAGGCTGATGTTAGATACATAAATTCGACATCGATCCATGGAACACCATACATTGACAGAAGAGGGTTCATACATATAGATGCCCACACTAATGTAACCATACAACACAAATCAGAGATGGCTAACCCAAAAAATGCAATGTTTACAGTATTAGTAAAACCTTGTTTGTAAAAAATAATAAAATTTATAATGTTGGCTATTGTACCAAACAAAGCAAACACGCCACAAATACTTGTAAAGAAAATAAATTGAAATATTATTCTTCCTTCATTACTTAAAACTAAATCTCTTGTATCATCATTTGAAACTTTCAAGATGTCATCATCAATGACCTGGAGTGATGTATTCATTGTTGTTTATTTACTTAATTGGTTACAAAGTAAGCACTAAACATAATACTTTCTCTAAATCTGTTATTAAATTAAATGTATATATTATCGATATAAGAGAGCGACTCGTATGTCATTTTGTATGGACAAGAACTACCACAGTGTGTACTGACTTCTCAACTTTATCCAGTACAAACATCTTTCAATTTTTCACTTTAAAAGGTATATGATTCTTGCCATATGTTCAAGAGAAGTATATTGTTTGTAATAGAAAATGGGAATACAAACTCAATGCGTGTTCCTTACAGTATTACTGAATCTTTATTGTCTATCGTACTTTACACCGCAGTCTGGCTATGTACTTGTTGAGTTACCGCACCGGCTGGCAAACAATTATTTAGAAATAAACAGTTATTTCATCTGTAATTAATAAAAACTATATAATATATATATATATATATACTTATTAGTAAAGTTTTCGTTAACAAAAAAATTTTTGTAAGAGAAAGTACTTATTTCCTAGAGTTCTTTCATTATAAAACGCATCATGTCACCTTTAGTCCTAACATTTTGGTTAATGCAAGAACTCCTGTAACTAGTTCTTTTATAGAAGGTTAGACATGTAGTGTTTGTAGTGTAGTCAAACAATTTGTACACATCTCGAAATAGTCTTCGTATTTGAATTGGAAGCGAATAGTTTATGTACGCAACGAAATAAAGAATATGATAATGTACTGTATTGATAGACATAATGCAATGTACAACAGATTCACACTAATATTGATGATATACCAGAAATATATAACGATACATAGTTCCATTCTCTTATGTATGTCCTTAAAAGTACTGCGCCTGTATAATCTTATGTAAGTATAGAGTGAACAAATCAAGGTCTGAATGATAACATATTTGGTTTGTCTGATCAATATTGCACATATAATAACCACATCTACCTGCTGTTTAACGTGTATACTACTATATTCAAATAGAAATAAGAGAAAGACCAAATCAAATCTTACATTTCTAGACGAAACTGCTGTTATTGTGTTTCAAATTATACTATTCATTTGAAGTTGGTCGACATGTAATTACTGTGACACGTTCAACGTGGCATCTGTTTCAACAGCATTAATAACTGACATTAAGTGCAAAGGTTACGCGCCGGGTGGCTATTTGCGATATTATAGATAACAAATATAGGTTATTTGTCCTACAAATTGAAATTTAAGAAGTACAGACAGGGAATTTATCACGAATTTTTAAGACAGTTTAAATTGTAATCACGCAAGATGATGAATATAAATGCTATAGTTCGTTCCAAAATTCATTTGTGATCATCGTTACCGACCGATATAAAATCATCCACTTGACATAAATTCTTGATTTTTACATTTTTATATAGGTCGTCACGACCTTCCAAAAGTATTTTTTGCCCACCCAAACCTTTAGTTCTGTATGAATTTTATTATATGTTATTACTAAATTTACCGCGATGTTGATATGGTATACTTGTCGAAATTTTACAGTACGATTGTCAAGTTTGTATATAACTAAGCATTTCTGTGTTCCAAATGCAATTCAGCGCACGTCAAAATCGGGAATCCCGTGGCTTTAATCAGTTCATAATGTTTCCTACCGACTGTCATTGACGTATGTAAGCAACATTTACTTTCATTTATAGAAGTGGAAGGTATCATTTGTTCACTATGTGACCTTTCTTTTATAATATGTAATAGGAATACGCCTTTGCAATCATCGCCACCATTTTGTGTATTACTGTAAGTTCTAAACTTTAATGATCATTTTGTTGTGCTTATGCAAAATTATATAACAAAAACGTTTTTTGCATCAACCAAGCTACCTACCAATTATAGTGCGTTTCAAATCTCGTGCCCACAAACTTCTTCTAATATCTCAATAACCCTTGCATGAAATACAACGTAATTTTCCATGTGGTGTTCGATTTCCAATGACATTACGAATATATAATTAAATATATATAGGTACTGCAATTTCACTGAAGCGGCGATTTTCTCTGATCTTTGACAACCTACTAATTATTTTGGTAGCACAAAATAGAATTTACAGCAATATAATAAATTTGCAATTTTTGATAAGTCATAGGTGTATCCACATTTGTTGCGAGAGTGGAAATCATACAAAAATAAATGACTTTACTTCAACGTGTACCTTTATTTAGATACAGTTGTCATGTTAAGAGGTCAGGATGATTGTGGTGGTCTTGAAAAGTACCAGATGTGTACTGATGACAGTCTCATGCAAACATCTGTATTGCATATTTTGTTACTAGACGACGTCGGAACGTTGTCTTCTTGTGGCACTACATTGTGGTATGATGCATTGACCATTATCAGACAAAAGGGCCTATCTAAGGTCAGCAGTATAGTTTTCTCAATCCACTCTCTAAATATGTGGCAGTCCCGATTATCGGCCGATATCGAAGCAAATAGTTGAGCATTCTTCAACAGCCCATTTTGTCTACTGCCTATAAGTGCAACTATAAAACGCTGGCCTTTGCCACTTGGTATGTCTACTAATTTCTTAATCGTTCCATCTCATGACTGCCATTCTTTTTCATTAGTGTGGTGAGCATTAATCCGCGTTTCGTCTAAATACACAATGTCATAGTTTTGTGAACGCATTTTTCTAACTTCACTCAAATATTTACTTCTCATCACAAGTAGATGCGATTTCTCACAGATGATGTTTCTTCCGCCGCATATTTTCTAAATATGAAGCCTGCCCCCTCCCCCACCCTAACAGCACTCCACAATGTCGATTCTGATACATCGATGTCACTGTTCTTTCTAAGCCCCTTCTTTAATTGTTTTAATGTCACTGTTTCTTTCAACTCAAACATTCGCCACAATTCTCTTCGAATAAGCTCTCTATCAAAACTATCTACGACTTTCTTTCTACCTTGCGTTCTTGGTTGCATTGCACATCTACTTGAAAAGTCTTTAAGTGGATCCAGTGATTAAAAGTAAGTCGATTTACTCCCAAAATGCACATTGCCGTCTGCTCAGGGTTAGAAATGCTCCCAACCTTAGCTTCTCTACAAAAATATAGATACATCTTCATTGTGATGCTTTGTAGTGTCACAAAATGTACTCTTATACTAACTGTAAAGACCCTACAATGTGCACACAACTGAAAGGAATGAGGTTATTGAAATGACCTTCAAAAAACCAAATGTAACTTGTCCGTTCAACTGGAAACACGTTTGGTCTTCTGGTAAATAACGAGAAAACACTAAAAACACGTGGATATTGAGGTTTTTATAATTGCGCACCAATAACAATAATGAAGCTACTGTAAGCATTTCAAATGTATGTCTAGTTCATGTGTGATGTTTTTTTGTATACCGCATATAAGCTAAAGTGAAAACCAGCTGTTTGTTTACATTGCAGTATTTCCTTGCAATGTCATGACGATTAATAGAGCACATGCAAAATATCACCTCTTTTACGTTAAAAGGTTCGCGACTTACAGAATTTCAAACATGGGCATGAGTTTTGAAACGCACTATAGTTAAACATGTATTCGTAAGGTCTGAGATATATAAGACTGCTAGCAAAAATTACTTTTATCCATCTGGTAGATTTCGTACAAATTAAACTTTAGTGTGATCACGAATTTTGGAACGAACTTATAATTTATCTCTAGTTATGATTTTTTTTTTCAGAAGAGTGGTATTACGACTTTCACATTTATTTGTGTGGTATTACGACTTCCACATTTATTTGTGTGGTATTACGACTTTCACATTTATTTGTGTGGTATTACGACTTGCACATTTATTTATGTGGTATTACGACTTGCACATTTATTTGTGTGGTATTACGACTTCCACATTTCTGAAGCACACAGAAAAGTTCGTTCTAGAAATATCATCTTATCCTGACGCTAGAGGCAAAAACCGGGTTAGAGAAAAGAAAGAAAACATATAATAAGAACTAGTGGTTAACAACACAACAATCATAGTTAGATTTTTAATATACGTGTATACGCCTGATACCGAAGCAATAGTGCGTTTCAAAATGATTTTCCGCGGGGAAAATGTAATATCTCTGCAACCGCTTGACCGTAATTGATGTAACTTTGCATATGATCTAATGATCATAATGTCCCGAGGTTGATATTTTTTACTCAATAACAAACGTATGGTTTAAAATTTTCTTTATGTAAAGTATATAAAAGTGACCATCTCCTTAGCCAAACATATAATGAGAAGTATTACCCCTTCATATTTGTGAGATGTTGCAAGTTCCACGACTTGCACGTTTTTCACGTGGTTTTCCCGATTTTAATCACTTTATCGCACTTTAAAAAAATGTAAAATGATCCTTCCGGTGTGTTTAGTTACAATTTACCGTTTGTGTTTTCAGAGCATAGGTGTATTACAAAACGTTTAGTATTCTAGATTTGTTATACAATGGGTATGAAAATCAAGTTTCTTACACTGCATACAGTGGCTGTGAAAATGTATAAATATTTTATCAGAGAATCTAATCGTGGAAAACTGTATCGAGTATATCAAATCCTGAACAGAGAACTATGCATGCTTTGGGCTTAAGTAAAGATATCTACATAAATTACTCAATGTTAATGGAGCTGTCAGTACAGTCAATACATTGACTCAATGCAGAAAGAAAGTAGTAGACAATTTTGACAGGGATGTGATTAGAAAAGAAATTTGCAGAATGTTCGATTCCAAAGAAACTGTGACACTAAGAAAGTTGAAGATTAGGTTAAGAATGCACAATGACATTGATGTATCGAAATCAACGTTATGGAGAACTGTTAGGAGCATCGGCTTTACTTTTAGGAAGTACGCTAATGGGAGAAATGTCATCTGCGAGAAGCCACATTTAGTACGTCTGAGAAGTAAATATTTACGTGAAGTACGGGAAATGCGTAATCAAGGTTACGATATTGTGTGTGTGGATGAAACCTGGATCAATGCTCACCACACTAATGAAAAGGAGTGGCAGTTATCCGATGGAACAATTAAACGATTTGTACCTAGTGGAAAAGGACAACGTCTGATAATGGCACATGCAGGCAGCAGACAAAATAGGCTGGTTAAAGATGCTGAACTTATTTTCACTTCCAATTATACGGACAACAGGGACTATCATACCGAGATGAACGGTAACATATTTAGAGATTGGATATAACATACTCTTCTTCCGTCCCTAGACAGACCATCCTGTGTGATAATGGACAAAGCATCATACCACAACACTGTGTCAGAAGAAGACAAAATCCGACATCTTCGAGTACAAAAGATGCTATAAAACTTTGGCTCAGAAAAAGAACATTCCATTTAACGAGGGGTTTTTGAAGCCTGAATTACTATCTATTGTTCAAACATCACAGAAGACCAGGCTATTCCAAACAGACAAGTTGATTCAACAGCATGGTCATATGTGTTTGAGACTACCACCTTATCATTCACACTTAAACCCAATTGAACTCATTTGGGCCAAAGTTAAAGGACTGGTAGCAGCTGAAAATAAAACTTTCAAGCTAAGCAATATGAAAGAACTAACATATGCCGCCCTGTCGAAGATAGACAGAGATTATTGGTGTAAATGCGAAGACCATGTCTTAAAGGAGGAAAATGACTACTGGGACAAAGATGGACTGTCGTTCGTGCAGCCAAGAATAGTCATCAATATGTTAAACTCATCGGACTCAGAATAAGTGAGTAAACACTTTATATGATTTATATAATATGAGTTATCTCACCCTCCAAAATTCGAATTGTATATACGCCTATGCCAAAAATATGTGATTTTTTAAATTTACGGTAAATTATTTTCTTCCAGCACCAAATAATTACTAGGTTTGAAAAGATCAAAGGAATTCGCCGTTGCAAGAAAAGTACACTACCTGCAACATTGAATTTTAGAAAATTGTTGGGACATCGGAAATACAACACCACATGCAAAAATCACGTTCATCCATGCAATGAATATGGAGATATTTGAGGTCAATCGTTGAAACGCACTATAGCAGTGTTACGGTTGGCTTGTTTTTCTTCAGATGGGTATAAAGTGAAATTAAGTATCCTAGCAACGACCCATAGAGCATCCAAGTCATCCCTACCACCGCGAGGTTGCACGCTCTTAACTAAGACCATGAGATTTCATGCTAACGAGCTACTGTCTCGCCTGGAAGGAGATTGACATTATTGAGGTCAGATTTTGTTTCCAAGCCCCACCGTTCGACGAACCTAGCAAGCCGGGAGATTGTTAAAGTAACTTTTGCTACACAAATAAGAAATCGTCACTCAAGAAGCGCAAAACAAATACAGAAGACCACGGCACTAAGCTACAACCTGTTATCAGTTGAATGACATAATAAAGATTAAAGAAAAGGAAATCCTTATAACAACAGACTGTGTTACAAACTACAGAGTGAGCACAGTCAATACAGATTTTGTGATAGTAAATATATTCATTCAATAGACTTTCTGTCCTGAGCAAAGCTTTACCACTCTTAGAATCCTTCGGATTTCTCTCTCTCATAAACTAGATGTTCCACCTCGCTGCCGTCATGCTCAAATCTTCAGTCACATTCTTAATCCATCTTCTCCGTGTTCTTCTGCTTTTCTTTGCCGTGATGCATCTTTCCATATTGGTCTTCTCAACCCTTTGTTCTTTTCGTATTTCCAAAATATTTTGTCATATTAAATACGGTTTGGAATTATTTCCAACATCTAACAGACACCAAAATCTGAATATATATAGAGTACACAAGTTATCTACGTTCAGTGTTCCTAAATGGTGAGTACTGTATGAGAGAGATACTCATATAAATCTTGGAAATTATTATCCGTCCACATAATCTAAAACAATTATCAGATTATGTGCTATGAGCAGTCAGCAAACACGAAATGTTATCGCGAAGCAAACATGAAACATGCACACAAAAATAACAATGAGACTACGAAATGAATTGCTCATGCTACAAGAAAAGATGTTACCATCATCAGAAGTACCATGTACTGACGGACAATGGAAACTAGACTACAGATGCTACAAGAAAAGATGTTACCATCATCAGAAGTACCATGACTGACGGCAGACAATGGAAAACTAGACTACAAGATGCTCAAGAAGATTCCATCATCAGTACCATGACTGACGGGCAGACAATGGAAAACTAACTACAAGAATGATGTTACTTACACGGATGATAACTATCTGTACATCGAATTTCATCAGCTGATCTTGAATTAAAATTTACTAGTGTTAATGTGTACGGCGATGACTGATGAGCAAAATATGGTCATGGAAAAGCCGTGGAATTTTGCACGTAGAATATTTGTTGACTATGAAGATCTCTGCTTGCTGACCTTTCTATTCTGTCTCATAGTTTCGTATATGTGCAGACATATATTCATGTTTACTTTCGCTAACAACAGCAACTAGTTAATCAATGTTAATGATGTGTATGATTTTTCAGCCAAAGAACAAGATGCGTCACAGTTTATAACGCCTCAGTTTGTAGGCAAGGAACACTCGATTTGTGTGTGATATTAAGAATTACCACTCTAGCCTCTGACTGTTTTTGCACTGACTACAAAACCGTTCCTACGAATTAAGAGTTCTCACTGTCTATTGTTTTCGAGATATGAAATACGTTAACACAAAGTAAGGTAGCTTTACAAAGCGCAAAAAACAAGATATAGCGACTTTTCGACCACAGACCGTTTCTAAAGGATACAAGAATAAACGGGAAACAAGACGATGTTCCTAAGCAACAAGCACCATACTTACTTATTTCTCTCCGCTCATCTTGAAGCATATGGCCTCACAAGTTATTCACATTCTTTCCCGGTCTTTGGTCGTCTTCTTTATGGTCTCCCAGGAAAGTCCAGCACGCCTCAGTTCATCAAGAAGACTTCGTCTGCAAGTCTACCTAGAACATTTCCCTGTTCCGAATTTCTTGCGGAAGACATGCATCATAGACATCGGGAAACGTTGTTTACTTGCGTACAGTAAGGAAACTAATGATGCTGGGATCATCAGCCCTGACAGAACCTGTCAGCTTTAAGACACATAGTTCGGCACAAGACTGAAGAACAGATTGTTTGTGTCTCCCACATTTAATATGAATCCCTCACTCTGAATGATGAGAGTATTAAGAAGAGACCGGTTTAGAAATAAAGACATCAGGACAAAAGTGGGTACAACACCAATACTGAATTACATCAATAAGCAACAAGTAAAATGGTTAGGACACATAAGCAGATTACCTACCGACAATGCACCACAACGAGCAATGCTACACCGATGCAATGGATACAAAGCAAAGGGATATCTTCTTCTTATGTTGTTACACTGTTACCGGGTTGTTGCCCTGTGTCGTGATTTGATGATTTTTTCTGACGCTGTTCTAGCGGCTTGTGCGATAGTTATGTTTTCTTTCTTAGCAAAAGTTCATCCCCGCAAAAAGTAAACAATAGAAATAACAGAGACAGTGAAGGATATTATTTATAAACCGCACCTAAGATCCCGTTCTAGAAATCTCTTTTTTTTTATTCTAACGACGTGAGGCAAAACAGAAAAGAAGAAAAATTAGTAGTGTTTTTACTACAGTCATTCCTTTGATGGTTGGACTATGGGTTGGACTAAGGGTTAATATCTTGACTAGAATCAGTTATATCGATACTTTTGACTAGGATAACATTTGCGGTCATGACTAGAGTCAATCATGTTATGTACTGAATCAAATAATGATTGACTGATTGATAGGACCATCATCATTGCACTTCGGTGAGTACCCATGTGTGCCTCGATCTCTTTCTTACACAGGAAGACACTCAGCGACATTCACGAACTATATAGCACCAGCTAGGGTCCCGTGTAATCTAGAAGATGTGAAGATATTTTATTGAAATTTTATTTTAAATCTTTTTCTAATAAATGTTGCCCAGGCAACGGCTTTCCATCCTGCTCTCCTCGATTTTGAACTCTCAATGGTTCTTTTACGTGCTCAACTTGAACACAGGACCTACGTTTTATCGTCCGTCTCCGATAGGACAAGGAACTCGATCTCATCTATACTGAGATCAGGGATCTCTGGAAAAATAAAGGATGGTTTCACGGGAAGCGAACGAGTACACTTAGAACAAGAGGCAAACACCTAACCCTGGTGTAGATTACCACAGAGATCCCCAGTAGAGAATAAAGAAATAAAAGCAAAAGTAACCAATTTCTTTTACATACCATAAGATATATTAGGGTAACGGTGTTGAGCTTGTATTTTTCATTGACCATCGGCTCACTATGAGGATGGGGTCAATATTACGCCGGCTACATTACGTACCAGTGTTTGTCTGGTTCTGAGTTGAGACTTGATCGGTCTCCGAGCGTTAAAGTCTGAAAAAACTCTACAGTGGAATTAAATTTTGACCAAGCGTCTAAGAATAGAATGTACTAACCACTACGCTACCACGGCTCTCGCGCACTGAATATAACATGTAATATCACGGCTGGAGTCAATCAAGTTATGCGCTAAATGTAAATAAATAAAATAGATTTCAGACCTTAGGGTATAACGTGTATGTTACTTATCATTTCTAGGTCCAAGTGTGCAGGAGGTAGGAGTGTCAATTTCTTTCCACATGAGTGGATTGAACCCATACCTCTCTTGTGTGTGATCTTATGGGCGAACGCTTACGCATTACGCTAATACGTGCCACATGCACTGAATATGACATGCAATAGCATGACAAAAGTCAGTCATGCTATAAACTGAATAGGACACACAAGATCTTAACTGAAGTCAATCCTACAAGGATTCGAATATGACATGACAACAACAGAGACAGGAAATTCATATATAATATGGCTATAAGACTTAGCAAGCAAAAATAATTTGTACACTAACTATACAACAGTTGCCTTGATGAGTCACGCATTATTTATTGAAACAAGCATTGGTAGACAAAAAGAAAATATAAATAAAAAAGGTCAACAAATCAAATTTTGTTTGTTTGTTTATTCAATCCATACCAGTAACTACTATCATCATCAAGTAGCTTGTCCCCTCCTAAGCTTGGCTCACATGACAACGATCCTGAAAAACTCTCTGTTCTGTGCAAGTTGACCAGCCTCAGCAGCAGTCATTCTAAGATCGTCAATGACATCTTGAACGAATCGTCTTCTAGGTCTTCCTCTCATTCTTCTTCCAGACATTATTCCCTCCACAATTATCTTCTCTATGCACTCATGTCGTTTGATGTGACCGAAATATTTAATTTGCCTTGATTTTATGCTCTTTAATATCCAATTCTATTTAATATCAAGCTGTTGCAGAACAAAAGCATTTGTTATTTTCTCTGCTCATGATATTCTAAGTACTCTTCAGTAGCATTTGCATTCAAAGGCATTCATGATTTTCTCCGTCGCTTGTCAATGATCCATGTCTCACAACCATATGTTCATATGTTTACAAGGAAAAAAGCTGGCTCTTAAACACTTGATTATTGTTCTCGTAACAACTATAGTGACTTACAAATGTGCGCTAATCACATCACCAGCAATTATAGTGACTTTTCAGTTTGAACAACTCTTCTTTATATCATACACATTATTTCAAGTGTTCAGTTTGAACAACTCTTCTTTATATCATACACATTATTTCAAGTGTTCAGTTTGAACAACTCTTCTTTATATCATACACATTATTTCAAGTGTTCAGTTTAAACAACTCTTCTTTATGTCATACACATTATTTCAAGTGTTCAGTTTAAACAACTCTTCTTTATGTCATACACATTATTTCAAGTGTTCAGTTTGAACACTCTTCTTTATGTCATACACATTATTTCAAGTGTTCAGTTTGAACAACTCTTCTTTATGTCATACACATTATTTCAAGTATTCAGTTTAAACAACTCTTCTTTATGTCATACACATTATTTCAAGTGTTCAGTTTGAACAACTCTTCTTTATGTCATACACATTATTTCAAGTGTTCAGTTTGAACAACTCTTCTTTATGTCATACACATTATTTCAAGTGTTCAGTTTGAACAACTCTTCTTCATGTCATACACATTATTTCAAGTGTTCAGTTTGAACAACTCTTCTTTATGTCATACACATTATTTCAAGTGTTCAGTTTGAACAACTCTTCTTTATGTCATACACATTATTTCAAGTGTTCAGTTTGAACAACTCTTCTTTATATCATACACATTATTTCAAGTGTTCAGTTTGAACAACTCTTCTTCATGTCATACACATTATTTCAAGTGTTCAGTTTGAACAACTCTTCTTTATGTCATACACATTATTTCAAGTGTTCAGTTTGAACAACTCTTCTTTATGTCATACACATTATTTCAAGTGTTCAGTTTGAACAACTCTTCTTTATGTCATACACATTATTTCAAGTGTTCAGTTTGAACAACTCTTCTTTATATCATACACATTATTTCAAGTGTTTGTATTTCTTTTCTTCTATTCTCCAACATTGTTTTGCATCACAGAGTCAGGATAAGATTCCTAGAACGGACTTTTGTGTGCGGTTCATAAATAGTGTTTTTCACCCCCTCCGTTATTTCTTAGATCCACCTATTGTGTAGATGGTCTTTAACTTTGTATACACTGTATCAGAGTAGCATTTCTCTTTGAAGCGCACTGTCTGTTGGTAATCTGCTTATGCTGCTGAACCCTTTAATTTGCTATTTCTTGATGAAGTTCATTACTGATGTTGTAACTACTTTTTTCATAATGTCTTTATTTCTAAACCGGTCTCTTCTTCATATTCCCCGCATATTGCGTAGATCTCAGCGGCAGCTTACAAACTTCGCACCCCCTGTCAAGTATCCCGATCTTCTTCTGAAGATGGTGAACATTATGTACAGGAATTGTGTTGTAACTTTTTTTAATGAATTTTTCCTGGACAGCGCATTGCAGTCTACTCCTATCGGTTTTCAACTTAAGGGTTCTTTCACTTGCTCAACTTGAACAGAAGATCTACATTTGTTCTTCTGTCTTCGATAGGACTAAAAACTGAATCTCACCTGCATTTAGAACAGATATCTCTGACAAAATATCCGATCGCTAAACGCGAGGAGTGAGTGCATGGGCGCCCATTGTTACGCTTCATTGACACCTGAAAGAATGATCTAACTTCATGCAGCATAGACAAAAACATTGGGAGTGGCTGGCAAAACGACAGACAATTATGGCGAGATGCAGTGAGGGTGGCTCAAAAGAAAAGAATAAAAGACCATCACATGGTGTAGGCAAAGAAGAGAGCAGAAAACGTCTAATGTATCAGCTTCAGTCTCTTGTTTCACCTGCAGCAACTGGGGAAATGATTGTTACTCTCGAATAGGACACTGCAGCCACAGGAAACGTTGTGATTCATCACAGACGCAAAACCTATTGTCTCCTGAAACAAAGAAGCCAATGATGATGATAAATTTAAATATACTAATATTATAATAATATACATAATAGATGTGTTTGTATGATTGATTGCAATGGTTCTCTACCAAGTCATGTTCCTTGCCCTGACGGTACACATTTTGCCAGATCATTAAATGTCCACGTTTTGATATTTCCCTCCCAATTATATCTTTCTTGTGTCTTTGATCGCCTGCATTCTTCTGTTGAGAATCTTACCCAATCATTCTGTGTTCTACAAACGAAGTGTTTATGAAAGACACTCCTCAGTAAAGATATTTATAAATAGCTAGGTGGTTGTGTTCTTAGAAGTGATCCTGTTGTATGTCAAGGCTATTGGTGATTTAAGAATTAAGGGTGTGTGATTGTGTTCTTACAAGTGTTCCTGTTGTATGTCAAGGCTATTGGTGATTTAAGAATTAAGCTGTTGTATGTCAAGGCTATTGGTGATTTAAGAATTAAGCTGTTGTATGTCAAGGCTATTGGTGATTTAAGAATTAAGGGTATGTGATTGTGTTCTTACAAGCGATCCTGTTGTATGTCAAGGCTATTGGTGATTTAGGAATTAAGGGTATGTAGTTGTGTTCTTACAAGCGATCCTGTTGTATGTCAAGGCGATGGGTGATTTAAGAATTAAGGGTGTGTGATTGTGTTCTTACAAGCGGTCCTGTTGTATGTCAAGGCTATTGGTGATTTAGGAATTAAGGGTATGTGATTGTGTTCTTACAAGCGGTCCTGTTGTATGTCAAGGCTATTGGTGATTTAAGAATTAAGGGTGTGTGATTGTGTTCTTACAAGTGATCCTGTTGTATGTCAAGGCGATGGGTGATTTAAGAATTAAGGGTATGTGATTGTGTTCTTACAAGTGATCCTGTTGTATGTCAAGGCGATGGGTGATTTAAGAATTAAGGGTATGTGATTGTGTTCTTACAAGCAATCCTGTTGTATGTCAAGGCTATTGGTGATTTAAGAATTAAGGGTGTGTAGTTGTGTTCTTACAAGTGGTCCTGTTGTATGTCTATGCTATTGGTGATTTAGGAATTAAGGGTGTGTGATTCACATTCTGTGTTTAATAATTTCCTTTTCTCCCAGAATTTCCTAATACGTGTACACTGTCTATGTAATGATGATCATTGTAAATGAAATCTAAATCTCTTTATCACACACTATTCTCATTGAAGAATTATGTTTACTTCTTATGGTCACATTTTGCAGTTAAATATTCTCCCAGCACTATTGTAGTACGTTCGTCTTCTCATCTTCCAACCAGTATAATTTTTGCAGTTACACGTCTTGGAGAAATGAAATATTTTCTCAAAGGCTTATTGGAGTTGTTGTGAACTCATTCTGTTATCATTGTATCTCGATGATAGTGTCTATCCATCTGTGTCTATGTATTCATCTTATACTAGATCATCTTCTATTGTATGCAAGTAGCTATAACTGATTGGGATCCAATATCAAAATAACTAAACTATTTCTCTTTCTGTCTTATTTCTACGCATTTGTACTAGATGTTGTTTTTACGATATCCATGGTATCATGATTTGTTATTTTCTTTCATATGGTAACATTAATAGCATTTCTCTAACATCTCAACTCAATGCAGAGGGTAGGATGAAAAATGCAACTCATTTTTTCCTATCGATTTCTTCTATCGTTTGACATCAGCATCCAGGTTAGATACTGATAGAATAATATGGCGAGATTGTCATGAAGAAAATACATTTCACGAAATAAAATTATTTCAGTCTAAACAATCATTCAGTTTGATTTATATATTGCAATCACATTTATTCTGAGCACTTTAAAAAATGTTAATGCAAGTCTGTTTCTTTTTTATTCATTTTTCTGGACTAAAGTTAAAAGTTAATTGCATATCCTTTACAGGACTTTACGAATAAACCCCAGCTTTTTAACGCTGTTTGTGATTTTTCTAGGCATTATTACGTTCAGTAGTTTGCTTTTGCTTTCTGAACGGGTGGTGCCATCGTCCTTTGTAAAATCGACGTGAAACAATTTGCAACCAAACTTTCCGCAGCGTGATTCGAACTCAGAACATCGGGGTTAATAGACCGAGTCATTATCCCCTAAGTCACAGACGCCACCTTTCCCTGACTACAGCATACATTTCTACCCAGTAGAATAATAGTTATTTAGTTTTCCATATGAGTAACAAGAAAAGGTGCACTTAGAGGTGAAGAAATGACAAGTACAATAAGATTGAAACTAGTTAGGAAATATTCTAATTAACAATAAGTTAAATGATTCATCTGACAAGATTGCTCTGGTATCACCTGTCACAGAGAGCCACAATGAGTAATTATATTAGAGGGTCTCTGTGACTAAGTGGTTAGGCCCTTTGCCTTGTTAGTCGAAGGTCATGGGTTCAAATCTGGACCGCGCCGTTCTGTTCACGAGTGCAGTTTTTTTCAGAGATATATACGATTGTTGCTGGAGCTACGGAGTTTGTGCTTTGTGCAATACTCTCGACAGGTGGCGGGCCACTTCTGCGGAGAAGAAACGAGCCATATGGTGTAAAACCCGATGCAATGATGTCAGTACTTCGACTTGAATACCATTTAATGAGAAATGATATTAAATGTAAAGAAAAAGAAAGAGTGCGTTAAAGTAGGACTAACAAAATGCAGAAAATCACTAGAGAAATGGAAAACAAAATACGTGACGCACTGGACAAAGCAGACGAAAGATCATCATTTATCTACCACTTCCCCCACCTCCACCCCAACCACCACCCACCACCCACCACCACCCACCGCCCTACACTAAACTCCGAACATTTTATATAACGTATAGTGAAAAAGAAGAGAAAATGCGATAAGAGAAAATATCATTGCATCTGAACGATGTTCGTATTTTATTTCATTGTTTTCCCATTACATTTGCAACTTTCCCAGAGATCATTGAGAGATTGTTTGTATTTTGAGCTCATTTTATAGTACAGAAATATGTTCACGCTAGAGTTAATTGACTGGAAGGTGCAAGCGATAGACCAGACTGCGACACATATATTTATATATCGTCCCTGTATGTTAAAATCTGATCCAACCACAAAGACTGTCATGGCAATCATAGAACCAGGTATATAACAAACGATCAGTATGATGGCAATAAGTACAATCATCTTAACTGTCCTCTTGTCTCGAGCAGAAATAGAACCACTCTGACCTTGACCTAAAGTTATCTCTGCCCTCAGTTTTGAACTCTGTCTTAGTTTGATCACCAAAATAACTGTAAAAATGATAACACCAAAGAAAGATACCATACTAACTATAGAGTGAATAATGAAACATAAACCCTCCACATTCTTCCTATTGCTGGTAAAGATTATAGCTAGAAGGGTCATGTTACGTTCAGGAACGAATCTCCATCCAATATAAGATGTGGTAGACTCTGGGACGTACATCATTAAGTTCATTAAATAGATCATACATATAATTAGTATAGTTCTTGTTGGAGTAACAATTTCTTTAACTTTCAACGGTAAAGCGATACAGATGCACCTTTCTGCTGTAATATAAACAGTAATGTTGCTAGTAATTCTACAGAAACATATGTGTGGTAACGATGCTGTGAGATACATAAATTCGACGTCGATCCATGGAATATCACCCATTGACATAAGAGGGTTCAAACAAATAGATGCCCACAGCAAGGTAACCATACAACACAAATCAGAGATGGCTAGTCCACAAAATGCGATGTTTACAGTATTAGTAAAACCTTGTTTGTAAAAAATAATAAAATTTATAATGTTGGCTATTGTACCAAACAAAGCAAGCACGCTACAAATACTTGCAAAGAAGACAAATTGAAATATTATTCTTCCTTCATCACTTAAAACTAAATCTCTTGTATCATCATTTGAAACTTTCAAGATGTCATCATCAATGACCTGGAGTGATGTATCCATTGTTGTTAATTACGCAATTGATTACAGGAAGAATAGAAAACATAATACGCCATCTGTATCTGTAGTACAATAAAATATATATCTATTACTTAGGATAGAAAATGTCTTGGATGTCGTCTTTTAAGTACAACAGCTTCCAAAGTGTATACTGGCGTCTGAATTTTAGGTAGTACAAACATCAATAAATGTTGCACTTTAACGCGAGGTTTGATATTGGATCTATAGCGTAAGTAACTTTTGCCAAATGTTCAAGAGAACTTTTTTTGGGTATAAGAAAATGTGTATGCAAATACAATGCATGTTTCAGTATTATTTGATATTCTATTGTTCAGTATAATTTAATCTGACCTAAGAAATATTTGTCGGGTACTGCTTTAGCTATGAAACATTCACTTATATAACAGAAATAATAAGTTTGCTATCTATTCGACACAAATAAATGTATTGCTAAACGCAGAGAACAAAGTACATTAAATATATTCAATCTATTTCTTACATTTGTTTCTTCAATTGAAGCACTCAACCTGTCACTATTAGTTCTAAAATGTACAGTTACTTTAATAGCTTGTTGTAATTGTTTCTTGTATAAACGTTAAGCATATGCTTATCGTTTCTTCGAAGTCAAAGAATGTGAAGACATCTCGAACCATAAATTCGTTAATGTTAGCTCCAGTTGTCTTCTTATTGAGAACAAGTAAATGTACAATATTCTTACTCATCTAACTTTATATTGTATTATATTTCTAGATCTACCCTACTGTACAACAGATTCACATTAATATTTTTCTTATTTCTCAGGAAAAAGGCAACAATCAATTATTACA
Source organism: Arion vulgaris (assembly GCA_020796225.1). Taxonomy (NCBI): domain Eukaryota; kingdom Metazoa; phylum Mollusca; class Gastropoda; order Stylommatophora; family Arionidae; genus Arion; species Arion vulgaris. Next base: position 39,658,573 of record CM036756.1, read on the forward strand.
TTATTTATCATCAACGGTCCTTATAATATTGCATACTGATACTGTAAGCAATTCAAAATCTAAAAGTAAAAATATTTCGTTTGTCTCATAGCAAAGTACGTTTTTAATTGTATGTTTCTACGTTTTACATTTGTATCCCGATATTTAAAACAATTAGAAACAATATTAAGTTAAATATTATCTTTCTAGGTTAAACAGCTGCTGGTGTGTTTCAAATTGTACTGTTTAGTTGAAACTGTTCGATATGTAATTACTCTGACACGTCTAATATTAAATCTCTACTAATAACATGATAATTATGAATATGACTGTATTTAGTGTCACAGTTAGTGCAGAGTCAAAGTTAATATAACAAATCAGTGTTAATTTTCATTATAAACTGAAGGTTAACAAGTGCAGACAGGAGATGATGTGATGAAAATGTAAGACATTTTAAACATAGTCTGGCAAGATAATGTCTGAACATATCATAAGCAAAGCATGATTTCTTGAAAGAGTGAAATCATGACAATTATAATGTAAGATTTGAAATTTTGTTTGTCAACTTTCTTGTTGGTTATCTCTACAGACTATAATGTTATACTGCACCTTGAAGAAGTCAAACAAATACGTACTATAGTCATGACAATTTGACTACCATTACCAACAACAGCGAGAACATTTATTTCATCGAATTTAATAGGCGTTTGTGTAACCTATTTTCTGATTTATCTATTCATTGTCCTCTTAGAGTTTCTAAAATTATTTTCTCCTTTTTCTCAAGTCCATTCTTGACCTTCCTCTTCATGTACTCCGATCCATCGACTTCTGTCTCCATAGATTAACTTCAACGCCTGCACACATCCTTAAGCTGAAGAAGAGATCAAGACCACACAACCAATACAATAAGGAACCACAAAGTAACAACACGACAGGGATATTTGCATAGGCTATTTGGAAAGATTAATTATAACAAAAGTAGGTGAGAGTAAGGACTTCAGTTGTCGACAAGAAGTGTATGTACAGTGTAGATAACTTTAGTACCTACCTGATATATCAAATCTAAGCTTCGGATCTTTATTTTGCCTCTCTCAACAAAGAATATAGTCAAGAAGATGCTGATACATTGGATGATCTGTAAGTCTAAATATAGACTATACAAATATTCATCTTCTTGTTAATTATGTTCCTTCCAAACTGCATTTTTTCTAGGTTCGTAATATTCTTAAACTGTTTAATGTATGTTTATCACGTAACTACAATTAGGAAAATTTTAATTTTGTCAAAATTTGTTGTTGCCGTCAATGATGCAATGCAATATTTAAGTACAGGTCTCCCTCATTTGATACGCAGATTCTGTGATACACTTTTATTTATAAAGTTGTTCTTGCAAATATTTTCGTATGATTGTTCTGTTTGTTTTTCTTGGAATATGCATTTTTCAATTTTGTTTGTTATTTTTGGACGCCTTTACATTTAAACTTGTTATACTGATGCAGTTTTTTTTATATTTAAGTATAATCTTGAACTCTGTTTAATTTATCAGCACAAACGCTGTTTAGTCCACTCTTATATGGCTATTTTGTTTTACTACTTTTTATATCAGTCACTAAAACGTATATATATTTTTGTCATTACTAGACAGTTATCTGTATATTTTCTTCATGAAAAGATTTTGGCAAGGTTTGGAAAGATCAGCATATAAATAAACTTGTAAATTGTAGAATGAATGGTAGTATGTACATGTAGTTATTTAAATAATAGAAGGGTCTGAGTACATTTAGATGGCTTCAAGAGTAAGAAAATTATTCGGGTAAGAAAATATAAACAACTTAACTTTCTTAGAATTACATTCAATGATTAACATAAAAGCAGAGCATCAACAAAGTAGCAGCAAAGACAAGGAGAAAGTTGGCTAACTTCAGAAAATTAAGTAGGACTACATGGTGAATCAGCCAAAAAATACTTTAAACGTTTACCATCATTAAAATGTTTAAATGTACGATCACACCTGGCATATGGGTCAGCTGCATGGTTTGGCTGAAATCGGATGCACGTGTCCTAAATATGTAGAAGTCTATGCGTTTAGGGGCCTACGAAACCAATTTGCAACGTATACACGTTCTTGGCAAAGATCAAACGTATCACAAAGAGTGATTAAAATTGGTCGTTAAGAAGGAACGCGAAGAAGAAGAAGAAGCTGCATGGTATACAACATAAAATACAACATTATGTAAGCTGGATAAGTTGCAAAATATCAGGTACCTCGAGACATCACAGTAGCAATGAAATCAACATTTATAACAGAGAAATGGAAAATTTGGGTGGACACAAACACTGAGAAAACGCAGAGGTACTAAATGTATGTCAAATGCAGAAACGTTTCTGTGTACGCCAAGCCATCCGATGGATGGAAGGTAGATTCCAAGATGTAACAATGAGAAAAAAGCAATGTTGTATTCCACGCTAAACGACTTACATGGATAAACCTTAAACCTTCCTAATGTTGTCATCACTCTGAAGAAGGTACCCGAACAAACTCTTTGTAGATAGAAAACTGAAGCACAAGTATATATTCAGACAGGAGTGAAAGTAAAACTCATCAAGGATAAACAGAAGAACGTATAACGTATGACTATCACTCTCAACTTTCTCAAAACAGAAGTTTCATACGATTTCTGGGTTTAGTTATAAATAGTTGAGATGTGAGAAAGTGAAGTAAAGAATGGAAGAACAGAGGTGTAAAAAATACATAAAGAGCGTTATGATACTATCAGATGCTGTTATAAGATACTATATGACACGTACATCCAAGCAAACAAGGTAACAGCTGAGACACTGTTGAACACCAAACTTCATCCACAACCTGCAGTATCTTTACAGATACATAATCAACACTCCAAACACTTTAGCCCAGTTAGCAAGATCTTTAGATAGTTCTGTTTGAACTGTGCAACCAATCTTACAGTGAATACCGTCCCACTATGAAATACAAGGAATTGTGAATGCAGACCAACTAGCAGGGTTGTGCCGTTTAGTTTCTCAGTATGATGCAAGTCTTCGAAATGCTGCACCTTAAATCATTTTTTCTTTCAAGTATTTCGGTGAACGCTCGCCAACGATGAACCTGCAACAGAAACCGAAATCAAAGGGTACCGAAAGCGCTTAGTCAGAGGCGTACTATAAATCATAAATCTATACATCAATATCGGAATAATAGTCAGCAATATAGAAAAGCGCTGTGTAAAAATGTGGCATTATCGAACATTCAAATTGTATTTTGATTTCGCTGTTATGTCGCCCCTTACAGTACCGCCTGATGCAACCGCCTCTCTGTTTCATAGCACGCACGGTCCTGCCAACTAGCCAAGGAAGATGATGCAGGAAGTCACACGGGTGTACCAGATATGTATCATAAAAGAAAAGTGTGATTAAAACAATCTTCTTCTTCGAACGCTCCATAACGACCACGTATTAACCATTCCGTTTGATTTGTATGTGATCTGAGCCCATGAGCGATCGTACGTTGTGCCAGCTATGCGCCTAAAAGTATGTCAGCACATAAAATGTATACGATGCTTTTATTTGCTAGGGTAGCTTCCTATGTCCTACATCAGTCGCCTCTTACGACATGCCTTGTAGATCGCAGTGGTACTATTCCTTGTTTTCCTTGCCAGACGGGCAGATTAAATCAATCAAAAAGCAACCAATAGTAACGCAAGACGACTACCAAACTATGATAACATTACAATTATCATTCTTTATTATACATATCAGAACATGACACGACTCCGCAGCGATATGTTTAAACAATTCAAAATTGATAATTTAGACATGTTTACGTATGAACAGGCACACCATATCGCACAATGCGTACTTCAAGACTATACCAAATACGATGTGCTGAGACATCATTGTTCTATTGAATCAACACTGGAAAGGAAATAGTGTGATCTACCAATGACAGTGAATGTTAAACAAGAGCGAGCACTGAATACATAGACACAAGTAGAGACACTTTGTTTAAAAAATAATTCACGCTTAAAAAGTAAAATCTAAAATATGACTTTGCTTATTATGTCAAATATAGTCTCGTACGGTTTCTAAATTGTATAACTTGATTTTCTTTTTATTCTTCTTCCAACGAATCATATCGATCACTTGTTAACCCTTGTGATTTATATGTGAACCGAGTATAAGAGCAATTGTACGTTCTGCCAGTTATGTCCAGTAGGACAGCATATCTGATTTCTGCGACACAATTTATTTACTAGGTAGCTTCTAGCCTACTCAGTCCCTTACGACATGCTGTGAAGGTAACAATGTTACTGTTATTTGTTCCCCTTGCTATTCCCGGCAACACACGGGCGAGTAATTTGATATAAGAGCTATGTAGTTTTGTAGTACATGGGCGAGTAATTTGATATAAGAGCTATGTAGTTTTGTAGTACATGGGCGAGTAATTTGATATAAGAGCTATGTAGTTTTGTAGTACATGGGCGAGTAATTTGATATCAGAGCTATGTAGTTTTGTAGTACATGGGCGAGTAATTTGATATAAGAGCTATGTAGTTTTGTAGTACATGGGCGAGTAATTTGATATCAGAGCTATGTAGTTTTGTAGTACATGGGCGAGTAATTTGATATAAGAGCTATGTAGTTTTGTTTTCTGTTTTTGACTGTGTGGATGTTTTATTTTATATTATTTATTGTGTAAATGTGACCATATATGATAGAAGGACAACTATGGGCGAGTAATTTGATATCAGAGCTATGTAGTTTTGTAGTTCTGTTTTTGACTGTATGAATGTTTTATTTTATATTATTTATTGTGTAAATGTGACCATATATGATAGAACGCGGACAACATGGGAGGACTGTTTCAATTAAATGACTGATAATGTAACAGAGATACGTCTAAGAAGAAAAATGTGTAACAGGTATTTCTGTGGAAAGTACTAAAGATACTTTGTTTTTTATCTAAGTTACATTAGTGACAATCCGTAATGAGCATATGCCTACTACTGTCTTTTGTCTCTCAAATTACAAATGTCGTAAAGAGTATGTGTCACTACTGTCTTTGTCCAACTACAATGTTGTAAGTTTGTCTACTCGTCTTTGCCAATTACAAATGTGTAAAGAGCATGTGACTCTACTGTCTTTTGTCTCTCAACTTACAAAAGCGTTCAAACGATTCATTTACTCTTACAAATTGTTCTGACAACGTACAAAAACTGAACATGCAGAAAGTAGTATCGACTTAAAAGAAACGTAGAGCGTACATTGCAGAAAGTAGTGCCGTCAGAGCAGAACGTTATACCGTTTTAGCAGAACGTAATATTGACTTGACAAAACGTAGTAAAAGACTTGACAGAACATATTGAAGACATGACAGAGCGAAGTAACGACTTTCAAGGAAGTATTACCGTCATAACAAAACGCATCAGAATGTAATACCATCATGGCCTGGTTTTGCAGTAATCGTTCGTACTCATCACTAGCAACATGTTTATTAGCTTTAGAAGTCGTCTATCTTCTTTTATCTGTGATAATTTATGCCAATGACGTCTGCTATTTCGTATTTACGTATTAGACACACCTAACCAGTTTTTTCACCAATTTTGAACACATTATTGATGATATCGTTGTATTTAACACATATTATGAACGGTGTATTGAACGGCGGATTGGACACTTCTGGTCAATGATTTTCTCTTATTGTACACACTTAACCAATGATGTTAAAAATTAAAAATATTCAATTTTCACTTACAACCTTTACAATCAACTTCTAACTCAATGATTTCTACTTATTGAACACTACAATGATTTACCAACTGAATTTCTACAATATATTAAACATCTAACTAATGATTTCTACCTATTGATACACACCTGTACAATGATTTCTACTTATTTACCACGAATACTTCTACTAATGATTTCTACCATCTGACTACCTGATCCATATTTCACATCTGACCCAGAATAATTGTTTACTATTGACACATCTGACAATGATTTTTACTATTATCACACTGATAATATTTTTAATATTGACACATCTGACTAATGATTTGTTACATATTGATCACTCTACATTTTATTTACCTAATGATTTGTCTTTAGATGGTTATTTAGCACACCTGACCAAGGAATTCCACCTTTTTGGCGCACCTGATCAATTAATTCCACGTATGTGTCATACCACAGTTGCACTCATTGGACACTCTTGACCAATAACTTCTAATTATGCAATACCTCACCATAACTTCCACATATTTGACCGTTAACAGATGGGTTACACGTATTGACAGATGGCAGATAAGTTCTACTTGCACGACAAATCTTACAACAGTCTTCCATGTATCCGATACATATAGCGAACATTTTTCATGTATTCGTTACACCTTACATATGACTTCTACGTATTCGACTCTTGAACGATGTCTTATACACATTTGATACACCTTACTGATGGCTTCCATGTACTCGACCCATGGAGGAAGATTTGTAGCTTTCATAACAACTTGTGACTTCATGTACTGACCCATGGAGGAAGATTTGTAGGCTTTCATAACAACTTACTGTTGACTTCCATGTACTCGACCCATGGAGGAAGATTTGTAGGCTTTCATAACAACTTACTGTTGACTTCCATGTATTTGACTCCTGATCGATGTCTTGTACATATTCAATATACCTTCTATTTCTTCGATACATTAATGATGTCTTATATACATTTGATATACCTTACTGATCGCTTCCATTTCTTCGATACATTAATGATTTATATACATTTGATACACCTTACTTGTGTTTTTTCTTAATGTAATCGACATACCAGGCAGATGAATAGCTCGCACTTAAAATACTTGACCAATGGTTGACACGTATTTGAAACACCTGGCCGATTATTGCCACATATTTCAAAAACCTGACCAATGAATGTCATGAATTTGAAACACCTGACCGATGGTTGTCACGAATTTGAAAGACCTGATCAATGATTGCCACATATTTGAAACACCTGATCAATGATTGCCACATATTTTAAACACCTGATCAATGATTGCAACATATTTGAAACACCTGACGAATAATTGTCTCGTATTTGAAACACCTGACCAATGATTGCCACATATTTTAAACACCTGACGAATGACTGCCTCGTATTTGAAACACCTGACCAATGATTGCCACATATTTTAAACACCTGATCAATGATTGCCACATATTTTAAACACCTGATCAATGATTGCCACATATTTGAAACACCTGACGAATGACTGCCTCGTATTTGAAACACCTGACCAATGATTGCCACATATTTGAACCACCTGACGAATGACTGCCTCGTATTTGAAACACCTGATCAATGATTGCCACATATTTTAAACACCTGACGATTGACTGCCTCGTATTTGAAACACATGACCAATGATTACCACGTGTTTGAAACACCTAATCGACGAATTTCCAATATGCAACACTCATCCATGTAAACTTCCACACCGTATGACAGCAAAAAAATCAATGTGCTAGTGTTTAGTACTATGTGAGCTAAGTACAATAAATAAAAGAAGCTATTGTACACATATTCAAACTAATTTGATATCAAACTGTACTTTCAAATATAGAAAATATAGAAAGATTCAAGTTTGTAATTAGAAATATGTTTATTCAAAATTCAATATATTAGTTATTACTAGGCTACCATTAAAAAGGTAGGGGAAATAGCTGAATGATTTGAGATTCACAAATGGGTAAGACAGGGATGTATTCTATCCACATACATATATGCAGAGAACATTACGAGGAATGTAAAAGACGATGCCAACTATATGAATTACGACCCTTTCACTATAGGAGGCAAATCCATACCAGAGCTTAGAAACGCAGACGATACAGTATTATTATCCACCAGCAAAGAGGCTTTGGAAAACCTAATCATGACGACCAAGAAACATAGTGAAGACCAACATCTATATTTGAATACACACAAAAATAATAATGTCAACTGACAAAGCAAAAGGCTCACCTAACATCCAAATAAACAATGAAAACCTCCAGTATGTAGATAGCTACGAATACCTGGGCTCAATAGTTAACCATAACGGCGACTACTCCAAAGAGATCTCAAGAAGATTGGCAATAGCAATCAGGAAGTTAAACACAATGAAGAACATGTGGCAAAGCACCAGCAAAATATTAAAACTAAAAACAATGAGAACATGCATTTTTCCAGTGACTACTTATGGCTGTGAATCATGGATCATTACACAAACAATAAGAACGAAAATCCAGTCATTCGGAACGAAATGCTACAGAACGATCCACGAATACCATGGACAGAAAAAATGAAGAACACTGATGCCCTGAAAGAACTGAATGTTAAAGACAATTGGATAATAAACAATATACTATACAGAAAAATGTGATATTTTGGCCACATCAAGCGTCACGATGGCATGGAGATAACAGTATTGGAGAGCAAGGTCCCAGGACGCAGAGGCATACCAAGAAGATGATTGCTACGAGATGTTAAAGAAACCATCAAATGACCATCGACGAAGTGGTTGAACCGGCTAGAGACAGAGTGAATTTCATATGCGCTGCAAAGAGAGCGACGTCCTATAAAGGATACGCACCTTGATGATGATGAATTATTGCTAATCGTGGTCAATTAGTAAATGTTGAAACTATTTTGTAAAATATGCAACGTAATTTTATTACTAGCATAAGTCAGTTCTGCCGGCCTCCCTTTCACCAATAAGATCCATGCTAAAGTTTAACTCTAGATGTGGTACCTTAAAGTGGGATTTTTCTGTCTGCAAACGCATAATTACCCGTTTGTACAAATATGTGTCAGGTTGGATAATATGAATATATTTTGACCAAAATTCGAATTTGTCCTACGGATTTGACGCAGATTCCTATTCCTTGTACATTTGAAACGTACTCAGCGAAAACAACACTCAGATTGGTTCACTAGATTAAACACAGTAAATTGTCATTGAGAAATTTTTTTTATTATATAAATTTGAGCAAACTGTCAACATGAATCAAAATCTTTAATGTACTTGGTTATTATTGTAAGAAATTTGAAACTTACAGTTTTAATTAAAAAGAAACGTATTTCAATTGGAAAAACAAGTTAGTATCAAATCTTTTGAAAACATAAAATCCGAGTAACTGTTGTATTTGACAGTTCAGTAGAAGATGAAATCCTATTTATATCAAGGAAAGCCAATTTCAACCTAAGAACCATTTTTTATTATATTAGAGAGTATATGCTTGAGCTACGGAGTTCGTGCTTTATACAATACTCTCGGCAGATGGCTTGCCATTTCTGCTAAGAAGGATCAAATCCTATGTGATAAATCCAGGTGCAATGAAGTCAATCCTTCGGCTTTAAACCCAGGCTTTAAGGCTAACTTAAAAATACTAGTTCTAGCAAAATAATCCGAAATACAAGCCGAATCCTAGTAAAATAAGGACATGATTACTTTAAGACTAAGCCGGTATGTCCAAGACGGTGGCAACATGACATTAAAGAAACATAGGAAGGCTGTGATGAAAGGAACTGTTTTGCAAAGGACATGTAAGATGATGAACATGAGGAGGTTTGAATGGAGGATATCAATGCAGTACGCTCTCAATTATGTGACATGGACGTCTCAGACACTAGAACGAGTTCGAGAATTAGGCGTTAAGTTTGGACATGCAGACAGTGTCGTCTTCGTGGTAGAGAGAGAAGATATAGTAATCAACACATGGGTACTGTGATCAAATGGACTCTAGGATGGCTGCTGCAGCGGAGGACAGAGAACGAATGGGAATGCCCAATGAGCCATGACGTCGATCGCATAACATAACATAACATGATGAACCTTGGTTTACAATAAGATTATTATTGTTTTTAAATGTTTCAAGTGTATGAGACGCAACACGCGTAATATGTTTGCAAATTAAATTTATGCTATCATGTACTTGTTATATATTTGGAATATTTTGCTTGATGAATTATTTGTATGAGTGATATAAGTGTAAGAGAGAAAGAGAGAAATAAAATAACTACTATATGATCAGACAATTGTTCATTGTTCAATAATAAAAATAATTGCTCTCATACCGTTATACGTTACATAGGGCCTACAAGAAATTTATGAATACCGCTCTATCCTAGGCAACTCGCTCTCTCTTTCTTGAACCCTTTGCATCCCACTTCAATGTCTGCTTTGATATTCGTTGATCATTTCTTCTCAAGGTGTGCCCAACATATCTCCATCTTCTCTTTCTTATAACAGTTGTCACTAGTGGTTGGCCAGACATTTCTCTGATGTCATCACTTCTCCTGAATTCTTTACATTTTATATTCATTATTTTTTGCAGACACCTATTTTCAAATGCATTCAACTTGTTTTCTATATCTTTAGTCATTTTCCAACTCTCGCTGACATATGTTAGGATTGATACAACATTTGAATTAAAAATTCGTAATTTAGTTTTAATACTATATAACTTGCAGTTTTATATTTTATTTAGACTTTTAATATTGTTCAATATATTTTACAAATATAACCAAATGTACAGAAACAACATTGTCAAAATATCAGCAAATCCTGAAGTCAACCTCTATCCAGTAGAATTTCTGCCCAAACATACATCTTGCATTTCAGAGTAGATTCTTACTTTACAACATAGGACAATCAAAATGCTGTGGTGTTGAAGAAAATAGTAATACAAAACTAGAATTCATTGTTAAGTGTTAAGTCTTATTTTATTAATTTTGGTTGGTTGACCAGCAGGCCGCAATGATATAACAGGCAACAAGACTCGTTCCTTGGTTGAAAGGACGTGTCTCTGTCTGATACTTGATGACATCTTGTGTCTCACGAGACAATTTATGGAGAATTTAGCAATTTCTTCTTTTTCTGTTATGTCTTTTGTCAGACAGTTTTCTGAGTCTGGATTCATCAGTTTTCATACGAGTTTTCAGATCTGATTCCAGCTTTCATCGGTTTTCATACGTGTTTTCAGATCTGATTCCAGCTTGACCTAATACATACAAGCTCTTCCATGTGCTGTGTCTTTATGTCAAGCGCTTAAATGTCTCTGTTGCACGATTTGTCGATATGGAAGGTGCAGTTCTCCATTTAACAGATCCCTCCTCATCATGCAGCAGCTGAGAAATAAAAGAAAACTACATTTGCTGAAACTGCGTGATGCCAGTGGCATTGCAGGAGTTGCCAGAATGTAAAAAGTTCAGTAAAGTATAGCTGTATAAACGTTTGCCATATTTAATCTTGAGGTATACGCCTCAAATGTGTCCAAAAAAAATTGGCATTGTCGCAGAACAATGGAGATTTGAAATAAACGTTGTCCTTCTTCTAAATGAGTTACATACCGAGTTAAAAGGATCTCGTCTACCCAATGTTACTGGGGTTTTTTGGCATCAATTACTCCTTATTCGCCCTTTCTCTTCCCTGTTAAAACAGCTCCTTAACGAGTAGGCCAGGAACTGGACTGTTACTGTCAGATACGATAAGATCCCCACGACAAGGAGGCAATTGTCCTTAATCCACCCTAGGCGTGATCAGCCATTGAAATTTCTAACAAGTTGTGAGTTTAAAGAAGATTCAATCCTTTAAAAAAAAAATGCGATAGTGCGACGTAAATCTAAAAGGAGTTCTCTCCAAGATAACAAGAATTATTGCGCATGATTTACATCAACGATTTATAACGTAAGAGAATATTGTACGAATCACATAAAGATATTGCTATGTTTATATCATGCATTTGTAACTTTGTTTCAGATGTCAGAATAATGACCAACTTCAACTGAACCGTACAATTTGATGTCCAATAACAGCTGTTTAGTGGGGGAAACTGATAGTTAACGGGGTTTTGTTTCTTAATTATTTGTTTTCTTTTAATATCGTGAGATATGTAGACGTGAAGAACCAGAAATGTATTATTAAAAATGTGCTATGTTGCTCTCACATACGAATTATTTTTAAATAATCCGATATTAAATTTCTCGCTATTATATGCTTATAACATTGCAAAAAGCACAGTCATTTAATAGCTATCATTAATCAAATAATTGATTGCTACAGTCTTTACATAACTAAAGAATATTACCTGACTAATGTACATTGCTACAGTCTTTATATAACTAAAGAATATTACCTGACTAATGTACATTGCTACAGTCTTTATATAACTAAAGAATATTACCTGACTAATGTACATTGCTACAGTCTTTATATAACTAAAGAATATTACCTGACTAATGTACATTGCTACAGTCTTTATATAACTAAAGAATATTACCTGACTAATGTACATTGCTACAGTCTTTACATAACTAAAGAATATTACCTGACTAATGTACATTGCTACAGTCTTTATATAACTAAAGAATATTACCTGACTAATGTACATTGCTACAGTCTTTACATAACTAAAGAATATTACCTGACTAATGTACATTGCTACAGTCTTTATATAACTAAAGAATATTACCTGACTAATGTACATTGCTACAGTCTTTACATAACTAAAGAATATTACCTGACTAATGTACATTGCTACAGTCTTTATATAACTAAAGAATATTACCTGACTAATGTACATTGCTACAGTCTTTACATAACTAAAGAATATTACCTGACTAATGTACATTGCTACAGTCTTTAAATAACTAAAGAATATTACCTGACTAATGTACATTGCTACAGTCTTTAAATAACTAAAGAATATTACCTGACTAATGTACATTGCTACAGTCTTTAAATAACTAAAGAATATTACCTGACTAATGTACATTGCTACAGTCTTTACATAACTAAAGAATATTACCTGACTAATGTACATTGCTACAGTCTTTATATAACTAAAGAATATTACCTGACTAATGTACATTGCTACAGTCTTTATATAACTAAAGAATATTACCTGACTAATGTACATTGCTACAGTCTTTATATAACTAAAGAATATTACCTGACTAATGTACATTGCTACAGTCTTTAAATAACTAAAGAATATTACCTGACTAATGTACATTGCTACAGTCTTTATATAACTAAAGAATATTACCTGACTAATGTACATTGCTACAGTCTTTATATAACTAAAGAATATTACCTGACTAATGTACATTGCTACAGTCTTTATATAACTAAAGAATATTACCTGACTAATGTACATTGCTACAGTCTTTACATAACTAAAGAATATTACCTGACTAATGTACATTGCTACAGTCTTTATATAACTAAAGAATATTACCTGACTAATGTACATTGCTACAGTCTTTACATAACTAAAGAATATTACCTGACTAATGTACATTGCTACAGTCTTTATATAACTAAAGAATATTACCTGACTAATGTACATTGCTACAGTCTTTACATAACTAAAGAATATTACCTGACTAATGTACATTGCTACAGTCTTTATATAACTAAAGAATATTACCTGACTAATGTACATTGCTACAGTCTTTATATAACTAAAGAATATTACCTGACTAATGTACATTGCTACAGTCTTTACATAACTAAAGAATATTACCTGACTAATGTACATTGCTACAGTCTTTATATAACTAAAGAATATTACCTGACTAATGTACATTGCTACAGTCTTTATATAACTAAAGAATATTACCTGACTAATGTACATTGCTACAGTCTTTATATAACTAAAGAATATTACCTGACTAATGTACATTGCTACAGTCTTTATATAACTAAAGAATATTACCTGACTAATGTACATTGCTACAGTCTTTATCATAACTAAAGAATATTACCTGACTAATGTACATTGACTACAGTCTTAATAACTAAAGATATTACCTGACTAATGTACATTGCTACAGTCTTAATACTAAAGAATATTACCTGACTAATGTACATGCTACATCTTATATAACTAAAGAATATTACCTGACTAATGTACATTGCTACAAGTCTTTAATAACTAAAGAATATTACCTGCTAATGTAATTGCTACAGTCTTTAATAACTAAAGAATATTACTACTGTACATTGCTACAGTCTTTACATAACTAAAGAATATTACACAATGTACATTGCACAGTCTTAATAACTAAGAATATACCTGACTAATGTATTGCTACAGTCTTTAATAACTAAAGAATATTACCTGACTAATGTACATTGCTCAGTCTTTAATAACTAAAGAATATTACCTGACTAATGTACATTGCTACAGTCTTTATATAACTAAAGAATATTACTGACTAATGTACATTGCTACAGTCTTACATAACTAAAGAATATTACACTATTATGTACATTGCTACAGTCTTTATATAACTAAAGAATATTACCTGACTAATGTACATTGCTACAGTCTTTACATAACTAAAAATATTACCTGACTAATGTAACATATGACAAGTCTTTAATAACTAAAGAATATTACCTGACTAATGTACATTGCTACAGTCTTTATATAACTAAAGAATATTACCTGACTATGTAATTGCTACAGTCTTTATATAACTAAAGAATATTACCTACTAATGTACATGTGCTACAGTCTTATATAACTAAAGAATATTACCTGACTAATGTACACTGATACTAATATTACCTGACTAATTTTACATCTTTACTAAGTACACTAATGACATGTTGTACTTAACTATCTGATATTACTGACTAATGTACCTTGCTAAGTCTTATTACTAAAGACTATGACCTGACTAATTGACTTGCTACAATCTTATATAACAATAGAATATGTACTGCAATGTAATTTCATCAGCTATTTGTATCTGACTCATGACATTTCACATTACTGGAAAGAAAATGTAAGCATTTCAGTTTTAATATAAAGAAATGACATAATTTTCAGTTTTTTAAAGATATTTGAAATGACATTCTACAGTTTATATACAACTAAGAATCAGTTTCACAACTCTTAAAGTACAGTAACAGTCTTTTAGACTAAAGAATGAACCTGACTAATGTATCATTGCTGTCTTTCATCAAAGAATGATTACCATGGATATGTCAGATGTCTACAGCTTTCTAACAGTTTTTCTGTACATCACCACTTTATATAAGCTAAGAATCATTACCTTGAAATAAGGTACATTACAACAAAACTTTAAGTGTTGATTACATAGAAATGTGTTTATGCCAAGTACTAACATAACATCTATAGATATTGTAGAAAAAATGACACTATGCATCTAAATAAAGCATTTAGTGACTTTTAACATTAAATTAGTAATCTTTATGTTTAATCAACTTCATTAGGAAACAGACAGTCAAACTTAAAGTAGTAACTTTAGATAAAAGTAGTATCTTATCAAAGCACATGAAGGAAAGAAGATATTTACATTATTGAAACAGTATACATATAATCTTAAAATATTATATACAACTGTTAGATCAGACAGTCATATGTGTTTTTACAAGACATATATAATATATAGTTTTGCATGCTAATGACGTCAAGTGGCAAACTGCTTATATACTGTAACATGATTAGTATTTACTTTTAACCTTGAAAGTTCAGCAATTCGTACATAAGTATCTTTCCTCAAAAATAATACGCTACTTCAGTAAAATTTAAATAAATATCACACAACTCTGTCAAAACAGGCTAACCAAATAGGGAAAATTTACAAGCATGAATTCTTCATTCACATCGACATCTGAAGACGTCCTGACAGTTTCACTTACTGAAGAAAGACATTCAGTTTTAAGTGATAAAGAAAGAATAATATTTCAATTTGTTTTTTTCACAAGTATTTGTGGCACGTTTAGCATGTTTGGAGTTATAGCAAACATTATCAATATCATTGTTTTCTACCAACAAGGTTTTACTAATACTGTAAACATCGCTTTTTTTGGACTAGCGATCTCGGACCTGTGCTGCATGTTAGCTTTGTTGTGGGCATCTGTTTGTATGAATCCTCTTCTCTCAATGCGTGGTGTTCCATGGATTGATGTCGAAGTGATGTACCTTACAGCAGCATGGCCGCATGTTTTATTCTGTCGAATCACCAGCTACATCACTGTTTATATCACAGCAGAAAGGTGTCTATGCATCGCTTTACCGTTGAAAGTGAAAGAGATAGTTACCACAACAAAAACTATACTAATTGTCTGTTTGATTTACATTGTTAATTTAGTGTCGTTTATTCCCGAATGTACTACATCAAATCTTGGATGGAGATTTGTCCCTGAACGAAACATGACACTTATAGCTATAACTTTCACCAGTAGTAGAAAGAGTTTGGAGGGTATTTGTTTTGTTATTCATTCTATAATTAGTATGGCATCTTTTTTTGGTGTTATTGCATTTACAATTATTTTAGTCGTCAAACTAAGACAGAGTTCAAAACTGAGGACAGAGATAACCTCTGGTCAAGATAAAAGTGGTTCTATATCTGCTCGAGACCAGAAGGCAGTCAAGATGATTGTACTTATAGCTAGTATACTTATCTTATGTTATATACCTGGTGCTATGATCGCCATGACAGTCTTTGTGGTTGGATCTGATTTTAACATACAGGGACGATATATTAATATATGTGTCGCAGTCTGGTCAATTGCATGCACGTTCCAGTCAATTAACTCTAGCGTTAATATATTACTGTATTACAGGATGAGTACAAAGTACAAAAACACTTTTGATGATCTTTGGAAACTTTTAAAACCTGCTTGAAATTGTTGCCAACATTTTCAATTTCATTGTTGTCTCTTTTGCTAAGTGGTTAAGCTGTTGCTTTGTATTTCAAAGGTCACGTGTTCGAATCCAGACAACGTCGTTCTATTTGCTAATATATTTTTTCAAATACTCAAGGATTCTTGTTGGAGCTACGAAACGTGTGCTTTGTGCAATACTCACTGCTAGTGGCGTGCCATTTCTGCGAAGAGTTAGCAAGGCATATGGGAATGGGGGAACAGGAACAGGTGCAGTGACGTCAATCCATTGTATTTTAATATTTGTTCCCTTGCTGTCACAAAATTAAACGTGATATATATACTAAATGCAAGGCTGTATTCTATCTTCGCTATTGTTTGGAGTGGTCATTGACTGGCTGATGCGAAAATGTTGCAGGGGCGAAACTGGCATCGATTGGGTATAAAATAGTCAACTAGAAGATTTTGATTTTGCAGATGATATTGCCTTGTTAAGTAGAAACAACCAAGATATGCAAAGAAAAACAAACAACATGTCATCTATAGCATCAAAAGTTGGACTGCAGATAAGCTATGGAAAAACAAATATAATGAAGACACCTATAACAAGTAATGCAGATATCACACTGGAATCTAAAATGATAAAAATAACAGAGCAGTTCACCTATTTGGGTAGCAATTTTGATTGCACAAGAAATGTTAAAAAGAAATTATGATACGAATTGGCAAAGCAACATCTGCTTTTAAAAGTCTAAATAAAATATCGAACTGCAAGTTATATAGTATTAAAACTAAATTACGAATTTTCAATTCAAATGTTGTATCAATCCTAACATATGCTAGCGAGAGTTGGAAAATGACTAAAGATATAGAAAGCAAGTTGAATGATTTGAAAATAGATGTCTGCGAAAAATAATGAATATAAAATCGAACGAATTCAGGAGAAGTGATGAAATCAGAGACATGTCTGGTCAACCACTAGTGACAACTGTTATAAGAAAGAGAAGCTGGAGATATGTTGGACACACCTTGAGAAGAAATGATCAACGAATATCAAAGCAGCATTGAAGTGGGATGCAAAGGGTTCAAGAAAGAGAGAACGACCTATGGAGACCCTGAAACGAACTTTGCTGAGAAAGGCAAGAAATATCGGTCTCAGTTCCATGGAGGAGATTGAGCGAGTTGCCTAGGATAGAGCGGTATGGAGAAATTACTTGCAGTCCCTATGTAACGTATAACGGCACTAGGGGAATCATTATTGTTATTATTATTTTATATACTAAATACGAACTTAATAGAATATATATTATTATTGTGTTTCGGGATACGAGTAGTTGTGAACTTTTGACAGCGATATCAGAATCTGGAGAGAACGGGTCCAAGACTGCATTGCTAGAGTATTCTTTTTTTAATTTGTATAATATGAAAATAACAACAACAAATCAATGTGAACGTTGTATACCATAAACACATGATAGTGAACGTCTTTTTTTCATTCTTTTCCTGTAATCATGGGCAGCCTTCATCAGGTGCAAGTGTCTACTGGCGTAGGTGATCATGGATCTAAACAAATCTCTGTCTCGAGTGTTTGTTATCATCTCAGATGTTGACGCTCTTCCGTGCCATGAAGTCAGACTATTCAAACTTTTCTCTCTCTGTCTTCCTCTGTCTCGTCTCCCATCGGTTTTACCAGTTGTTACAATGTGTTCTAAACATCCCCACCTCATCACATGCACGAACAATTATAACTGCATCTGATATTGATGATAAGCTTTCTCTATGTATTGACCTCATTCAACACCTCAACATTAGTCATTTTAGCAGTTCATGTTATTCTCATCATTCTTCTATAAAACCACATCTCTGTGGCCCTCAAAGATTTTTCGATCTGTTTGTTTATTGTCCATGACTCGCATCCGTATGTCAGTATTGGTTTCATGTAGCGCTGTATGACTCTTATTCTGATATCAATGACTTGTTGCATATAATGCTTGTCATTTTCTGGAACGCTGCTTTGGCCTGCCTGCTTTTTAGTTCTGATTTGTATCTGCCATCTGATGTTACCAAGACACCGAGGTATTTATATTTCTGAACTTGTCCAAGCTCAGTCCCATTTATTGTAATGGCTCATTTTGTCTGCTTGTTTTATATGATCATAACTTCTGTCTTCTTTGTATTCAAACTGAGTCCTTTGTTGTTACTTTCTGGCACAACCTTACCAACTAGTTTCTGGAACTCTATTTCATTTCTTGCTATTAAGACAGTATCATGTGCGTATTTCAAGTTATTTATGTTATGTCCTCCTACATGTATTCCAGCAATATTCTTTATAGACCTAAAAATGTTTTCACAATACAGTGTGAACTGGTCTGGTAATAATACGCATCCTTGTCTATAGTCCGTTCAACAACTCATGCCCACAGTCCAATGCGAATTGTAACAAAACCATCTATTCCACAGTAGCGAAACTTTGCACCCAATCTTAGAATTATACCGACGCACATTTCTGATGGAAGAAATTGCTATAGGAAACCTGGATTTTGTAATATAACGGTTTCCTTTGATGTTGGCGGCATATTTGGCAAGTCTGATACAGCATTTTAGTTTTTACAGTAAACGCACACATATGACATTTGATGTCAAGTCTCATTCAAAGGCGTATTATCCCAGCTCATACATGAGGGCCAATGTTGATACTGCAATGGTGTCATGAAATAAACAAGAAATGTAGACATAGTTGTATTATTGGGTTTTTTTTAATAATGTACATTACAGTTAAAGTTAGCTGCCATGTCATAATGCCTTTCCCGTTTCGCGTCCAGGCTTGGGACTGGCAATGGCGGAGTTACTAGGTGTTATCTTCGAGTCGCTACTTCTTCGGTACAATGCGCTTGTGTTAACTGATGTGGTAGGGAAGTATCACTACAATAAAATTCATTAATGCACACCTCAGTCAGACTCAGATGTATCTAAAATGTTGACTAGTGCTGTGGGTTGTACAAACTGGAAACCATCTCTTTGCCAGTAGCCATCCTCTTCCCGGAGAACATGATCTTCACATTTTCGCCAGTATTCCTCGTTTATCGTGGAGATGGCCTCGCGTGTCAGGTTTTGTACATCACACATTTTGAACGTGGTATTCTTTTCGGCCGCTCGGCCTTTTACTTTAGCCCATACAAGCTCTATTAGGTTTAGTTGCGGATGGTATGGTGGCAGTCGAAGAGAAGTGTAGCCGTGTTCTAATATGATTTTGTCGATTTGATAAACCTTCGTCCTCTTTGTCTGCCTCACTATCTGTAATAATTCAGGTTTCAAACAGTTTTTGTCGAAATTAACATTTTCTTTGACAAGCCATGTCTTCATTTCCTCTTTGGTGCTTGATGAAATTGGGATTTTGTCCTCCAGGGCAACAACATTATGATATGAAGCATTATCCATAACAATACATGAAGGTTTATCAAGAATTGGGAGTACCGTGTTTTCTAACCAGTCTCTAAAAATACATGCATTCATTTCTTTGTGGTAGTCTACACCGTCTGTTGACTTTGAGTGAAAATAAGTTCTGCGCCCTGTAGCAATCCATTTTCTCTGCTGCCAGCATGTGCAAGAATAAGGCGTTGTCCCTATGCTTGGAATTGTCCTCCGTTTAACTCTGTCCACTGACTGCCATTCTTTGTCAAAAGTATGGTGAGCATTAATCCATGATTCATCTAAATAGACAATATCGTACCCATCCTCGCGTAGCTGACGTATTTTCCTTAAGTAAATGCTTGTGAGGTAACGAGGTTTGGCTTTTCACAAACGATATTCCTTCCACCAGTGGTTTTACGGAAAGTGAAACCAGCTCCTCTCACAATCTTCCACAAATTTGTTTTAGATATTTCAATGTCACAATGTGATAATAGACGACTTTTCAATTTACGTAAAGTAACAAGTTCATTGTACTGGAACATTTTCAAAATTTCACGTCTGATAACACCTTTGTCAAAATCGTCAACACATACTTTCCTACTTTGCTGCACAGTTGCCTTTGCGTATCCACAGTTCTGTTTCATCCAACGAGAAAACGACTTTCTATCTAAACCCAAAGCTGCTATGGCTCTTTTCTCTGGTTCTTGTATACTGTGGTACAGATGACCCATCTGTTTCTCTTTGCGGAAATGCGCGTATAACATTAATGACACTTTTTGCATTGTAATAAATTTGCACTTCAAACTCATTATGTATGTTAAATCAATGACTGTCAACAATATAGAAGTCAACAATATTACAAAATAACTTCACACTAATTTCGATATACGCCTTTAACTAAATGTCCGTCTCGCACTAATGACGTCAATTCTTTACCAAGTTCAAGCCCGAGTCGTTATGGTGGCCGAAAAATGCAAGAACTTTTCAAAAACCGTGAATTTCGCCCTGACTGTTGCTATTTTTGTCATCAATGTATTAAATTGCTGTAAACATGAGTTTTCTTCAACCATGCCAACAAAGGGGTTAAATATATAGCGCAAAGAAGGAAACTTCTAGATGGTATGATTGTTTGAATGGCAAAACTATTTTGTAGTGTCGGAAACATGTGTAGTTCACATGCAAGTTTTCAAGTTATTTCATTAAAAGGTTACAAAGATACAAATTTTTATCTGTGGGCATGACAAGTTGAACGGACTATAACACCCTTTTCGATCTTCTGGAAAATTCCTATCTGTTTGTCTACTCTTATAGCTGCTGTTTGCTGGCAATATATGTTCTGAATGATTCTTAGATATTTGATGTCGATGTTTAAGTTCACTAACTTTTTTTTAAGTTCCTGATGGTTTATTTTGACGAACTCCTTGGTGTAGTCCATAAAGCACACTTATACATCTGTTTTTACTTCTATTAAATAAAAATTCCTCTCGTACCATTATACGTTACATAGGGCCTGCAAGTAATTTCTCCATACCGCTCTATCCTGGGCAACTCGTTCAATTTCCTCCATGGAACTGAGACCGATATCTCCTGCCTCTCTCAGCAAAGTTCGTTTCAGGGTCTCCTTGAGTCGACCTCTCTTTCTTGAACCCTTTGCATCCCACTTCAATGCCTGCTTTGATATTCGTTGATCATTTCTCCTCAAGGTGTGCGCAACAAATCTCCATCTTCTCTTTCTTATAACAGTTGTCACTAGGGGTTGACCAGACATTTCTCTGATTTCATCACTTCTCCTGAATTCATTCCATTTTATATTCATTATTTTCGCAGACATCTATTTTCAAATGCATTCAACTTGCTTTCTATATCTTTAGTCATTTTCCAACTCTCGCTGGCATATGTTAGGATTGATACAACATTTGAATTGAAAATTCGTAATTTAGTTTTAATACTATATAACTTGCAGTTCCATATTTTATTTATGCAAAGCAGATGTTGCTTTGCCAATTCGTATCATAATTTCTTTTTTAACATTTCGTGTGCAATCAAAATTGCTACCTAAATAGGTGAACTGCTCTGTTATTTTTATCATTTTAGATTGCAGTGTGATATCTGCATTACTTGCCATAAGTGTTTTCATTATATTTGTTTTTTCATAGCTTATCTGCAGTCCAACTTTTGATGCTATAGATGACATGTTGTCTGTTTTTCTATGCATATCTTGGTTGTTTCTACTTAACAAGGCAATATCATCTGCAAAATCCAAATCTTCTAGTTGTTTATTTTCTACCCAATCGATGTCAGTTTCGCCCCTGCAACATTTTCGCATCACCCAGTCAATGGCCACTCCAAACAATAGCGGAGATAGAAAACAGCCTTGCTTTACTCGGGTTTCAACCATAAACCAGTTGCTGTGTCCACCATCAGTGCGAACTGCACAATGTGAACCATCATAGAGGCTCTTAATAATGTTTATTATTTTGTTTGGTATTCCATGGCATCTCAGAATAGTCCACAGAGAGATTCTGTGTAGACTATCAAAGGCTTTTTAAAATCGATGAAATTTAGTATGAGTGGTTGTTGCTTCTCAATATGTTCCTCCAAAATTAGTCGTAGAGTAATTATTTGGTCTAAGCAGCTTCTCCCAGGTATAAAACCAGCTTGTTCTTCTCTCAGGTTGTGTCCACTGCTCCTTTGATTCTATTAAGAATGATTTTGCAGAAAGTATTGGTCATTACTGATAATAGGGTCATCCCTCTCCAGTTGTTGTAATCTTTGAGATCACCTTGTTTGGGGATCTTAACAATTATTCCCTTTTCCATTGATCTGGGACAGTTTCTTCTTCCCATACTTTATTAAATAGTTCTTGCACCTGGCTAATAGTTGTATCATCAGCCGCTTTGAGCATTTCTGCAGTAATGTTGTCATCACCCTCTGCCTTATTGTTTATCAAGGAATGGATTGCCTCTTTGACCTCAGCTACACTTATCATTTCTTTGTTAATTGGTAGAGAGCTGTTTCTTGCCTCATCGTCAAACTTGAGTAGCACTGGTAGATCAGGTCTATTTAATATTTCTTCAAAATGTTCTGCCTATCTTTTCTTCTGCTCGGTATCTGATGTTAGAACTTTACCATCTTTACTCTTGATTGGGCCGCCCTTTGAAACAAATGTTCCAGTAAGTTGTTTTAGTGTGTTGTATAGCATTTTACTGTTTCCATTCTTAGCTGCCTTTTCCCCTTCTTCAGTCAGTCGATTGATATATGCTATCTTTTTTTTCTTCTAGCCGCTCTTTTCACTTCCTTGTCTTTTAGTCTATATTCCTCTTTAGCTTGGATTTCATCTGTTGCATCCTTAGTATTAAATATCGCTAGTTTCATCTTTCTTCTTTCTTGAATACATTTCCAGGTGTCATCACTTATCCAGGGTTTTCTGTCTTTCGTCTTTAACTCTGCGCTACTATTTGCTGCCCCCAATAGTGTGTCCTTTATCTTAGTCCATTTGTCTTCAATGTTCTGTTCATTTTCACCATTGAGTAACTCAAACCTATTCTTAAGTTCGAGCTGGTATTCCTCTTTTACTTCTTTATTTTGTAGCCTTTGACTGTCTATTCACAGTTTTTCTTTTTAGTATGGTGAATTTTCAATTTCAGTTTCAATTTACCAATGCATAAATTATGATCACTTCCTACATCTGAGACTCTGTATGCACGGACATCCAGCAATGATGTTCTAAATTGTGTATTTATGCACATATGGTCAATCTGATTCCTGGTCACTACATCAGGTGAGTGCCAATAAGTTTATGAATTTCCTTATGTGCAAAGATGGTACCCAATTACTAAGTTTGACAGCATACATACTCCGCCAGTCTTTCTCCATTCTCATTCATTGTGTTTATTCCCTGTTTTCCTATAGCCTCTCTACCCCTACATTATCACTTCCAACCTTGGCATTAAAGTCCCCCATTACTACTAACAGGTCATATTTTTGGGTCTTGTTAATTTGATCTTGTAGTTGCTCATAAATGTGTCTTTCTTATCATCGTCAGCCTCATTTGTTGGTGCATAACACTGCAGTATTGTCACATTGACATGCCTGGTACTGAAGCGGGCTCTAATTATCGGACACGAGATGGGTTCCCATTCTAACATGCTCTTTGCTACTCTAGGTGTCATCATTATACCCACTCCTTCAAAATGCTTACCATCTTTTCTTCCTGAATATATGAAAGTTAATCCACTAACTATTCTTCTATCTGTTCCAGGCCATCTCACCTCACTTAACCTCAGTATGTCCAGCTCGTATCTCTTCATTTCTTCTGCAATTTGGGTTGATTTTGTGCTGGCCATCGTTCTCACATTCCAAAATCCAATTTTAGTGTGTGTTTTTGAGCCAGTAATGTACGAGTCGGGTTGCTGACTTCCGCAAAGCGGCTTCATCAGCAACCGTCATTGATGCACTAGGTGCACCGCACACCACCTGGCTGGTCGGTTTACCGGTATGGCGTCCTTTCTTACAAGTTTCTGTAGCTCATTCAATTTCTTGTGATGAGGTAGCTGACCTCACGCACAAGTGCTCCTTCTTTTTCATCCGGGCTTGGAACCGGCATTGGCAGAGTTTTTTTTACTTCTATTGCTCTTTATATTAGTGTTCTTAGGATATATATAGAGTTGCCAGTGCCATTGCCTTCAGCAAACCCCCACTGTCTGGTCTTCGTTGATTTCTAGTAGCATTCTGCTTCACATCCTTCTCATCATTATCCTCAGTAATGTCTTTGTCATATGGCTCATAAGAGTGACAGTTCGGTGATCCTCACATTCGGTTGCTCTTGATTTCTTTGTCAAAGCAATAATTTGGGTAGCCTTAGATAAGAAAAGGGGTCAAAGGCTCATGGCGGCAGCATGGGCAAGGGTTTGCGAAGGGCGCACTAACAAGACCCTACCCCTACCTCCACGTGGTGACCCTGGAAACAGACTTTGGTTCCGGTCTGACAAATGGGGCAGGGATCGGGGAGAACTACTGGTAGTTGTAGCAGTGCAAGTACGAAGAAAATGCACGAATCTCCTGGTCGACGTCCAACCTAATATTGCTGAAGATCTAGAACGAAAACAAACATCAGCGAAACGTTTCTGACTAAGCCCCACTCCCCGGAGTAAGGGCCGAACAGAAATCGCCATCTCCGGAGCATGAGACTCCATACACAAACTCGACGTGTAAGCCAAAGGTCCCGTCACAAATTACCAGCTTCTCTGCCGATGGGGAAACATGAAAGGATGAGAGGTGCATCCAGTGACGAAATGCGTACCCACGTAGGGCGAAGCTCGAAGCCCTGTGGAGGGGGCAAACATTGCCAGCTCGTGGGCAAGAATAATTGTCAGAGCTAACGAATAAAGTCTACCTCGTGTGGTACGAGGAAGATTGCAGCTGACTCCGCATCGGTGGCCTGGTGCAGATACATGTACTGGGCATGGTTTGCCGAGCGCCAAACAAAAAGTTGCGTTTTAGTGCATAACCAAACTACCCAGACCTGGGAAAACCGTGCAAGGTACTGTTGCGATAACAATTAACATCCCGGAAGAACTGAGGTGGGTGATGCCTAACGGAACTGCCAGCCATGGGACAAACGGGCAAGGTACTATTGCAGTCACAACTAACATCCCAGCAAGAACTGGGGCGGGTGATGGTGGTGAGCGCAAAATCCTCAGTTGCGTTGCTAGCGCCGACTGAAACAACCCTCTACATTGCTTGTGCCTGGCCCCAGGCAGGTGTCTTCCGAGGTTAACTGCAAATTGCCACGTACCAAGCGCGTCTATAAAGGTTGAGAATGTTCCTACTCCGGATCAAACTCAAAAGTCAACGGTAAAGAAAGGTCGACAATGTAAAGATCTGACAGGCTGTCCGGGTCCGAACATTGGCGAGGGCCGATACTTTACACGGTGTTTTATACGAGTAAGACGCTGTCCCAGGACAAGCTTATACGCCCTGAGAAATGTTTCTAATCCGGAACGACCTCACAGTCAGAAAGAGCATAACAGCGTAACTCACTGTCTTGGCGTAGATCACAAAGCAAAATATACGGCAAAGCTGATCGAAAAGGCGTAGATCCGGGCCGACATAGTCGGCAGAAAGGATCGTACCCTAGGAAAGTTCACCCTAGTAAATCAAAAGCTGGCTGAAACCGGACGGGCGGGCCTAGTCACCATGGGCGCACAATCGACCCGACGTAGATCACCCCGTTCTTGTCAGTGGACCAATTATACATCACAATAAGAATGATAAAATTGGCCGTGAAGAACGATCGCGAGAGAGAGAGAGATAAGAAGAGATTTGTCGAAGGTGGTTTTGTGTTTGCCTCGTACACTGTGCTTTTTTCACTACTTTTGTTATCTATGTGGTCCATCTTTTGCGGGCGACGTTTTGCTTTGTTTCCACTGTATCGGAGTAGCATTGCTCTTTGAGGAATACTGTATGTTGGCAGTCTGCATATGGGAACCCAACCATTTCATTTGTTGTTTATTGATGAACTTCTGTATTCATCTCATACTTACGTTTTTGGCTGAAATCGGATGCACATGTCCTAAACGTGTAGAAGTCTGCGTTTAGGGGCCTACCAAACCAATGTGCAACGTATACACGTTCTTGGCAAAGATCAAACATATCACAAAGAGTGATTAAAATTGGTCGTAAAGAACGAACGCAAAGAAGAAGAAGAAGATACCTACGTTGTTTTCTTTATGTCTTCCTTTATGTAAACAGGTCTCTTCTTGATACTCCCAGCATTCTGTGTAGACATTTCTTTTTTGTAATAACAAGTTTTCTTCTATCGGTTGATGTCAACATCCATATTTGATGCTGATAGCGTAATGTCGGGAGAAAGATCGAGTTGAACAATGTACTTTTAGTGTTCATGATGATGTGTTTACATTTCATCATTGATGTCAAGTAAAGTAATAATAGAAATATACATTACTTTTTCTGACTGCTCTTGGATGATGGATGCGTGTTGACGGGGTGTCGGGGTAAAAATAAGCATTAGTGACTGTGTAATATCTCATTTATAAATTAAAACATTTTTGTTTAAATAGACATTGGTGTTGTTGCGAACACTAAATAAATATGAGTTATAATTTTATAATTTTATAATTTTATAATTCTCTATCAGTTAGGATTTTGTGTTTTGTGAAATTTGTTTCCAACTCATGAAACTGATCCTCATGGATTGTGTAAGAAGAGGAGGTAGATCACACTACTCAAAGACAATATATGACAAAGGTGTATTATGAAATAAATGTAACACATCCTTCTGTGTGAATATACACATACATATGCACACACACACACACATGCCCGCATGCACGCTGGCACATACATATACAAACACAAACTCGCTCACACAACCACACCCACACAATGATTTTACTTTCTATTTAGAAACTATCTCAGACATTGTAATCATCGTTAACATCACAATAAGCTCCACAGAACTCATATCATACATTTGAAATAAAACCAGCATGTTTTTGCCCAAAACAGCAAGTTGAAACTGAAAACCACAAATTAACGCTCAAAATAGCTATTTACAGCTTGAAAATAAAGCCATCAATTATATGAAGATTGTCATCATATCGATCCTGACGTACTATATGAAGATTGTCATCATATCGATCCTGACGTACTATATGAAGATTGTCATCATATCGATCCTGATGTACTATATGAAGATTGTCATCATATCGATCCTGACGTACTATATGAAGATTGTCATCATATCGATCCTGACGTACTATATGAAGATTGTCATCATATCGATCCTGACGTACGTATCCATAGGTGCTGCGTTCCCCGCCTCAACAAATCCAGCTCCGTCCAACTGCACAACATGCCATTTAGAGATTGAGTAATTACAATTTTTGCATAGTTGATATGTTATTCATATTACATTGTAATCATGGCTTTAAGACTAACATCATCTGATTTTGGTTTTTTTTAAATCTATTAGTCATCAACTGTAACAAAAAAGAAAAGATTTAATTATGAAATAATTCTTACACATGAAATTCTTTTCAAAAATGAATGAGATCTGAATTATTGGGGAGAAAAGTTTCCAATTTAATGTACTGATAATTTTTGTAAGAACATAACATTTCTTCTTATTCTTCTCTTTTTCTTATATCCTTCGTCCCAAATTGAAGCATAGGTCCCCAACCAAGACCTCGCAATGTCTACTGTACTTGGATGTGGTTTTATCCCTGAGTGTTTTTTACTGAATGTGGTAGCTAATCCCTCGCCAAACCTCCACGTTCGGTGTATATGGCATGTGGTAGGTATTTATGATTCTCTTATTTATCACGAATTTGGGCCCTGGTAACCACACGGGCGTCTGATTTGTATGATGAATCATCTTTGACTCATTATTGAACAGGAGAGATGTGTAGGCGTATGTGCTGAGATTCTAGTAGTCTATATTACGATCAAATCTCATATCAGACATGTATGCACCTACCCTTCTACCAGTTCCAAGTAGCTCTCCTTCAATCCCTACCCACTTAGCCAGACATTAGTCTGTTACCAGAGCCACCACTTGGAGGTGGGTTAGGGTCTTGATCAGTGCCAGCTCACTGACATTGGCGCCACTGTATATCCTTAGATCATTCCTCCTGCGGCCCGATATAAAATTTATCTCAACATATTTTTTATTTTTCCTCTGTAGCAGAAATTGTATGCATATTTTGATCGAGTTTCAATTTTGTTCGTCTTCTTCCTTTTCCTTTTCTTTATTCGGTCTGATATAACAACACACACGAGAAGGATTGTAATGACTTCTTTTATTTTAGCAATTTGTGTCTCTTGTACTATCCGTAAAGCAAATCTGCCATATTTGCATATTTCGGACAACAATTCTGATTTCGATATGCCCTTTTTATTCGGGTTTGCAGTAATGGAATTTAGATATCAGGTGATGTCAGAGTAGACACAGAGTAGCAAGTAATGTTCTCGTTGACAAAGAACAATGTCGAAGAGTAATATACAAATGGAATGAGTGGAATGTTTAACTTGATAATCAGTAATTTATTTGTGTATATGTAGATTAACTACCCAAGGAAGCATTATCGCGGCAACATCAATGGGAGACGAGACAGAGAAAAAAACAGAGAGAGATGATTATGGACAATCTGACTTTATGTCACATAAGAGTGTCAATATCTGAACTGATAGTCCTCACCAAGGACAGGCGTTTGTGGAGATACTTGATCGCCTACGTCAGTCAGTAGAAAACATAATGATGACAGGAACTCAATATTTAAGTGAACATGTATTATTGTACAAGTGAACCTAGAATAATCTATAGAAGAACATTAAGTAATATCAATGTGGACTATCAAAATGTTCAAATGAACCGTTCCTGGATTTCAACTATAATAATGTTCAAGTCACAATGGTTGTGAATTTATTCCCACACTCGGAGTACTACAAGTGTAGATAAGAATTAACCCTTTCAACAAGATACAAAGGACCAACCATAGAAGCATATACAAATAAAAACACATACGGAATAATACCGATAAATATTGTTATCTAGTGGGTACATAGTGTTGACATTTGTGTAGAAAATCACACAGAAAGTAAGGTAGAGATACGTTCAATGGATAAGTTTAATGAATACAGTTGAAAAAGAAGAGGTAGGAAATATTATGAATAACAGAAATGGAGTATATAAATGTTTCACAATGTCTATTTTAAAGTTCACCAGTAATTTCTTCACAGAGTAACATAAACTGAAAGATGAAGTAGTATAAATAATGAACGATAAGAGTACAGTGTTATAAAGTGTTTTACACAGAAGTTATAAGTTATAACGATTTAGCATTAGGACACGGACAAATATCAAGATCCAAACTGCCATTACTCATAGACAAATGTTTGTGGATATCCAGGATCGCATATAGCCAGTCAGCATGGCACATAATGATGTTGATGATTGTATTAACAGTAGTTGTAGCGCTTTGAAGTCACAGCATTCACGATCCTATTGACTTAACAGAACCTGCAATTCTATTATCGATTTAATACTACAGTTAAACAGTGACATCAATCTCATTGCAATGGCAATGGCAATAACGAGATCATGAATATAGTAAAGAATGTGAACATTACGTCAAACAGACACATGCATTGCATATGGTGAGACAAAGATGTTTATTAGTATAAGATACACGTACAAGTGGAAAACAGAGTTTTCAGAAATGGGATCTCTCTAGCTTGTGACGCCCCTGGCAATTGAGGCAGCAACAAATGGATACCTTATTTCTTAATTCTTGGCTGAATAATAATTTAAAATTTGAATTCTGCATTTTAATTCATCCTATGCCCGTCTTACACGATCCATTTTTTTATCAATTTTCTATTTCATGTATATACTCGTTTGAAAATTGACCATGCATGATAGAAATATATATATCAATTTTTTCTATGTCAAAGTGAAAATAGAGCGTGTATATATGGGGGGTGGGGTTCGCAAACTGTTATAAGTGTGAGGGAGGGCGTTACACAGTTTATGTTCTGCAAAGTGGGCGGTGGGCCGAAAAAGTTTGGGAATCTATGTTCTAGCCATTGTTTCCAAAGTGGGGCACGCCTCCCAGTGGGCCCGGAAGCCTTCTAGGGAGTGGGGCGATATGGGGGTGCGATAAGGGGAGGGTAATAGGGGGGACGGGTATGCAAAATATATATCTTGTAAAGTGGGTGGTGGCCCGATAAAGTTTGGGAATCTAAGCTCTATTCAGAAAAAGCATGTCACCTGCCGATGGTGTTACACAACTCAGGAGCTCCGCAAATCCAGTATCAATGCTAGGGATCCTCCGAAAACATTGCAAATGGGATTCGATCCGGATCTCTATATGGTTTTTTAAAAAGGCCCAAGTTACCTAGCGAAGAAAGCTAACAAAAGAACAAAAGCCTCCAGCATCATTAGATAATGGCTGGTTGCTCTGTCTGTCGACGTGTCACCACCAATTCCAATTACCCACTCAACACCGTCATCACACCAAATGACACCTATTGCCTTCTCTATTAACACTTTGATTGACTTCTAATAAAGCAATATCTACACGTCACCTCTTGCCATGAAATGTCCTGAATAAATTGTGCTTTCTGTTATTAATCTATATATGTGTCTTATTGGTTATTGTTTATTGGTTAGTAAACTAACTTCATTGCAATTTGGGCAGACCCGTAGGTGCTTAGTATCCCAAGATATATCGAAGAGAAAGCATACTGATTGTTCCCGTGGCTCGCTGATTAATAAACACACTGCTCACTCTGCCCCTCAGACATCCAGTTCTACTTGTACAACGGGTAACTCCAAACTGCTTAAACCGTTCTATCGATTCATCACCTATTTTAGTCTAGATATAACTGTATATGTCTAAATGTCTACTTGTTTATATCTATATGTGTACATACATAAAGTGAGACGTGTATATATATATATATATATATATATATATATATATATATATATTATGCATATATATGATTACCAACAGACAGTGCGTCTCAAAGGGCAATGCTAGTCCGATACAGTTTATAGAAAGCAAAAGATGGTCCGAGCAAATGATGACCACAGAGTAAACAGAGGCTCACACAAGAAGCGCACCATGTGCGAGGCGCACACAAAATCATTTAGGAGAAATATCATCTTATTTTGAAGTTGTGATGCAACTCAGGATTAAAAGAAAAGAAAGATAAAAAAAAGAGACGGTAATTGACCTGTGTTTACGGTGCACAAACGTTCACGTTGATTTCTTATTGCTAGTATTATGTTACACAAATGTGTAAAACAAAAACCATTGCAGTCCTGTCTCGTGCACGGTTTTTTTTCTAAGTTTGTGATATCTATGTCAAGAGCTCACAGCTACGTGTGTCACGTCACATAATAGTAATATAAATTATATTAAGTTATTATTTAGTATATATTTAGTATTATTTAGTATATTATTTAGTATATATATTTAGTATATATTTCTTGAGACAGCAAAAGTTAAGAGGGTAAAATAATCAAAGTATTTACTTCATTGTACCGGGTTTCCCAATATAGCTCGGTCCCTCTCCGCATAAATGGTATGTCATTTGTAGCCACTATTGACCAAAGCACGTACAAAGCTCCAGCAACAATCTTAGAGTCTCTTGAAAAAGACATTCGCAAACAGAATGACGCAGACTGGATTCGAACGAGTGAAATTCATAACGCAAGGCAAAGACACTTAACCACATGATCCCCTCCCAATTAATACTTTTATTACAAAAATCTCAAGCTGGTTTAAAACGTTTCCAAAGATCATCAAAAGATTGTTTGTAGTTAGTGCTCATCCTGTGGTACAGAAATATATTAACACTAGAGTTGATGGATTGACATGAGCATGCGATTGACCAGACTGCGACACATATATTTATATATCGTCCCTGTATGTTAAAGTCAGATCCAACCACAAAGACTGTCATGGCAATCATAGCACCAGGTATATAAC
Organism: Arion vulgaris; assembly: GCA_020796225.1. Classification (NCBI taxonomy): domain Eukaryota; kingdom Metazoa; phylum Mollusca; class Gastropoda; order Stylommatophora; family Arionidae; genus Arion; species Arion vulgaris. Next base: position 39,691,187 of record CM036756.1, read on the forward strand.
ATAAGATCAGTATGCTGGCTATAAGTACAATCATCTTTACTGCCTTCTTGTCTCGGGCAGATATAGAACCACTCTTATCTTGATTTGAAGCAATCTCTGTCCTCAGTTTTGAACTCTGTCTTAGTTTGATAACCAAAATAATTGTAAAAATGATAACACCATAGAACGATGCCATACTAATTATAGAATGAATAACAAAACATATACCCTCCAAACTCTTTCTACTACTGGTGAAAGTTATAGCTAGAAGTGTCATGTTTCGTTCAGGGACAAATCTCCATCCAAGATTTGATGTAGTACATTCGGGAATAAACGACACTAAATTAACAATGTAAATCAAACAGACAATTAATATAGTTTTTGTTGTGGTAACTATCTCTTTCACTTTCAACGGTAAAGCGATGCATAGACACCTTTCTGCTGTGATATAAACAGTGATGTAGCTGGTGATTCGACAGAATAAAAGATGTGGCCATGCTGCTGTAAGGTACATCACTTCGACATCAATCCATGGAACACCACGCATTGAGAGAAGAGGATTCATACAAACAGATGCCCACAACAAAGCTAACATGCAGCACAGGTCCGAGATCGCTAGTCCAAAAAAAGCGATGTTTACAGTATTAGTAAAACCTTGTTGGTAGAAAACAATGATATTGATAATGTTTGCTATAACTCCAAACATGCTAAACGTGCCACAAATACTTGTGAAAAAAACAAATTGAAATATTATTCTTTCTTTATCACTTAAAACTGAATGTCTTTCTTCAGTAAGTGAAACTGTCAGGACGTCTTCAGATGCCAATGTGAATGAAGAATTCATGCTTGTCAATTTCCTATTTGGTTATGTAAAAACAAAACGTATGATTTCTGTATATTACTATATTTTTTATATTTTACTTATATGTTTACTCTTTCATATATATACATATATGTATTATTTTATCTGTATATGGCCTTTATAAGATACTTATTATTAAAGTTCATATTATTTTCCAAAATTAGAAAATGTGAACATTGATACATCGTGCTTATCAATGGAGTGCTTAAATTCTATTTAAGATCTTGTTAGTGTGTAATATGTGTTTCTGACGAAATGAGGTTAATAACTGTACTATAATTGATTACTATAGTTGAGCGTATTTGTATAACATTCCTCATATTGATATCTAGTTATCTAATATGTTTCTGTTGTATTGTAACTGCCATATAAAATTCATGTGTACCAATGTGATAGTTTGGTTGATATTGACTTAGTAATAATTATTCGATAGACAACAAAGAGAGAGGTCTGTATGAAATAGACTTCTTTTCCTTCACGTCTTTCATTACAGAACAAAATTCTTTACTTTTAGTCACAACACGTTACCTACTTTAAGAATTCGATGTAACTGTTTCATCAATGAAATATTAAACTGAAAATTGTATATATTTTTTTTGCTTAAAGTCAAAGAAGTTTGACCATTATTTTGTAATGAAAGGCTTAAATTATTGTTCTATTTGATGGAGTTGAAGAAACAGTTGAACTTATAGGGTTACATGTACAAACACATTTTTATTTCATAAAACTTCTAAATATATTGTAACGTACATTAGTCATGTAATATTGTTTAGGTATGAGAATACTGTAGCGATCAATTATTTGTTTAATGATAGCTATTACATGACTGGTCGCCCGAGTGGTTACCGGGGCCCAAATTTGCAGTGTAAAGAATAGAACCACTGTTACCTGCCACGCATGTCGTAAGAGGCTACAAAGGAGGTTTGGATGAAACCGGATGCACGTGTCCTAAACATGTAAAAGTCTATGCGTTTAGGGGCCTACCAAATCAATATGCAACGTATACACGTTCTTGGCAAAGATCAAACATATCGCAAAGAGTGATTAAAATTGGTCGTAAAGAACGAACGCAAAGAAGAAAAAGGAGGAGACATGACTGGTTCTCGCGATGTTAAGTTATCATATATCTTATGTAGTGTGCAATTCAATATCGAATTGTTAAAATAATTCGTAGGTGTAACCATTCTTGTTTCTTCACGTTTATATCATGGTATTAAAAATACAATTTATAAATAAGATCCTATTAAATATCTCCTTTCCAGACAGAATATATGTTATTGTGTTTCATATTGTACAGTTGAGTTGAAGTTAATCAATACATAATTATTGTGACATCTTAAACAACGTTACTTATGCATGAAATGAAAAGAAATATTAATTGATATGATTTGCATAATATTCACTAAAGTAAAATAATTCTTGTTATTTTGTAGAGAGCTCGATTTAGATTTAGATCACTCACTAACATTGTTTTGTTTGTTGTTATGGGAATAAATCTTCTTTATGTCGTGAATTGTTACAGTTCAATGGCTGGTCAAGCCTGGGGTAGATTAACGACAAGTGCCCCCACGACGTGCGTCTCTTCTCGTATCCTACAGTCACAGTCCAATTTCTGGCCTTCTCGCTGCTAAACTGTTTTAACAGTAAAGAGAAAAGCGAATGGCAGTAATTGATTCATATTTTATTTTTTCGATCCAGAAGCACTAGAGCTGAAAGCTCTTCGGCTCGGTGTCATGGACACCGTAAATCTGGGGAACCTGTTTCTTTTCTGCCAGTCCGCGTAGTTGAGCCCGCACTTACAGAGGACTAGTCACCCGTAGTCCAACGCGCTACGAACACGCTGGGCACGCAGGCAATTGATTCATATAAAACAGTAACATCGGGTAGATGGGGCCGTTATTCTTGGTAGGTAACTCATCTACAAAAGGAGAGATAAACTTCTTTTTCAAATCGACAGTATTTCCGGCTATACCATTTTATGGGGACAATTTGAAGTGTATACTTCGAGATTAAATGCAGGGCAATATTGTATTTGGATGTACTTACTGTATTCAGGTACGTTCTGACAAGCCATGCAACGTCGCTGGTATCAAGATGTTTCATCAATGCATAACCTTTGGATTTATCAGTGTTGCAATGGGGATGTATCTGTTAAAAGGAAAACAATGATCCTCTATATCGACAAATCCCAAGAGTAACCTAGAGATATCACTCGGGATTGGCCTAGTGGTGCTGACATAGCAAGCGAAACAATTACCGGCTGTAATACATCTGTTCATTTTGACATATATCTTCCGCTAGGGGTTGTTTCTGAAGGTGATTGACATTTTGTTTAATTCCGCTGATCTACACTAATTATCGTGTACTACATAAAAGAAAACGCTTAACATTTTTTTTAATTTTTGGATCCAGAAGCACTTGAGCTTTCAGCTCTTCGGCTCGGTGCCATGGACATGGTAACCCTTCGGTTCGGTGCCACGAACACCGTGAATCTGGGAAACCTGTGGCTATTCTGACAGCCCGCGGAATTGAATCCGTACTCACAGAGGGCTAGTCCCCAGCAGTCCAACGCGCTACGAACACGCTGGGCAGGCGGGCAAACGCTTAACATAAGAACTTGAGATAGCTTGTCATGAATAGGTCCAGCTGGAAGCAGCTCTGAGAACCGATCAATCCAGTCTCAGAAAACTCCCTGGCAAAAGACATTCCAGAAGTAAGCAGAAACTACACAATTCTCCATCGGATGCAACATATATTGTCTCGCGAGATTAACAAGATCTCATCAAGTATCAGACAGAAACGTCCTTTCAACCAAGGAGCGAATATTGTTTTCTGCTATATCAATGCTTGCTGGTCAACAAACATTAATGTTTTTTAATATTGACACTTTACAAAGAACATTATTTTGGTTTTCTTCAACACAGCATCATGTTGATTGTCTCATGTGTTAAAGTTACAGTCTACTCTGCAATTCAGGATTGTGTATGTTTGCTCAGAAACTTTGTTAGACAAGTTTTGACTTCAAGATATGCTAGAAATTTAACAGTGATGTTTCTATCCCATCTATTATGTATATTTTGTCTGATCGTATAGCGGATATTTTCCTTCTCTTTTGTCTCTAACACGTCATCACTCATACAATTAATTCAAGAAAAACATATTCCAAAACTATAGCTAGAGCATTGTATTAGCATAAGATATCATAGATTTAATTGACAAACATATTAAACTATTTCCGTCTCTCATACACTTGAAACATTTAAAAATAATATTAATCGTATAGTAACCCTAGCTTCATCACGTTGCATGTCATTTGCAGACAGGTCCTCTCATCACAGTCCGCCTAGGTTTCTTTAATGTCATGTTGCCACCGTTGTCTTGGACATCCACTGCGTAGTCCTAAAGGAACCATGTCCTACTTTAATAACTCTGATTCTCCGAATAGAGACCATTATTATTTTTCATGTTTGTTGGCCTTCACACGCTGATATAACCAAAACAAAATATTCGGTTGTCCAAAGTCAGATGAACCGGTTACTTTGCCTGATAAACGCATCTCAAAATAATTGATGTATGGTGAGCTTAAAATGGACAGAAGTTCTGCTAGTGGACAGAAAAAACACTTTAAATACACTCTTAAAGTGGCCCTGAAATGCTTCGATAAATATGGAAATTTCTGGCTCAAGATCGCCAAATATGGCGCTGTAACAACACAAAAGGAACTCGAATAGCTGAGAATCGTTGTGCCGTTGGCACAGAGAAACCGAGCTGTGCGAAAAGACAGAACATACAACACTCACATGTCTAGCCTTGATCATGTATTATGTCCCATATGTGGTAGGGGGTTGTGTTCTAGGATATGACCCTACAGTTACCTCCGCATACACCAGAGAGATGCAGCAGCACACGTCTGAGGCTATTATCATCATCGCGTGCAATAGACGGCTATATATATATATATATCGTGGAGATGTACAGCTGTCTCTGTCGTGGAGATTCACATCTGTCTATATTGTGGAGATGTACAGCTGTCTCTCTCGTGGAGATTCACATCTGTCTTTATTTTGGATATGTACTGCTGTCTATATCGTCTCTATCGGTGAGATTAACAGCTGTATATATCGTAGAGATGCATAGCTGTCTCTATCGGTGAGATTAACAGCTGTCTATATCGTAGAGATGTATAGCTGTCTCTATCGGTGAGATTAACAGCTGTCTATATCGTAGAGATGTATAGCTGTCTCTATCGGTGAGATTAACAGCTGTCTATATCGTAGAGATGGTATAGCTTTCTCTATCCTGGAGATTAACAGCTGTCTATATCGGTGAGATTAACAGCTGTCTATATCGCGAGATGTACAGCTGTCTCTATCGTTGATAAATACAACTGTCTATACTGTGGAGATGTATAGCTGTGAGATAACATTTCTCCAATTGAAACCAGTAAAGTTTCCCACAAAATAGCTGGTACTTTAGAGCACATATACAATAAGTTGACCACTACAGTGATGAAAATTTTGAAAACAAAGCTATAAGAGAAGGATGATAAACAGTAGAAAGACAGTTCTTGAAGTTAGCAGAATGTATTAGAATGGAGACATAAGAGAGTATGCCTAAATGTACAATCATTAAAACGAGACAAGTGTTGCAGATTCATTACAATTACTGTCACTTTACATTTTCTATCCGAGTATACTAGAGGTAAGAGAATTCCTTTCTTTACTTGTAGGACTCTGAGTGTGAGAATACACGCAGAATACTTTTAACATGGACATTATTACACTTGAAATTCACTGACTGTTCACTTGAACATTGTGCGAGTTGCCGTTGATATTACATAGTATTTTCCTGAAAATTATTCTAGGCCCACTTGTACAATATTATAGTTTCGCTGAAATACTGAGTTCCTTTAGATCATCATGACGGGGTCAAAGGCACATGAGGGTGTGCCAGGATTAGTGAGCCGGCACTAATCAAGACCCTGTCCCCTACCTCCACGTGGCCACCCTGGAAACATACTGTGGTTCTCGTCTGGCAAATGGGAGCAGGGATCTGGGAGAACTACTGGTAGTGGTAGCAGTGCAAGTACGGAAAGGCAATGCAGGTCCATACGAACAAAATACACGAATCTCCTGGCCGATGTCCAACAAAATATTGCCCAAGTTCCTGAACAAAATGAAACAGCAGCGAAACGTCCCTGATAGAATGCCTACTCCCCCGGAGTAAGAGCCGAACACAAATTACCATCTCCGGAGCAAGAGGCTCCATACACTAGTTCGACGTTTAAGTCAAAGATCCCGCCACAAATTACCAGTTTTTCTGCCGATGGGGAGATTAGTAAACATGAAAGGATGAGAGGTGCATCCAGTGACGAAAAGTGTGCCCACCAAGGGCGGAACTCAAAGCCCTGAGGAGGGGGCAAACAACGTCAGCTGTTAGACAAGAATAAAAAAGTTAGATGCATAACGAATAAAAGTCTACCCCCATGACGGTACGAGGGAAGATTGCAGATGACTCCGTATCTGTGGCCTGGCGCAAGGTTGGCCGAGCGCAAAACATAAAGTTGCGTTTTAGTGCATAACGAATCTACCCTCCCTGGGAAAACCGTGCAAGGTACTGTTGCAGTCACAACTAACATCCCCGGAAGAGCTGGGGCGGGTTATGGTGGCGAGCGCAAAATATCAGTTGCGTTGCTAGCGCCGATTGAAATGACCCTTACATTATTGTGATTGGCCCCAGTCAAGTGTTTCCCGAAGCTAGGGAAAATGCGAAATAAAAACTGCAAATTGCCACGTACCGACACGAGTCTGGAAAAGGCTGAAAATGTTCTTACTCCGGAACAAACTCAAAAGTGAACGGTAAAGCAATGTCGACAATGTAAAGATCTGACATTCTGTCCGGATCCAAAAATTGGCAAAGACCGATACTTTACACGATGTTTTATACGAGTAAGACGCCGTCCGAGGACAAGCTTATAAGCCCCTTGAAATGTTCCTAATCCGGAACGACATCACAGTCACAAAGGACATAACAGTGTAACTCACTGTTTTGGCGTAGATCACAAAGCCCAAATATACAGAAAAGCTAATCGAAAAGGCGTAGATCCGGGCCGAAATAGTCGGCTGAAAGGATCGTACCCTAGGAAAGCTCACCCTAGTAAATCAAAAGCTGACTGAAACCGGATGGGCTGGCATAGTCACTATGGGCGCACAATCGACCCGACGTAGACACTCGTTCTTGTCAAAGGACCAATTATATATCACAAAAAGAATGATAAAATTGGCCGTGAAGAACGTTCGAAAAGAAGATCATCATCACAATGTTCCGTGCCGGCTGACGTCGATCATGGATCTCCACAACCGTATGTTCTTGAGGTCAACTATGAGTTCGGATGTTGAGACTTTATGTGACATAAAGGCAGACTGTCATAGTTTTCTCTCTGTCTATTTTTTTCATGTCTAATATCCCATTGATGTTGCTATGATAAAGTTCCCTTGCAGACTTAATCTATATATACACATATATATTACTGATGTCTAACATATACTGTCCACTCATTCCACTCGTTCATTAGTCTTCTGCATTGTTCTTTGTCAGCTAGAACATTACTTGTTACTCTTGGTTCACTCTAACATTACTTGATATCTTCTTCTTTCGATCGTTCTAGACTAGTTTTTATCATTCTTATTGTGATGTATAAACCACCAAACATCAGAACGAATGTACGTGCACCAACCTTCAGCACCTATTTGAGCACAATTGCTTATCCTTCGATGGGGTGTTCGATTTCAGTCAGCTATTGTGTGCGGTTCGCTCTCCGCTAGCCATTGATTGTTCCAGCCGTAACCCACAAGGTAGTGGGTTGCTCTTTTCTTTCAGGGCAGCGAGCCTTAGACGGCCTGCCCTCCCGGGCTTATGAACGCCAACTGCCCAGTAAAACCGGTCGTTTTAATGAACACCTTGGTTTGCCGCCCGTTCAGGTTTGTTTACGATTTGCTCCGCTAGACTATGATTGTCCCCAATCAAAACTACAAGGCAGCAGTAGTTCCTCTGCGAGCGGAAACGCGCACTGCACTTTTGCCTCTGCTGGGCTTTCCAGTTCTGCTCATGTGGGTGGATCGCACACCCTCTTGCCTGCCATGCTCGCTGCTGCAGTGCTTACCTCGCTTTCCGCGCTTGCCGTGCCGGCCTGCCCCTCGATGGGTTTGATGATGGCTTTGCTAGCGTACGTGCTAGCTCTGCCCTGATGCCCGGTCACCATCGACTTTTTCCGTGTTGACATTTTTCGTGCCCTCCATGCCGTGCACACATATTTGCTTGGGCTGTCACCTTCTGTGACTCAACCCGGTTCCCCACCCATGAGATGGGGTCACGGGTTTTGCCCCATGTGGTTCCACCCTTGCAACGACCGTATGTGCGCTCGCTCTGCCCTGGTACCTACCTCACCATTTCCAACAATTCCCTCTGGGCTGTCCGACTTCGAGGTGGCTAAATCCGAGTTTCGCCCCATGATGCCCACGTGCAACTCAGCTCGGCACCCAGCACACTCATCGGCTCTAGAAAGCGGTTCCAGAGAGAGTATGCTTGAGCTACGAGTTTCGCCACACGCGGGTCAACGTCCCTTCGATGGTTTTGAATCGAACTTTTGACCCATGTGGACTAACGCGCGACCCAACTCATCACCCGGCATTCTCATCGGCTCAAGAGAAGTGCATCAAGAGAGAAATGCGTGGGCTTCAAGTTCTGTCCCGCGAGGTTCCACTGTGTCGTTCTAGCTTTTCCCATCGTCCGGAGAGGCGACATTAATAGTCACTCTGGGAGTTCGCTCGTCTGTGTTGCGGGCGGATCCCATCAAGCATGACTACTTTTGCATCTCTACTTGCCCCAAAGTAGCTCTCCACAGCACCTGCCCTCTTGGCCAGACCGGAACCACCTTCTGTTACCATCATATACCCCTTTGTCATAGATCATCTTTGAGTAGGGTGCTCTACCGCCTCTTCTTACACAATCCATGAGAGAGAACGAACACAAAATATCCTAACTAAGACATAATAAGAAAAAAAAAACCTATATCTCTTTGGGCTCAACACAGCAACAACAATTCCTATATTTACCAAAAAGATGTTTTACTTTATAAATGAGATATTACACAGTCACTAATACTTATTTTTTCCTGACACTCCGTCAACATGCATCCATCATCCAAGTTCAGTCAGAAACTGTCAAGTGTAGTTATATTATTACTTTACTTGATATAAATTTTGAAATGCAACCATGTCGTCATGAACACTAAACGAGCATTGTGCAATTCGATCTTTCTCTCGACATTATGCTATCAGTACCAAATATGGATGTTGACATCAACCGATCGAAAACAAAATGATTACTACAGAGATGGAATGTCTACGCAGGAGACTGGGAGCATCATGAAATGTTCTGTTTAGAAATGAAGACATCAGCAAAGAGTCTCAAGAAAAGAGTAGGTGCAACATCAGTACTCAGCTTTATCAAGAAACAACAAATGAAATGGTTCAGCCCCATAAACAAATTATAACCAGATAGTGCGTTTCAAAGGACAATGCTAATCCGATACAGTGGATAGTAAGCATAAGGTCGTTCTTGTAAATGTAGACCAAAGATATAACAGATACAGTAAACGACACAGTGTCCGAGGCGCACACAAGAGCACGTTAGAGAAATGTCACTCTTATTCTAACTCTGTGAGGCAACTCAGGATTAAAAGAAAAGAAAGTTACAAAAGAAACTGTAGTTTTCCTGTGTTTACGTTGATTTCTTGTTGTTAATATTATGTTACTCAAATAATTAAAAAAAACTAGTGCAAGGCTGTCTCTGACACGTTTTCTTATGATTGTGTTATCGATGTCAAAAACACACATCTACACGTGTCACGTCACATAATAATAATGTGTATACTATTAAGTTATTATTTAGCATATATGGCTTGGTAGAATATGTGTGTGACAACAAAAAGTCAAAGGGAAAACTTGATTTTACTTCATTGTACCGGGTTTCCCCATATGGCTCGGTAGCTCTCGGTCCATAATGGCATGTCCCTTTCCACGTGTATTGCACAAAGCACATGATCCGTAGCTCCAGAAACAATCTAAGGGGCTATGGGAAAATACATTTGAAAAGAGAACGACGGTATCTGAATTCGAAACGTTACTTGTTTAAAGAAAGACCACAGAGACCACCCTTTTTGACAACAATCTCGAGCAGGTTTAAAACGTTTTCAAAGATCATCGAAACGTGTGTTTGTAGTTATCCTGTAATACAAAAATATGTTACCATTGGAGTTGATAAATTGCCATGAGCATGCGATTGACCAGACTGTTATCCCTATGCATCTCTCTCCTCTTCGAATATTTTATATAAAGTATTGCCAAATATAAGTAGACAATAAAGAAAAAAATATCATTGCATCTGAACATTGTTCGTATTTCATATCATCGTTTTCCCATCACATTTATAACGTTCCAAGAGATCATTGAGAGATTGTTTGTATTTTGAGCTCATTTTATAGTACAGAAATATATTAATGCTGGAATTAATTGACTGGAATGTGCATGCGATTGACCAGACTGCGACACAGGTATTAATATATCGTCCATGTATGTTAAAGTCAGATCCAACAACAAAGATCGTCATGGCAATCATAGCACCAGGGATATAACAAACGATAAGTATACTAGCTATAAGTACAATCATCTTGACTGCCTTCTTGTCTCTGGGAGACATAGAACCGCTTTTATCTTGACTGGAGGTTATCTCTGTCCTTAGTTTTGAACTCTGTCTTAGTTTGATCACCAAAATAATTGTAAAAATGAGGACACCATAAAATGAAGCCATACTAATTATAGAATGGAAGATGAAACATATCCCCTCCAAACTCTTTCTACTGCTGTTGAAAGTTATAGCTAGAAGTGTCATGTTTCGTTCAGGGACAAATCTCCATCCAAGATTTGATGTAGTACATTCGGGAATAAGAAATATTAAGTTCATGGTGTAGATCATACATATTATTAGTATAGTTTTTGTTGGGGTAACAATCTCTTTCACTTTCAGCGGTAAAGCGATACATAGACACCTTTCTGCAGTGATATAAACAGTGATATTGCTGGTGATTCGACAGAATAAAAGATGTGGCCATGCTCCTGTAAGGTACATCACTTCTACATCAATCCATGGAACACCATACATTGACAGAAGAGGGTTCATACAAATAGATGCCCATAACAAAGCTAGCATGCAGCACAGGTCCGAGATTGCTAGTCCAAAAAATGAAATATTTACAGTATTAGAAAAACCTTGTTTGTAGAAAACTATAATATTTAAAATGTTTGCTATAACTCCAAACATGCTAAACGTGCCACAAATATTTGAGAAAAAGACAAACTGAAATATTGTTCTGTCTTTGTCACTTAAAACTGAATGTCTTTCTTCAGTAAGTGAAATTGTCAGGACTTCTTCACGTGCCAGCATGGAAGAAGAATTCATGCTTGTAAATTTCCTATTTGTTTATGATTTAAAATATCATACGTCTTCTGTATCTTACTATTTTATCTATATATCAATTCGTTGTTTACTCTTTCTTATATGTGCATTATTTTACCTGTATGTGATCTTATAAGATACTTATTATAAAAATTCATACTAATTTCCAAACTTAGAAAATGTGAATTTTAATAAATTGTGCTGCTTTTCAATGGACTGTTTAAAGTCAATAAATTCAAAGAAATTTGCAACTTTTTTACTACAATTAAAAGCTTATAGTATTGTTACACAGTTTGCAGTTAATAAAAAATGGAACTTATAGGTTACTTGCATAAAAAAGTTTAATTGTATACAATTTCTAAATCTGTATCAATGTACATTAGTCACGTAATATTGTTTTGATATGTAAAGACTTAAGCGATCAATTGTGTTATTAATGATCGCAATTAAATGGCTGTTTCTTGCAGTGCTATTTTATATTATAATAGTAAGCAATTCAATATCGGATTGTTAAAAGAATTCGAAAGTGTGAACAGCATAGTACATTTCTAATAACATATTCTTGTTTTTTTCACGTCAAAATCATCCTATTAAGCGTAAACTTGGCATAAGACCACATTAAATATCACTTTACCAGAGTAAACAGTTGTTGTTGGATTTCAAATTGTACGGTTCAATTGAAGTTTGTCACTACGTCATTATTCTGACATCTTAAACAACGTTACAAATGTAGGATGTAAACATAACATTATCTTTATGATTCTACAATTTTCTCTTCTGTAACAAATCGTTGATGTAAAACATAATGCAATAATTCGCGTTATTTTGCATAAAAACTCTTTTCAGATTTACGTGACACAATAATATTGTTATGCTTTTATGTGATAAAATCTTCTTCAAGTCGCGACTTGTTAGACAGTTAAAGGCTGGTCAAGTCTGTGATGCTGAGTACAAGTGTCCCATGACGTAAAATCTTATCGATCTGACACGTCTGCCCAGCGTGTTCGTAGCGCGTTGACTACGGTGACTATCCTCTGTGTGTGCGGTTCAATTCCGGATGGCAGAAAAGCCACAGATTTTCCAGATTTACGGTGTTCGTGGCACCGAACCGAAGGTTACGATGTCCATGGCACCGAGCCGAAGAGCTGAAAAGCTCAGTGCTTCTGGATCGGAAAATCGTATCTGACAACCACATTCCAGTTCCTGGTCTTCTGGTTGTGGAGCTGTTTTAACAGTGAAGAGAAAAGCGAATGACAAGTAATTGATGCCAAAATAAAGACATTAGCATCGGATTGATGGAACCCATTAATCTTGGTAATTTTGGAACTCATCTTTGAGAAGGAAAACTTTTATTTTCAAACCTCCATTATTTTCGTCTATACCAGTGTATGGATAGTTGAGAGTATGCTTCAGATTACATGCAATGCAAAAGTTGATACGGCTGTATTGTACTGAACTCAGTGAACATTCTGGCAATTCCTGCAACCTCGCTTGGATCAAGCTGTTTAAGCCATATAATTTCTAGGGATTTATCAGCGGTGTAATGGGGAGGTATTTGCTATGATTCCCCCATATCAACAAGTCTCAAAAGTAAACTGGAGAAGTCACTCGACATTGGCTTCGCATTGTCAACAACGCAAGGGAAACAAGTTACCGACTATAATCCATCTGTTCATTTTGAAGTAGATCTGGCGCCACATGTTGCTTCTGTTGGTGAATGGAATTCTTTGATTTCGTTGATCAGCACCCAGTATCGTGTTCAACAGAAAAATGAAGACTCTTGACACAAAGAATAAGACTTGAAAGAGCTTGTCAGTAATATGTCCAGCTGGAATCAGCTCTGAAAACTCGTCTGAAAGTCAATGAATCCAGACTCAGGAAACTGTCTGACAAAAGACATAACAGAAGAAAGCAGAAATTACAAAATTATCCATTGGACGCAACATGCATTGTCTATCGAGACTAACAAGATATCATCAAATATTAGGAAGAGACACGTCCTTTCAACCAAGGAACCAGTCCTGTTGTCTGTTATATCAGTGCGTGCTGATCATCAAAAGTACTTTTTAATAATAATTAAAATTTTACAAAGAACACTAGTTTGGTATTACTACTTTCTTCAACACAACATCATGTTTATTGACAAAGCTAGCATGTTTTAATGTAATAATCTACTCTGGAATGCAAGATGGTATATGTTTGCGCAGAAAGTCTGTTGGATAGATGTTGACTTTAGGATCTGCCTATATTTTAACAGTGTTGTTTTTAACTCTGTTATTATGTATATTGTGTCTGATCATATAGTGGATATTTTCTTTTTCTCTTTTTCACTTACACTTATTTCACTCATACAAATAATTCACCAAACAAAATATTCAATAAAATATAGCAAGGGCATTGTATTAGCTCGTGATATCATAGATTTAATTGAGAAAAATATTAAATAATGTCCGTCTTTCATACACTTGAAACATTTCAAACAAATATTAATCTTATAGTAATCCAAGGTTCATCACGTTGCATGTCATTTGCAGGAAAGTTCTTCACATCACATCCCGCCTAAGTGTCTCTAATGCCCTATTGTCGCCGTCGTTTTGGACGTTCACCGCGTAATCTTAAATGAGCAATATCCTCTTTTAATTTATATTTTTCATGTTTGTTGGCCTTCACATTCTCATATAACCAAAAAATAACGAAATATGATCGTTAAAGAACAATGAACACACGAAGCAGCCGACAATTGACTGTTCCACTGACTAGTCCTAGAAGAGTTTTTTTAATGTTCCTAAACCGAAGCGACAACACCCAGTTAGAAAATTTGCAAAGTAGTATATGCTCTTTGGCGTAGATCCAAGCCAAAATATAAGGCATTAAAAAAGATCATTAAAGAGAGTTTATCATACGATGCAAAAAGGAATGCCGCACTTAGTCAAAAAGGTTGCAAAGTACAAAAGGCTCTTTGGCGTAGATCCAAGCCCGCCTATACGGCAATAAACGGATCATTAAAGAGAAATGTACTCGCGATGTTTGGAAAATGCTTGACTGCCTACATTTCCGAAGGCCGAAAACTTCGGGTGCGCTCGTCCTACACTAGTAATGGCTTAACGGGGACGCAATGTTCTAACCGTGTTTCGCCAATCAAATAGTTTTACTGCAGTCTCATATATTGTGATTATAACGTTCTTGACAAAGGCTGTATATATATCACAAAAAGACTGATCAAAACGGTCGAGAAGAACGAACGAAACAAATAAACAAACAAAAAATGTTCGTTCTTAAGTTGAAATTGGCGAGCCTCGGCCTAAAGAGGCTTTAATCCCCTACATAAGAAACAAATATTTTCGTGGATTATGTTGAATTCTCATCAACGAGTTAATTCTTAGTTTACACATTTGTTGATCTACACGCTCTGATATAACCAAAACATGTTTCGTGCTTAAGTTGAAAGAGCTGCGTCCCGGCTAAAGGAGGTTGTAATCCCTCACATAACAAACAGACAATTACTTGGCATCTCCGTAAGGAGATGATTCTTATTTTTTCATGTTTGTTGGCCTACGCAGAAAAAAGTTTCGTCCTTAGGTTAAAAGTGCGTAACTTGGTTTGCGCCCAATGAACAAACAATCAATAAGATCATTAGAAGCAAACGAGGTTTTCTTTAACAGAAGAATGCTGAAAATTCCATGTACAGAAAAGAAAAGAAAGCAAAGGAGATTTGTAATCAGTCCTGCACACAACAAAACTTATCAAAAGAATAAGAATCAGACAATCAAGGTTCTTCGGGCATATAATACGAAGAAAAGATGTGGAACATTTGGTGACTACAGGTAACATTCAGGAAAGGAGAGATCGTGGAAGGCAGAGGGAGAAGATGATGGATGGCCTGACATCATGGTTCGACAAAATATCGACGTCATAACTGATTACATGCAGCAAGCGAAGAGAATTGTGGAGAGACATGATCACTAAGACCCAAGTTTTAATTAATTTTTCTATTCAGCTTGATTAAACTTTGCAGATTAGAAAACAACACTTTCTAACGACAGTCTAACTGATGACAACAAGAATCCATGTTGGTGGAGAATCTGCTAAGCTGCAGCATTACAGCCTGCTCTCATGGCTACAAGACAAGGTAGAGTAAGATCGTAGGCAGTGATAAGACATCTCTGGTATTTTAATATCATTAGAATTTTTTCGAAACAGATTTTTCTTTTCAACATTTCCAATACTCCACATAGGCCTATTATCATTGTGGCACTATAAGAAAATCTACAGAACTGAGAATGATCATACCAGATTAGATCAGATCTGGAGAAAACAGAAATCAGATAGCTTTAAAATTTAGTTAGCGAGCGATATGATGAAAAATAGGTAGCAGTTTTACATTAGCAATGAGTCAACAATCATCAAATATGAAACATAACAACTGACGTTTCGTCCATTAATCTTTGTCAAGAATAAAACACGTACAAAATGAAAAACAAAATTTATACAGATAACATGGATACTGAGCTAAAGAGGGATGATAAATATAAAATGAATAACTTCATCTCACTCACTTATCGTATGTTTAAATTCAGTTTATGCATTTCTTTCTTAATGTAGATCAGCGTGTTATTCCCTACTAAGAAAATAACCTTTCCTTATTCTAATACATAGGTTCCCAATCGATCACCCCCTCTCTCCCCCAGTGGGCGCTGAAGCCTTCTGGTGGGGTGGGGATAGTGTGTTCAGAAGCATTGTGGGGGCGTTCATGAGATCTAGGGGTCGGTGGCTCGCTATAGAAGAAATTAATAATATATATTTTAAAATAAAGTATTTTCGTGATTTTGCCGTTGAATAACTGTGTTCAAGATGCAGAACACATTGACCACTACATTTTTAATACTTTAACGACATAAGCAGTAATGTACCATTAGTTGCTACTTAAATATCAAACTGCTTGAATGTGGTAAACATTTATAATGGAGGTGGGAGGGAGGGGGGCATTGCAACATTTATAACTCACAAAGTGGGTGATGGTCCGAAAAAGTTTGGAAACTTATGTTCTAATAGAGTGTGTGTTCTAAATTTAAATGTGCATACACTATCTGGATGCTGATTGGTTATCCCATTTTTAGTCTTATCGTACGAGGTTGGTCTTTGAAAACTTTCGTTATGATTATGAATCATGTTTCTGTTGAACTATACGGCAGCGGTTACTCGTTGCCATCCACTTCTTGATTAGATAATATGTTTAAATTAGATTTGTCCAAAACTTTCAATGACAACACACCATGGATCTTCAAAAACTTTGTACAGAAACTCAAAACAAGTAAACAAGATATGTATATAATAAAATAACATTATTTATACTGTGTTTGTAGTATATGTGCAAATATATACATGCATACACATATATACATGCATACACATATATACATGCATACACATATATACATGCATACACATATATCATTACACATATATACATACATAACATATATACATGCATACAACATATTTTCATCATCAATAGTTTATCCTGCAGAGCTTCACCCAACAGTCCTCCAGATTGCTCTCTCTCATAGACCAGATGTCCCGCCTCTGAAGCTGTCATGTTCAAACCATCAGTTACATTCTCATCCATCTTCTCCGTGGTTGACCTTTTCTTCTCTTTGACGGTATGTCTCCTTCCATGATGGTCTTCTCCAGCCCTTCGTGTTTTTTTCTATGTGCAAAATACATCAATTTTCTCTTTCTAATTTGTAGCATCAGCTAGTTTTCTTTGATTCTGAGTTCTTTTGGGATATATCTATTTGTTCTCTTCTCTGTCCATGATATACGGAGGACTCTTCTGTAACACGTATATTAAAAAGCACATATATGTTTTTCCACTGCTTTATTAAATGTCCAAGCTTCACACCCATATACTGCGACTGGGAATATGCATGCTCTTAGTATTCTGATCTTTGTTTTCCTTACCCGTTCCGTTCCATACTGTTTTAGTTGTTTAATTTTTGGTAAAGCCATATACATATTACATGCAAATATTGAACTGTTTGTTTACGATCTATTGAAGTCTATCCAGGATCATTCTGTATATGTCATTGTACTAATAAAAAACGTTATCATTTGGTAATTTCCAGTGGCAACATATGGGTGTGAAGCATGGAAATTTAAGAATGGAAAAACATATATGTGCTTTGAATATAAGTGTTACCGAAGTGTCACCCGTAAATCATTGACAAAGAAAAGAACAACTAGATATATCCAGAATCTAGAAAGAATTCAAAATTAAGGAAAACTGGCTGGTGTTACAAATAAGAATGAGACAATTGCAGTATTTATTACATATAAACAGACATGGAGGGTTGGAGGAGTCCATTATGAAAGATGCATCCCTGCAAAGAGGAGAAATAGAAGACCACCGAGATGATGGATATTCAGGATGTGACTGATGATTTGAGCATTACGGCTATAGAGGCGGGACGTCCGGACATTGTGAGAGAAAGAAATTTCGAAGAACTGTTAGAGTGACCAAGTTCTGCTCAGGAAAAGCTATTTGATGATGATTTGATACATTCTTTCAAACTTCCTTTCTTTAGTAACGTGACTAGATGTCAATTTTGTTTATAATCTTATGGTATTTCTTCTCTTTCCCAGGTTTTGCCAAATAATTTGTTTAACATTTCTGTTGATGTTTCGAAATCTGTTTTATGACATCGCCTGATGCGCTATTTCGTTAAACTACTTTTCCTTCTCAATAAGTGTTTAACTTTTCTTAACTCCGGTTGAGCATAAGGCATCAACATATTTCTTCCAACCAGATATGTCTTGAGCAAGCCTGCTTAGTTTATTCCATGTCGTATTCGCATCTTTTCTTTCTCTATCAAGAGTTTGTCCCATATCTCTCTAGGATTGCCATATACCCATATTGCTTCTCGGATTCCATTTAAGAGCCATGTGTGGTTGTCCTTAAACGGTCATTAGATTTATTTTATTCAGCCGTACAGATATGTCAGAACTTACTAGGAGTCGATCCGGTACGTTTTATGTCACTTGACGGGTAGTGCTAAATACATTGACTGTATATATTTCGTTTTAAATTTGCTTTTGTCAACAATAATTTATTGTGTTTCAATTTAAACAATACCTAACTTAACACAAGTACTCCTTTGTTATATAACTATTGTCTATTGTCTATTCCCAGGTGGAAGATGTAGTTGGCTGTCCACTCTTGCCGTTAAGCGTAGGGATGGGAGCTTTAATTTGCATTCTAGGGCTAGATGACTCGCTCTTGTGTTGTATCCGTGTTTATGTAGTGTGGTCTTGATATTGTCTATCCATCTTTTTCTTGGTCTTCCTTAGCTCTAGTACCCGATCTCTTTTTTTGTATGCTGTTATTGGTGGTTGGTTGTATTTCATTATCATTAAATGTCCAAACCACTGCATTTGTTGTCTTTCAATGTATTCGGTGCATGAAGTTATGCCCACCCTACTTCTGATGTCCTCATTTCGTAGTCTGTCTTTCCTGGTGACTCCCACTGCCTTTCACAAGCATTTCATTTCACACGTGGTGAGCTTTCTGTGATGTGTTGCTGTAAGAGACCAAGTTTGGCACTGCTAACAAAGTGTTGGTAGGAAAATACTTTTTATCATCTGCCTTTTCACTTCGATCTTGATCTTTGAGTGTTGTAGTAATGGTGCCAGCTGGTAGGTCACTGCATTTGCTTTTTGACACTTTGTCGCTATTTCTATATCTAGTTGTCCGTCCTCTGTAAAAATGCTGCCTAAATATTTGAATTCGGAAACTTGCTTTACTCTGGTGTTATCTATTTGTATGTTTTCTTGACTTGGTGTTTTGCTGATTTTCATGGTCTCGGTCTTTTGTTTGTTGATTTTTATGTTGTACTTTCTACATGCTATTAGCAATGAATTCATGTGATGTTGTAGCTGATCTTCATCTTCATAGATTAAACTTTGGTCGTCCGCAAAAAGCAATTCGTTGATTTGGTTGTTTAATCGGTCGTCGTGATCATTGTCTATGTCAATAAGGTCTTTTTCGCACTGTGCCTCTTTCACTATTCTGTCTATATATATGTTGAAGAGAAGAGGTGAGAGCACACCATCTTGTCTTAATCCTGATTTTGTTTCGAATGAGTCTGTCATTCCGTCTGTTGTTCTTACCACACCGTAGCTATTTGTGTATATTGCTCTGATGTTGTCTAGCAGTTGTCCCTTGATCCCATAGTTTTCTAGTTTTCCCATAGAATACTTCTATCTATTCTGTCGAATGCCTTTTCTTGATCGATGAATAATAAGTGTAACTCGTTATTATATACTTTTGCTTTTTCACTCGGTTGTCTCAGAGTGAATAAAGCGTCTGTGCATCCCACTCCTCTTCTAAATCCAAACTGTGAGGGGCTTATTTGTGGGTCAGCGATGTGTCTTATGCGCTGTTCTAATATTTTTGCGTATATTTTAGCAATGTGGCTTAATAGTGAAATGTCTCTGTATGTTTCACATTCTCTTTTATTGCCTTTATTTTTACAAAATGGGACTATTACTGATTTTTGTCAGTCATCTAGAACTTTTCTTTCTGTCCAAGCTGCTATGAATATTCTTTTAACCATTTTACACCTATTTCTTTGCATGCTTTAATTGCTTCGTTGGGTATGCCATCTGCACCTGGTGATTTGTTGTTCGGGCTGTTCTTTATTGCTGTTTCAATTTCTTGGATCAATATATATGGTTCTGTTTCTTCACTTTCCTTTGTTGTGTATATATATTCAGTTTATTTAGTAGGGTTGTAAAGTTCTTGAAAATATTCCTTCCATCTGGTCATTCTATCTTGTCTGTTGAGTAATGGTGTTCCTTCCTTACTGTGTATGATAGTGGTAGGATGCCCGTTAGATGTGTGAAACTAGTTGTATACAATAATAATAATATTCATAAGTATAATAGTCATTATGTTAACAAACACATTACACATTATCATGTATTTTAACATATTTACTACTATTACTGTCTGTCTCTACGATGTATGTAATTTGTATGTAAAGCTTCCCAGTACTATTTATTTTATGACTACATCGCTGCATGTATGTTCCTGTCAGCTTCTTACTGTTGTTATACAAGTCTCTTACATCTTCTGTGACAGCACCTTCTTCTGTCTCTCCTGTCAGTTCATCTATATGTTTTCTTTTGTCGCTTCTGATATTTCTCCTTTCTTTGTTTGCTTAGGTGTATGCTTTATAAGCTTTGACTTTGGAACTTCAAGACTTATTTATGTTAAAATGTGTTTTCCTATTCTCCTTGTCCATTATCACGTTTTTTCAGTTTCTAACACGATCAATTATATGTGTTGACGTTATTTATAAATAGCAATGTAAAAATATTGCCCTCAATTTACAAAATGTATGCAATCGCTCATGGCTACGACTTTCAAGTATGAAGTAAGAACTTGTTTCAAAGTCTGAACTATTTGTGACGGTTTCGATTTCGTATTGTTTGCTTGATTTGTTTGATAACTGTCTTTTGGTGGAAAT
This sequence comes from Arion vulgaris, assembly GCA_020796225.1. Taxonomy (NCBI): domain Eukaryota; kingdom Metazoa; phylum Mollusca; class Gastropoda; order Stylommatophora; family Arionidae; genus Arion; species Arion vulgaris. Next base: position 39,712,070 of record CM036756.1, read on the forward strand.
GAAGAATTTTCGAAATTTTTACTTTTAAACCAAGTGTTTTTTGTGTTTTACTTTCTCATTTTTTGTATAAAATTGAATATTACTCCATAGATTGTCAAATGTTTGTTTGTATTTCGAACTCATTCTGTAGTACAGAAAAATATTGATACTAGAGTTGATGGATTGACATGAGCATGCGATTGACCAGACTGCTGAACAAATGTTGATATATTTGCCCTGTATGTTAAATTCTGCTCCAATTACAAATGTCGTCATGGCAATCATAGCATAGGTATATAACATAAGATCAGTATACTTGCTATAAGTACAATCATCTTCACGGTCTTCTTGTCTCGAGCAGAAATAGAACCACTCTGATCTTGACCGGAGGTTATCTCTGTCCTCAGTTTTGAACTCTGTCTTAGTTTGATAACCAAAATAAATGTAAAAAGAACGACACCAAAAAATGACGCCATACTAATTATAGAATGGAAGATGAAACAAATACCCTCCAAACTCTTTCTACTACTGGTGAAAGTTATAGCTAGAAGTGTCATGTTTCGTTCAGGGACAAATCTCCATCCAAGATTTGATGTAGTACATTCTGGAATAAGAATTCACAGTGTAGATCACACAGACTGTTATTGCTGTTCTTTTGGGTGTTACAATTTCTTTGACTTTCAACGGTAATGCTATACAGAGACACCTTTCTGCTGTAATGTAAACAGTGATATAACTAGTTATTCTACAGAAACAGCTGTGAGGCCAGGCCGCTGACAGATACATGACTTCTACACCAACCCACGGAACATTATACATTGGAAGAAGAGGGTTCATGCAAATAGACGCCCATAGCAAAGATATCAAACAGCACATATCAGAGATGGCGAGACCAAAGAATGCAATGTTTACAGTATTGGTGAAGCCTTGTTTATAAAATACAATGATATTGATAATGTTGGCAGCAGATCCTAACAGGCCAGCTGTACCACAAAAGCAGACAAAGAATATTGACTCCACTATTAATCTTTCATTGTCACTAAGAACGGTAACTGATTTGCTTTGTTCCAAGTCGTCTTGTAAATCCTCCAAAATGTTATTAGAAACAGAAGACATATTGGTGTATGAATCCTGCCGGTGATATCAGGTACCTTAGATGGAAATATTTACACTACATTGCTGTAATAGTGACATTACTATTGTTACATCTTAGAAAGTCAATACATATATTTTATCTTTGTTCGCAACAAATTTAAAGTTAATAGAAGCAACATAACTTGTCGTATGAACTGATAATATCAAGATACAACTCCAAGTAACCTTAGGATTTTTTAGACGTGTCAGGTTTGCATCCAATATACAACATGTGAGTCCATTAATGTTTTGTCGGGTGTGTCTCTGATTTAGCTCTGACATGCAGATCATTTATGAATTTCTTCTCTTAGTGTTATTTATATGAAGGTTGTCGTCATTCAGAGAGACGTTCAGAAAGATTGTTCTTTGTGTTAAATGTCATATTTCCGTGTTTCTTAAAAGCATACTTTGTTTCAAAACGCTACTCTGGAAGTTTGGCAAACTTTCAACAAAAACAACACACAACAGGAGAATTGAACGTCTTGCGTAGAAACTAATAAACAACAGCAACACGCAACAATAGAATTGAACGTCTTGCGTAGAAACTAATAAACAACAGCCAGCTAGAGACAACAGAAAAGTGTGTATTAATATTGCTATAAGGAGAATGTTTAGGTTATAGTAGGCATGTTCTGTACTACGAGAGCTGACATGTTATTCTTTATAGAATTTATAGTACGTCTTTCATCCTTTCTCCAATCCTGTTTTGCCTCACAGCGTCAGGATAAGAAGAGATTTCTAGAACGGACATTTGTATGCGATTCATAAACAGTGTTCTTCGTCGCCTCTGTTTTCTTTGAGATCCATCTTTTGCGTGGACAGCCTTTAAATTTATAGTGTAAGCATGTATAAGTTAGTCTACGAACTATCAAGATATACAACCTGATCTGTGTGGGACGGGGTAGTGTAATATGTATAAGTTGCAAGTCTACTGGAACTATCAAAAGATATACAACTTGGTATCTGTGTATGGGTAGAAGTAGGTAAGTTGCAAGTCTAGAACTATCAAGATATACAACCTGATCTGTGGAAGATGTAATGGATAGTTGCAGTCTCTGAACTATCAAGATATACCGTATATGTTTAGCAGGTGACGAACCATCGAAGATGTAGGCCTTCTGTGTCAGGGACACTGGGCAAGTGAGACCCGTTTAGCCGATCCCTCCCCGGCAGGGTACGTGGAAGCCATGGGAGCAGGTGGTGGATGAGTGAGGGAGCGGCCGACAAAGTGTCAATGGTGATGGTCTCAAAACTTGAGACGGTAGGCAGAGGATCTCTGTAATAGAGACAATGATTACGGTCATAGACCAGTATGGTCACTGATAGGAAGGAAAGCAATGGCAGACTACCTTCCACGACAATGCCTAGAAAACCCCAACAATAATACTGTTGGGGTGTCAAAGTTCTGCACAGGACAAGCTATTTGATGATGATCTGTGTTGAGTTTGTGCGAGGTGAATAAAATTCAGTTCTGATAACAAAGACGCATTCTAGCTTTTAGTATAAGAATTTGTTAGATTACAATTTACCTCGTTATATTTTAGTATGCAATTCTAAGAGAGGGAACCCTTACAATATTGATCATAACTTTCTTAATCTCACTACTAGAGCAACACTTGGCATACCATAATGTGCTTAAAAGAAAGAAAAATATGTTTAAAATTATATTGTCAATGGAAATATGCCCAAATAATATCAAATGAATTTTTGTTATTAATTGTTTTCCATAAAACGAGTTAAAACGCCAAATGTTTTTTTGGGACTGTAAGAGTTAAGGGAGAAATTCGATGATTTGACTTCTTTAACTATCAGTTTGTAGCAACACTACTTGCTGCTGAACTGCAGGAGACAGATTGTGACTTTTTCAATTATGACAAACAAAATTGGTAACATCTCAATTATTAACCCTTAAACTATTTCTTACAGGCACAGTATATTTTAATTTGATTCATTCACTGAATATTATACGTATAAAATGCATATTGAAAGAGTAGTTAATTTAATCCGGGCTTTATGTTGTTAGACACATTTTACATAACACCGTCGATGTACTTATATGATATAAGCTTTTCAGTAGTCACATATGTATCTTTGTTATGCTTTTAATTGTATATCGATCAATTCTAGAACATGTAACTTATTATTTCAGTTTGCAAGTTCACAATTAAAATCTCTAAAGGAACATATGCGAGTAATAATATAAGTATGGAAACTGTTTGACAATCTAATTGTTGTAATTAACCGAGCTAGTTATTTCTCCAATACAGTAAAGCATCTAACTTATTCAAATTTGACGCTATAAACTCAACCATTTGCTAATCAATAATTATATCAAGATTGGATGTTATAGTGCCAAATATATTTAATGTGATCGAGGTAAAATGTATTAATTCGTGTGTTTGTTGGCACATGATGAACAATCAACAGAGAGAAATATATGTGGAAAATCTATGTCATTATTGCCAGTTATCACGATAAACCCAGCATGTACATGCAAATAACATACATTTACATTTATTATGCTGTATTATATTCATAATTCATGTGAATATAATTTTTCTGTACCCCTTTATCGCCCCGAGCATCACTTCAGAACACGACTGGCATGTGATTGTACCAGGAAATCAGATATATAATATTTTGGTCAAATTGTAAGATATTAAGAAGGTGTGCAACTAATTATTAAAAACAATATGACTATTTAACGTCAACAACTATTCATTGTGTTGCCATATTAAGGTTATATTATCGAACGACTGTTAATACATTAAGAAGAGAAATTTATTTTAAGTCAATGCTTAACTGAAAGTTAGTGTAAACTAGAGACGATCATTATGTAAAAGTAATAACTTATATTATTGAAATGTCACTTAAATTACAACAGAAAATTCATGTATGACACAAACAGAAAGACTAAACAACAAGTAACCATAGTTACAACTATAACTGCAGGTGATGAGATTAACAAGAACAAGATCATCATGTAACATGTTCTTTGCAGAAAGTCACTGACATCACAACCAGCCTGAAATACTCTCGGTCTCTATCAAGTTCTCCAGCCTCCTCCAACATCCTGTTCAAAGTTTTGTTAATGTCCAGTTGCCACGGTCGTCTTGGTTGTCCCCTACATATATCGCTTGCGTGATACACTACAACAGAAAGTCACCATTACGGTAACAAATGAATCTAAAGCTGATAGTCTCATCTTATCACAGGCTACATTTACATTAAGTGCATTCACTTATCGGGGTGTTCCGATGCACATTAAGTTAATTTAATTCAACGGTATTTCCATGAGAAGTGCAAGACATAAAACCCGCTATCGCAGAATACAGAGTGATTCTTGCAAAATTATCTACACTATCTGATGATCTACTCAATTGTAATAGTCGTTACTAGATCTTTAATAGTGAAGACTGCAGTATACTTAAGTACTATTGGCGAAATATGAAAAAACGGAATGGACACAAGACACGGCCAAATGTCCAACAAAATGTCAGTATAGAGCACACGAAACAGTGTTGAATGGAAAACGACTTTTCTATGGAAAGCAGCGAAGATACAGCTTGCTTGTTTTTTTATTGCCTTTGTTCCTATCAAACAAGTCACCCAATCTTTGTGATCTGTGTAGTTTTTCCCTCGAGAACAGGAGTACGTTGCGTACCTTCTCATGTAGTACAGACACATCCGAATTTAGACTACAGTGTATGCATGTTAAACATGACACACATTTGTACAGATGGGTAAATGTAAGATTATACAAAACGAAAAATCCCACTTTAACGTACCACATCTGGAGTTATATAGTGTAGCATGGTATCAGATGTGATTGGTCATAAGGAGGCCGTCAGAGCTGGCCCATGCCAGGAGACACCGCGGAAACGTTAATTGTAAGATTTCTAACTGTCCTAACAAAAATAACTCCAAAATATTTATGATTAAAAAAACGCATGTGAAAAACTAGAAAAAGAAATAAAAACACACACAATTTTCAAAAGCATGACAAAATCCGATATCAGTATTCTTGATACCGTTTTTTTCTAATGCTTTCCAATATCATCTAATTCTAATTACTATTTCTTGTTTTTCCTTCTATATTGCTTTTCTCTTGTAGTCACACAGTTTTCACTGCCGCTGCTAAGTCACTTAAAAATTCTATCACTAAAGTTTTTATTACATCTTTGCTGTGTTCCGTATAGGACCGTTGTTTTATATCCCATGTTGTCTTGTATCCTTTGCTTGATTTTGGTTGAAAAGTCGTTATGTTTTGGTTGTATGCTTTGTTGTACTATATTACATGGTATTTCTATATCTCACATTCTAGATCTATCACTTTTTTTTTAGAGGTATACGCTTTGTGACCAACCAATTTCTCGAAATAATAAGTTCAGTTTTTACAATAATATCGATTGTCAGGTAATGATTAACACTTGTTGTGTAGACTTGGATTCATGGAGCTGCTAAATATGTTCATCCTCCATGAGTGATAAAGACCACTATGCTCATCCAATATGTAGAACAGGAATCTGTCCGAGCAAGTCTATGAGTACGTAGATAACTGATGAACTAAATGACAAAATGGAATGATTTTGAACATTGTTAGAGCAGAGAGTATTTGCAATTATTGGATATGTATTTTGTATTTCTGACTTGTCGGCTCTGTTCTGTTGCTGTTGTTTTACGAAGGTGTTTTGAAAAGTAATGCCTCCAACTTCAATAATATGCATAATGTGCACATGAAACATACAATTTCTGAAAGCTTGGGTTGTTATTTACGTAAGGTGTCATTATTTTTTCAAAATAGTCAGATCCCCGTTCTAGACAAACACGCCAAAGTCGAACATGTTTTTGTAGCCCGTCGAGAACAAACATCAGACGATTTGTTTTATGAAACCAGGTACGCACTTCTGCTGTTACATTCTCGTCCGAAGCATATCTATTTCCTTTGAGATGTTTCTTGAGCTCTGGGAACAGGAAAAAGTCACAATATGTGGACACAAAACGGGGCTGAATATGAGTGTTCAAAATGTCAAAGTTGAGACGCTCTAATGCTGCCTCTGTTTCATTTCCAATGTCAACATGCAAGGGACCCATCTTGCAAACACTTTCCTATACCCAATCAAGACATTAATAATGTCTTCTTTTCTTCTTTGCGTTCGTTCTTTATGACCAATTTTAATCACTCTTTGTGATATGTTTGATCTTTGCCAAGAACGTGTATACGTTGCATATTGGTTTGATAGGCCCCTAAACGCATAGACTTCTACACGCTTAGGACACGTGCATCCGATTTCAACCAAACCTCCTCAGTCGCCTCTCACGACATGCGGGGAGGTAACAGTGGTTCCATTCTTTACACCCCAAATTTGGGCCCCGGTAACCACTCGGGCGGTTAATAATGTAATGTACTCGCTCAATCGAAATCCCAAGCATAGGGACGACATAGTTTTGCTTGATGCGGCGATTGTCACGAATCAGTTCATCGACTCGAGCTTGGCGCTGTTCATCTACAGTTGTGATCGGTTGTCCGCGCAAATCCTGATCGTGCAGGTTTGTCATGGCTGGATTGTTGCCTTTTACAGTTCTTGTAAGCCTCCTGACAGTACTTACATCCACACAGGCGACACCATATACCGCTCACATTCTTCGATGGGTACACAACCTTCGGTTTTCAATAATTTAATAACAGCTCGCTGCTTCAACCGAATTTCCATGTACGTCGATATTTTGGATACTGTTGTACTCATGCGCGATTTTCCACACAATTTACACTTCATGTCCTGAAAGACACTTACTTATACAATACCCTCTTGCCCGCCTGCCCAGCGTGTTCGTAGCACGTTGGACGACGGGTGACAAGCCCCTGTGAGCGTGGTTCAATTCCGCGGGCTGGCAAAAAAGCCACAGGTTCTCCAGATTTACGGTGTTCGTGGCACCGAGCCGAAGAGCTGAAAGCACAATTGCTTCTGGATCGGAAAACAAATACTCTCACATCGATATCAATTACATCTGAACGCTAATGACAAAGTTATGTCAGTGGACGCATTACTTTTCTAACAGCCCTCGTAGATACATCACACTCGCAACTCACCTCGGCAAAGTAAATAACGCCATGTTGTTTGGTCGTATTCAGTAGGCTCTAACATGTCAGTATTTATTTTAAAAGCTTGTATCGAGATCTTGAGCGTTTCCTTGGAAATCTTCTTTAAGCCATCGTTGGAATGACTGGCTTTCTAATGTTCATCAATTAGGAGTCTTTGTTGACAGCAGATGGTCAGCCATGCAAACTACATGACAGGCCCAACATGTAGAAATATTTGCTGCACATCGATATTGAAAGTTGATGTCTTCTTCTGAGTATACATACATGTGCAAACCATCCTCACTAGCTTCTTCCTAAGGCTTGCATCCTTTGTAATCATTGCACTTCTGTGGACAACCATGTGTGCTATGAGTTTTTTCTTATACAGAAAGACGTTATTGACAAATAGCGAACTCCAAGATCAACACCACCAAGATCTCCAGACATTATTTTATTTTTTTTAATGAAATTTTTTTAGGAAATTTTTTTTTAATCTGTAATAAACACTTTTGTTCGGGCAGCGTAGTACAGCCTACTCATCTATTTTTTTAAACTGCAAATATTTCTTTCGTCGTTTGTAATCAAATTTAAAACAGGAATTACGTTTTATTGTCCTTCGTCATCGATAGGACTAGGAACTCAATCTCACCTACTGGTAGATCGTAGATTCATAAAATATTTTCCAAGTGTTTTACATGAGATGCTAACCGAGGAATTCTAAGGCTGGAGTCGATCACCAAAAAAAACCTCAACGTCACAGGAACTCAGCTGTTAAAAGAAGTAAATTTAGACGACATAAATTAGTTGTGGGACATCATTTGTACAGAAAATATACGTTCTTTAAGTCTGTGACATCATTGTACAAAAATATACGTTCTTTGAATCTGGGACATCATTTGTACAGAAAATATACGGTCTTTGAGTCTGTGACATCATTCGTACAGAAAATATACATTCTTTGAGTCTGGGACATCACTTGTACAGAAAATATACGTTCTTTAAGTGGGACATCATTTGTACAGAAAATATACGGTCTTTGAGTCTGTGACATCATTCTAGAATATACGTTCTTGAGTTGAACATGTACAGAATATACGTTCTTTGAGTCTGTGACATCATTCGTAAAAAAAATATACGTTCTTTGAATCTGGGACATCACTTGTACATAAAATATATACGTTCTTTGTGTCTGTAACAACACGGATACAGAAATAAACGTTGTGTCTGTGACATTCCTTGTACAGAAAATAGACGTTCTTTGGTTTATAACATCACGTGTAGAAAATATATACGTTCTTTGTGTCTGCAACAACACGTGTACATAAATATACGTTCTGTCTGTGACATCCCGTGTACAGAAAATAGACGTTCTTTGTTTTGTAAAGTCGCGTGTAGAGAAAATATACGTTCTTTGTTTCTGAAACATCACGTGTACAGACAAAGACGTTCTTTGTTTTGCAAAATCACGTGTACATAAAATATACGTTCTTTGTGTCTGTGACATTAATTTGTACATGAATCTGAAAGACAACAGCATGTTTCAATACGCAACAATTCGGATCGTCATGAATTGTATTAATATTTATTTTTATGACGGAATAGTTATAAAGTATTTAGGACACATAACTAATTATGAAATTTGCTTAATTAACTATTCTTTATTATCACATTTAAATTGTATTTAACATTGATAAAACAGTTGCAGTAATGTTTAACACAGTGGAGTTTTAGTCACTGATTTTGTGTCATTTCATGATATTTTAGAACACAATTAGGGAGACTCATCTGGCCCTGGAACGCATATTAAAGCTCCCACCCTTACGCTTAACGCCAAGAGTGGGCAACCGATTCTATCATACATCTGGGGAAAGGCAATTGACAGAATATGAAATTAATTATGATAAGTTTTTATTAGTCAGAAACTATATTTATAGTTTGTCTTTACAAAGCAAATAGTAAGTAGAGAACCCATTTTCATACCATATGGTATACTTGAAACACAATGTTAGACCTGAATTCTTCTTTGACCATTACTTACCTATTTTTGTCATTACTATCGTATTTATTGCTATCAAATATTTAGTCATTAGAGATTATCGTTGTTGCACAAGGAACCACCCGTGTGGTATCGGATCCGTAAGGGAAGCAAAGAATAGTACCACTGCAACCTACCATACATGTCGTAAGAGGCGACTGATGTAGCCCTAGGGATGCTACCCTAGTGAATAAAAAGCAGAGCGTAAATCGGATGTGCTGGCCTACTTGTAGGCGAATAACTGGCCCATCGTGCAATCATTCCTAGGCTCAGATCACATACAAATCACACAGAGTGGTTGACAAGTGGTCGATATGGAGCGTTCGAAGAAGAAAAAGAAGAAGAAAAAATGAAGAAGAAGCACAAGGAACAAGTCCATGGGTGCTCTCATCTTCAGTGTATCCATCCAGCATGCGACGACTGATAGTTCCAGTACTGTTCATAGTTCATATAGTTCATATAGTCCAGTACTGTATTAGTTAATAAGTCATACTATTTTTCCCGTATAGCCTTCATCAAGAAATAGCAAATTTAATGGTTCGGTCACATAAACAGGTTACCAAAAGACAGTGTTCCTCAAATAGCAATGTTGCTCCATACAATGGATACAAAGCAAAAGACATCCACGCAAAAGGTGGACTTCAGAGATCAAAAAAGGCGAAAAACACTGTTTATGAAGCGCACACAACAGCATGTTATATAAATCTCTTCTTATCATGACGCTGTGAGGCACAAGAAAATTAGAGGAAAGAAGAGGAATGTCTTCAATAAAAATATGGCATTTACACTTTTGCACTAAGTCATACAATTCTTACTGACACTGCAACGTTCATGATTTCTCTTTCTTGCAAGCGTAGAAATTGCTATATGTTTACCTGAGTAGATGGCTAAACAGTTTTAGAGTTGGCTATTAAACCCTGGTTGTAACCTGGTTCTGTTGATACATCAGTAGCTAGCTGCAAGTATATTCCTGATTTGAACAGTTATGGAAAGACACTCATATCACCGTCGGAGCTACATAGATCTTGATCTCTCATCGCTGTATTTGTTTGTTTCTTTTCACTGTACTGCAGAATTGAACACTCAAACGTGGGCAATTGTTCCTTTCATAACTGACTTCTGTATGAGGGAGAGAGATTTTAAGGAGAGCGGGTGGAGTGAATTGCTAAACACTGGTACATGGTGTTTTATGGTGAAACGACCCGTGTACAACACCTCGTTAAGATTTATTTTAATATATTTTGGAGAGAAAATACAACCGATGACATGCGAAACCTTGCGACAGCCACGACAAAGCAGGCCTAATTTTCTGCCTTATACAATCTCTTAGCGTGCTCTCCGAAATTGTGTTGTCCTTTTTTTAAACTGCCGTTGTTGTGTATGCATGGCGGTAAAGATAAGTATCGTGTGAAATGCGGTGTCTCGACAACTTCTTGCATATTTGCACCAGCTATACTAGACTGATTTCTTGTGAATGGAACCAAGACGAACTTGTATCTTTCTCAACCACTGGTACTATCTACTATTTCTCTCAGTTATTTATAGACTCACGATTGGTAAAAGATTGTCAACAATGTTGAAAGTCACTTTAATTTCTAAAATATTATCTATCACAAAATTAAGCAGTAATTGATTTCAGAATATAAAGAATCACTTTGCATCCAAAATGTAACTAATAATTAACAAAGTAATATGGCAACAAATCAAGTATAGTTACTTATTCATGTGACAAAGCAAGCACAGTATTTGCCCTAGTACAATCATGACGGGAAAATTACAGATCAGTTAAGGTATTGTGGTGTAAACGTTGTCTGCACTGGAAATATAAAATAAGCAATTATTCTACAAATTGTCAAAGCAACCGTCGAGTGGTTACCGGGGCCCAAATTTGGGGTGTAAAGAATAGAACCACTGTAACCTGCGATGCATGTCGTAAGAGGCGACTAAGGAGATGTGGCTGAAATTGGATGCACGTGTCCTAAACGTGTAAAAGTCTTTAGGGTCCTACCGAACCAATGTGCAACGTATACAAGTTATTGGCACAGATCAAATATATCACAAAGAGTGATTAAAATTGATCGTAAAGATTGAATGCAAAGAAGAAGAAGATTCAAAGCAACATATGCTTTTAAAACCATAAATAAGATTTGGAACTCCGAGCTTTCGTACATAATTTTTTGTAATAAACTACGCATTTTCAACTCTAATGTTGCATCAATGTTATGTTATGTTATGCGATCGACGTCACGGCACATTGGGCATTCCCATGCATGCTCTGTCCTCCGCTGCAGCAGCCATCCTAAAGTCCATTTGCTCACCGTACCCATGAGAAGTTGATTACTATATCTTCTCTCTCTACCACGAAGACGACACTGTCTGGCATGTCCACACTTAACGCCTAATTCTCGAACTCGTTCCAGTGCCTGAGACGTGCCCATGTCACATAATTGAGAGCGTACCGCATTGATGATATCGGTTCTGTCCATACTTCTACCCGTTTGAGTGGGGGCATTGTTTGCAAGAAAGTGTGCACGCTCGTTACCCTGCACTCCAACATGTCCAGGTGTGTACAGCCAAGTCATTTTCTTGAGATGTGATGAATGCTGTCCACCCATTCCACACGCATACTTCCAGATTCAATCAGTTGAAGCATATTCATCGAGTCTGATATGATGATCGTATGGGTAACCTGTTGCTCAGTCACCCATGACAGAGACAGACCTGGAGGCAGCAGTGATCTCCATAGTCATGCTCGATGTCGTTGTCTCGAAAGTGCCGCAGTCCTCATGAAGTGTGCGACCATTTAGCTGTGCTGAATAAGCCCACGATGATCTGGTTCCGCGTCTGACAGAGCCATCGGTGTAGATAATGATATCATTTGGATGGGGGTGCTCATCCACGAGTGCAAGAATCTTCGCATTGACGACGCCCAGTGCCCATTCTCTACAGCGTCTCCCAAGTGTACTGACAACCATGGTGTAAGCAGTCATATCCTCTGATATAGGCATCCATTCTTCACCATGTCTCAGCTCATCTAGAGTACAGATCTGTTTAATAATATCCTCTGCCTCGGCCATCCAGGATCGGCCTCTCTTCAATCGCCTGCCCTTTTTTTCATTTATGGATGTGTGCAGAGGATGATTTTTGTCAGCAGAAACGCTCAGATAAGCTTTTACCTGTGCGACTTTGTGTCTGATGGCCATCGTTGGCAATCCAAGGTCACAGCGGATTGCCGCACATGAAGTGTCCCGTGTGCAACCAAGTATAAGCCTCATCGCTTCATTTTGGACCCTGTCTAACTTATCCAGCGATGTTCTGCTTACTGTCAGAAGGCCAAGACCATAGCCAACCCCGCTCAGCACTTGTCCTTGATTTTATCAATGCTAATATATATGAAAATCAAGAGTTTGGAAATGACTTGAGATAAAGAAAATAAGTTGAACTCATTTGAAAAAAAATGTTTACAAAAAATAATTAACATAAACTGTGACGAATTCCGGAGAAGTGATGAAATAAGAGAAATGTGGGGTCAACTGCTAGCAACACATGTTTACAAAACTAAGAGAAGAAAGAGCTATGTTGGGCAAACTCTGAGAAGATATTAGTTAATAATCACAAAGCAGGCATTGAAGTGAAGGTATAGAGTTCAAGAAATAAAGCCCGCCATAGATTGAGCGAGTTGCCCAGGATAGAGCGGTGTGAAGACATTTCTTGCAGCACTATGTAACGGTAGGAGAGGAATATACTAATAACTATAAAATGGTTATGCAAAGATGTTACAGACAAGTATAATGTCTAGAATTGATGTTATTTTATGCAGTGCAAATCAATCAATGTTTACCCTTGTTTCTTCGTCATGTAGTATGTCCTTTGAAAATCAACGTTATCGTCACAGCCTACTGGAAATACTCTCAATATATAGCTAGTTTTCCCCCTCCTTCATCGTCGTGTTCAATATTGACATAATGTATACTACCATCGTTGTTTTGATCATCTCTTTTTGTTATCTTCCAAGAACCATATCCTTTAGTACTCATCACCATCATTCAATAGCTTGTCATGAGCAGAACTTTGCCACCCCAACAGTCCTCCGGAATTTCTCTCTATCTCTCATAGGCTCTATGTCCCGCCTCTGCAGCCGTCATGTTCAAACCATCAGTTAGATCCTGAATCCATCTTCTCAGTGGTCTTCCTCTTCTTCTCTTTGTCGGTATGCCTCCTTCCATGATGGTCTTCTCCAGCCCTTCGTGTCCGTCTATATATCCAAAATAACTCAATTTTCTCTTTTTTTATTTGTAGTATCAGTCAGTTTTCTTAGATTTTGAGTCCTTTAGTACTTCCCTTTCAAAATCACTGTGACGTTTAATGTGACTAAAATAGTTTAGTTTACGAGGCATGATATAGTTTATGTCCTGATGTCCCATCGATGTACAGGTTTTGTAAGTAAAAAACGAACTCAACGAAAGATGTATATTGGGTAATATTGTGTTAGACCGTATCTTTAATGACCGTCGACACACGATATTTGATTGCAATATCACGATGCGAGCCTTTACTTTCCAGTGCTTTTCCTGGTACACAATTGAGGCTGGTTCCAATATCACGATGCGAGCCTTTACTTTCCAGTGCTTTTCCTGGTACACAATTGAGGCTGGTTCTCAATATCACGATGCGAGCCTTTACTTTCCAGTGCTTTTCCTGGTACACAATTGAGGCTGGTTCCCAATATCACGATGTGAGCCTTTACTTTCCAGTGCTTTTCCTGGTACACAATTGAGGCTGGGTCGACCTGAGAGGTCAACACGTTACGGTTGGAAAACTATTCCATGCCCACTGGGGAATTGAACTTGGATCACCTGCCTAAGAAGTGAGTTCACTAACAACTACACTACTGCGGCTCTCTACTGGTTGTGTATAATGTCGATTTTTTCCTCCTATTTGTATGAAACATTCTATTATTATTTTTTATCAGCACTTGACTTCAAAAGATACGATTTTCTTCTTCTTCAATGTGTGTATAATGGTTCATGACTCTCATCCGTTTGTTGCCCATGATAATCACATGTCATCAGACATTTTTCTGGCTATCTTACTTGTATTATGTCATAAGTTTGTCATTCTAAGATCATGTTATAAAATCAAATGAAATACTCATATCAGATGTCATGAAATAAACTATATGTCCCGAGTTTGGTTTTTTTCATTTTTTTTTTTTACGGTGGGCTTGTTATCTAATAACCAGTATTAAAGAGAACAGTTCTAATGAAAGAAAAGCACTTCAACTACATGGATATAACAATTACATCTGATGTTAAATGTGAAACATAAATAATGAGAACAATCAAACTAAAAAGACTGATTTCTTGGAAATAGATAATATGTGTAATACACGTTTACGAGAACGGGAGTAGAATAGTGTTACACAGAATCAGTTTTCACATACGAATGTGAATCGTGGACAATAAATAACAAAAATTGTAAATTATTAGAGGCTACAGACATATGGTTTTATAGAAGAATGTTGAGAATATAATACACAGAAAATAGGGCAAATGATAATGAAAGCAGGCGAGAACAGATCATTTTTGAATCACATCAGATAGAAACCAACATTTTTTTAACATATTATGCTAAAAAAAGAAAAGCTTGAATACAAGCTTGTGATAACGGGCAAGATAGAGAGGAAGAGAGATAGAAGAGGACTGATGGAAAAATGTCTAGACAGCGTCATCGCGCGGCTTGAAAAGAGTATCAGAACTCATAGCTAGAACAAGAGACAGAGAGTTGTGGAAGAACATGATAATCTAGACCTACTGGCATGGCACTTGATGATGATGATATAATAACCATATATAAACCACTCTTTGTGCATTTATAGCTTGAGTCAACAAGAATGTGCACTTCGAGCTTTGGTTTACAGTGATAAAGCGTAATAATTTACACAATTAAGTCCAACACATCCAATGTCAACGTGGATCAGTTTGGAATCGTCTTCCCAATTAGTGACAAGCTTCAAAATAGCCCTCTAAGAATTAAGATTCAACACACTGCAAACTCATTTGACATCCAGTATTCGATTCCGAGTCCAATTACTACAAGTACGATGTCTTTTTTTATTAATATTAAAATGAGAAAATTATATAATATTATAGATAAATCAAACACAGGAAACGTGGTGCATGCGACAATTATTACACATAATATTGCACATGCCATGTTACATAGAGTCATTTCTTTTTGCAACTTGAATCTTTTCCGAGCCACTATTTAACTTAGAAATAATTATAGAGATATGGATAAACCGTTCAAGTTTGCATAGACCGTTCAAGTTTAACAGAAATATAATTTTAACGAAGCCGTAGAAGGTTTCAAAATTACTATTAATTACCTGCTCGGCATTCAGTTAAATTATCAACGAGAAAAAATCTTAAGAAATTACATTAAAAAAATTGTAAATTAAACACATATAGTGTAATCTCATTTACTTTCATATCGTTTTTATTTATATTTATGTATGATTCATTAGAAAAGTGTTGTTGATTTGATTTTAAATGTCAAAATTTGCGTTGCTGTTTTACTAATTCGAGAAATTATTTCTAAACTAGATATAATTAACGTGCTACGTTAAGACTCGAGCCAGTCATGTATTACTACAGTTAATACGACGTTGTCACAAGTAATTTCACACTAGTTAGAACATGCAGGTGATATTCACATATCGGTTGCTGCCGTGAGCTATCTAGCTCTTGGGTCGACAATATCTTTGTGAAACTATTTAATACAATGATATCCTACAAGTCAAATGTTACAAATATCACTTTCTATCAAACGACTATCAAACTTTAGTTATTACTTCGCCCGTGTGTTACCGGGGCCCGCAAGGGAAGCAAAGAATAGTACCACTGCATCCTACAAGGCATGTCGTAAGAGGCGACTGATGTAGGACCTGTGGGAGCTACCCTAGTAAATAAAAAGCATCGCGGAAATCGGATGTGCTGGCCTACTTGTAGACGCATAACTGGCACAACGTACAATCGCTCTTAGGCTCAGATCACATACAAATCACACAGAGTGGTTAACAAGTGGTCGATGTGGAGCGTTCGAAGAAGTAGAAGAAGAAGTTATTACTTAGTTTTTATTATTATCTTGAAGCAATCTTTTTACTTTCTTTTCTTTCTTGAAATCTTGATAAACTATGATGTTATGCAGACTATATCTTGAAGCAATCTTTTACTTTCTTTCTTTCTGAAATCTTGATAAACTATGGTGTTATGCAGACTATATCTTGAAGCAATCTTTTTACTTTCTGTTCTTTCTTGAAATCTTGATAAACTATGGTGTTATGCAGACTATATCTTGAAGCAATCTTTTTTACTTTCTTTTCTTTCTTGAAATCTTGATAAACTATGGTGTTATGCAGACTATATCTTGAAGCAATCTTTTTACTTTCTGTTCTTTCTTGAAATCTTGATAAACTATGGTGTTATGCAGACTATATCTTGAAGCAATCTTTTTACTTTCTGTTCTTTCTTGAAATCTTGATAAACTATGGTGTTATGCAGACTATATCTTGAAGCAATCTTTTTACTTTCTGTTCTTTCTTGAAATCTTGATAAACTATGGTGTTATGCAGACTATATCTTGAAGCAATCTTTTTACTTTCTGTTCTTTCTTGAAATCTTGATAAACTATGGTGTTATGCAGACTATATCTTGAAGCAATCTTTTTACTTTCTTTTCTTTCTTGAAATCTTGATAAACTATGATGTTATGCAGACTATATCTTGAAGCAATCTTTTTACTTTCTTTTCTTTCTTGAAATCTTGATAAACTATGGTGTTATGCAGACTATATCTTGAAGCAATCTTTTTTACTTTCTTTTCTTTCTTGAAATCTTGATAAACTATGATGTTATGCAGACTATATCTTGAAGCAATCTTTTTACTTTCTTTTCTTTCTTGAAATCTTGATAAACTATGATGTTATGCAGACTATATCTTTGAACAACTTTTACTTTCTTTTCTTTCTTTCTGTAATATTGATATAACTATGATGTTTTATCTTCTTAAACTGATCTTGATTACGACAATCTGTTACTTGCTTTTTCTTTCTGAAATCTGATAAACTATGATGTTATCAGACTATATTTGAGATCTTTACTTTTTTGAAATGATAAACTATGATGTAGCATCTAACTTATTTCTTTAACTTGATAAACTATTTATGGACTATATCTTACAATTCTTTCAATCTGATAAACTATGATGTATAGATATATCTGTTTTACAATTGTTAAATATCTTGACCTGTTGTTTTCTGTATGTATTATATAATATAGTGTTTACTTATAACTGGTTTCTGATTAAGACGTTATGTGATAGTTTATACGATATAATGTTATAACATATCATTTGAGATGCGTGATAGTGTAGTGCGTAATGCATTTGTTTCTTATTCGCGTGGTTCGGGTTTTATTCCACAGGTGTGGTAAAATTCCGACCACTTATTTTGACCCAATCTCAAATGGGTTCCAGAAATTTCCTGGAAAATAACGGCGGTCGACGAGGGTTGACCACATCAACCATCGCTTACCATGAAAATAAATATGAAATGGTCAATGAAAATACGAAGGCTAAACCGTATTCTTCAATATATCTCAGGGTATGAAAACGGGTTCTTATCTTTTTCTTTCTTTTTTTTGTCACATATGAAATACAATAGACAATTCAAATATATATTATCTTTTCTTATGATCTTAGTAGAATGTTAAATAATATATGACGTAAATCTGAATGAATTACATCCTATACATTTGTAGCCTTATTTAACAATGCATGATTTTTAGCTTCATACACACCACTAGGTTGATGTCTTGTACAACATGCTTGATATATAGTGCGATATAGTTTACGTTTGTATTCCCATTAAAATATTGTATAGTAGACAAATTTGAGAAAATAACATAAAAACGAAGTACATATTGACACTGTTAAACATGTATGTATAATTTATACATAGTTAACAAGTTATCAGCCTATATTATTAATTTTAAAGATTATTTATATATTGTGACAACGTATAGATATCTTTTCGCGTAGTCAAATCTTGAGTTACAATTTTCAAACAATGGAGAAATGCATGTTTGTTTTGTTTGATTTATAGAGGACTAAAGCTTCTTTAGACAGAGACACACAGCATTCAATCAATGAAAGAGTCTGGTTTTGGTTATATCAGTGCATGTTGGCCATAGAGGTATGAAAAGCAAGATTTCATATTATTGGAGAATTCAGGTTATTAATAAATATACAGTTTCAATGGAACAATCAAGCACTTCTCATATATATGGACAGGAGTCTATACTTTTTCGTGATTTGGGAGAAAAAGTGCTAAGTGACAATGGCAGAATAATATTTGAAATTGTAAATTACGTATTTATTTGTGGTTTAGTTGGTATTTTTGGAATTATAGCAAATATCATCAACATCATCATATTTGTGAAGCAAGGATTCAGTAATAGTGTAAACATCGCCTTTCTTGGACTGGCTATTTCTGACATATGTTGTCTTGTTACTTTAGAGTGGTCATCTGTATGTATGAATCCACTTTTTGCAACTTATGATGTTCCTTGGGTTCCTGTAGAAGTCATGTACCTTTCAGCAGGCTGGCCACACATTTGCTTCTGTCGTATCACCAGCTATATCACAGTTTATATTACAGCTGAAAGATATATGTCTGTTGCGTTACCTCTGAAAGTTAAACAGATCATCACAAATAAAGTCACGTCTGTAACAATCTGTATCATCTATGTCATGAATCTCGTTACGTTTATTCCAGAATATGCTTCAACTTATCTAGATTGGACATATTTTTCACATGTAAACAAAACAGTTCTGTCAATTGTTTTTAATAGTAATAGAAAACACGTTGAAGGTTTAAGCTACGTTATACATTCCTTGTTTAGTACAACCTCGTTTGCTGGTGTGATATTTTTTACAATAGTTTTAGTTGCCAAGCTAAGAAGCTCTTCGAAATGGCGCAAAGGTATCGCGTCAAGTCAAAATCAGAGTGTAACTATGTCTGCAAGAGATACGGCAGCTGTCAAGATGGTTGTTCTCATAGCCACTGTTCTGATTGTTTGCTACACACCTGGAGCTATCGTTTCAATGGCAACATTTGCAGTTGGACCAGAGTTTAATATTAAGGGACGTTACATCAACAGTTGTATAGCAGCCTGGTCTGTTGCGTATTCCTTCCAAACACTCAACTCCAGTGTTAACATTTTCGTCTACTATAGAATGAGCTCAAAATATAGACAAACTTTTGATGATGCTTTCATGAAATATTTCAGAAGAACTAACAAGTGAAGTATGGTATCTTATATCCCAGACTACCAGTTATATGAGCACCATGATTAATCATAGACTAATAAATCACAACGTTATATGCGCTTGATGATTCAATAATATGGAGTCTCCTTCCAAGACCAGACAAATGAAACACAACATATAGAACAAAGCAACTACTTTCAAGTATACTCAGTTTAAATATATTATATTGTGAGATACAACATGAGCATAACTAGTGCTGAATCATTGAACAATAAGAGAAAACAGTTGAAGTAGAATGAGAGGAAATATGTATTTTACTTTGTTGATAATATGTTGTTTTCTGTGATGCACTCAATTAAAAATAGAATACTAAAAGTAAGTTTCGTTTGTAATTAACAGTGGTATGTTTATGAACGTAATTAACAGTGGTATGTTTATGAACGTCATTTACAGTGGTATGTTTATGAACATAGTTAACAGTGGTATGTTTATGAAAGTAATTAACAGTGGTATGTTTATGAACGCAATTAACAGTGGTATGTTTAAGAACGTCATTAACAGTGGTATGTTTATGAACGCAATTAACAGTGGTATGTTTATGAACATAATTAACAGTGGTATGTTTATGAACATAATTAACAGTGGTATGTTTATGAACATAATTAACAGTGGTATGTTTATGAAAGTAATTAACAGTGGTATGTTTATGAACATAATTAACAGTGGTATGTTTATGAACATAATTAACAGTGGTATGTTTATGAACATAATTAACAGTGGTATGTTTATGAACATAATTAACAGTGGTATGTTTATGAACGTCATTTCAGAATGTTTTCGGGGAGGGTGGGGGAATTTGACCAACTCTTCCGAGGATGTGTACTTTTGAGATTATTCTTTCTTTACTAACAGCTAATTTATTCTTTCTAAATATTGACACTCATTATAAATCTGATCACTAACTCTATACCATGATATCAGCAATAGTCTACATACATTCATATTTTCCTTTCTTCAACTTCTGTCTTTATATGAGAACATGATCAGCCCGTGCAATTCTTCTCCTCATATAGTTTCTGTATTCCAGTACAGTAGTCTTCTCATTGTCTGGTCTCATTATATGCGTATTGTCTGGCCTCTGAGTACCCTTTATTTTAGTCACATAGAATTCCATATCAATTACAATATACATTGTAAAACTATATGTTTGGCTACCATCAATAATACATTGTAAAACTATATGTTTGGCTACCATCAATAATACATTGTAAAACTATATGTTTGGCTACCATCAATAATACATTGTAAAACTATATGTTTGGCTACCATCAATAATACATTGTAAAACTATATGTTTGGCTACCATCAATAATACATTGTAAAACTATATGTTTGGCTACCATCAATAATACATTGTAAAACTATATGTTTGGCTACCATCAATAATACATTGTAAAACTATATATGTGTGACGCTACCATCAATAATACATTGTAAAACTATATGTTTCACTACCATCAATAATACATTGTAAAACTATATGTTTCGCTACCATCAATAATACATTGTAAAACTATATGTTTCGCTACCATCAATAAAATGTGGGGGTCTCTATGGTTAAGTGGTGGAGCCTTCGCCTTGCGTTGCGAAGGTCGTGACTTCGATTTCGGACCGCGTCGTTCTGTTCACGAGTGCATTTCGTTTTCAGAGAATACTAGGATTATTTCCGGAACTACGGAGTTCGTGCTTTGTGCAATACTCTCTACAGGTGGCGTGTCATTTCCGGGGAGGGGACCGAACCATACGGGGCAGTGAAGTCAATCCTTCGGCTTGAGACCCCTTTTCAATAAAAATGTACCTAGCGTAGTAGCACATTTTCTAATTCATCTTTCTTTATTTCTTCTCGTCTTTAATCATATTTTAGAAATCCAAGACGTGCTAGACACACGACAGAAGACTACGACACTGGACTACGAGCAGGTAGTAGTGTGAGGACCAAATCATAATGGGGGAAGAATATTGAGCACTATTAAATTACATTTCTGATAAGTACAATACCATATAAGGAGCATCTGTGTCTTCAGAAATGTGATGTTATTTAGGATTTGGATTTGCTGCATTGCAGAGTCCTTGCATTATGATCATTGTAGAATGATTCTTGTAGGATTATTCTTGTACGATGATCCTGGTATAATGATCCTTGTATGATGATTTTTGTATAGAGATCATTGTACAGTGATCCTTGTATGCTGATCCTCGTATGCTGATCCTCGTATGATGATCCTCGTATGAATAACATCGTATTATGATTATCGTATAATGATCCTCGTATGATGATCCTCGTATGATGATCCTCGTATGATGATCCTCGTATGATGATCCTAGTATAATGATCCTCGTATAATGATCCACGTATAATGATTCACGTATGCTGATCCTCGTATGATGATCTTTGTATAGAGATCATTGTATAGTGATCCCTGTACGCTGATCTTTGTAAAAGATCGGTCACTAATCGAATCGAACACCAAAGAGTTGTTAGTTCAATCTCACACTCAACGTCTCCCACATGAGACAAGGAATTAGCTCTCCTATCACCTGCACAAACAAACATGGTATATAAAGGTTAAGCGACTGGTAATTCATATCATGTGATCTGGAAAGGCTACAGGACATTCTTTTATATTCTAATTCCATTTTTTCTCTTAGCTGTTTCATGACGTTTTCCTTGTTTCTTTTGTTTCCTTAATTATTTTTTTTTCAATCTCATCGATATATCTATATTTCAAAACCTCAATTTTCTTTCCTTTTTGTTTATTCCTCTTTCATTTCAGCTTCATTCAGAAATTTTAATTATATGTAGCCCTTGATGATCTCATTGTTTGCTGTTACGTTCATGTTAGCATTCATTCAGCTTTAAACTTAACTTGTTCTCAATTTTGATTACTCATCGTATTATCTTATTAGTTATTTTTTCACGGAGAAATCAATAAAAAAACTACGTTAGACTGCAAGAAGATTTAGTAAATGTTAACACACCGCCATAATCATCTAATATTGTATGCATGTAAAGTATCACAGACGTCAATATCATTTGTGAACCATACATATTTCATGAAAACGAAAATCGTGACATATCCTTTACAGAACTTCTCCATCAGCCCCAGTAAAGACGTCGTCGATTTTTATAGGCGCCACTTATACGTTCAGTAGTTTACCATTGTTTTTTTAGCTGGGAGGTCTATTTTTACCGTCGTTAAAATTCACTGGAAAGAATTTGTTTCCAAACTGCCCACCGTGGAGTTGAAGCCAGAAATGCTTGGTTTGTGATAAAACTCACTGCTGCTTAAACTACAGACGCCCACTTCTTATTTTATAAATGGTACATATTTGCAAATAGCTATATTTATTCGAAACTGTGTACAAGACCTTGTAAATGGTAGTTTCACACAATTTAAAGCAAAATCAAATCAATATAAATGTCAGCAATATATCAAAGAACTTCATCGGGGAATAACAAACTAAAAGCAAAGTAAACACAATAATTATAAGAAAGACACGACATTGTAAAATTGTATTGAGTTACCTGAACTTCGCACACTAAATCTTCTTCTTCTTCGAACGCGCCACATAGAAAAATTGTTAACCATTCTTGATGAGTTGTGTGTGATCTAGGCCTCAGAGCGATTGTACGTTGTGTCAGTTATGCGCCTACAAGTAGGCCAGCACCTCCGATTTCTGCGATGCTTTTTATTTACTAGAGTAACTTCCCTAGGCCCCTACCTCAGTCGCCTCTTAGACATGTTTTGTAAGTCGTAGTGTTACTATTCTGTGTTCCCCTTGCGGATGCCAACAACACACGGGCAGCACTCTCTAAATGACAAGGGTTAAACAAGGCAAAACAGAAAGCAATCAATCATACAAGACTAACAAATGTTAATTCATCAGTTGCTCACAATAACCGAGCACATAATTACTAATTTAATTAGAAATAACACTGAAGGGTTGGACGATCAAGAAGAAAAATATATATAAATTCTAAACAAACGGAACAAGATAAAATGTCCCAAAACCGTATCTCCCAAACCCTCTGAGCATGTATACTTCCATATATTTTTTACCTGTTACCAATGTTCCTCTATGCTCATGTCGTCTACCAGCTGTTCCAATACTTGGTACTTGTTTGATACTGTGACTGCAAATCTGTCTCTTACTTCCTTGTTCTTAAGCTCTTCTACTTTGAACTGTTTTCTATAACTTTGGTTTGTTGAATATGTTTTAAGTTCCCTTCTGATTTTACTTAGCATAAGGTGGTGATCCGATATCACGTCTACTTCATTTACATACTTTAACGTCCTTTAATGATACTATTTATTTCTTATCAATACATATGTGGTGTATCTGGTTTGCTGTTTTGTGGTCTGGTGATATCCATGTGGCATTGTGTACTCTCTTATGCTGAAATATTCTGCCCCCTATGAATAGCTGGTCTGAGACACACATTTTTGCGAACATTCTCCCCTCTTTAGTGGCTTGTTCTCTATCATTGGTTGGTGCGTAGCATTGGATGACCTTTAGGTTAATTTTCTTTTTGTTAGTTCTGAATGTTGCTGTTATTATTCTAGGCCCCATTGTTTCAAATTCTATTAGTGCTTTTTGAGCTTATTTGAACAACATGACGGCAACTCTTTTACTATAGTGTGTGCTCTCTTCTTTTCGCCTTCAGGACAACAACAATTCGCCTGTGTACAGTTTCCTTTTGTCTATCCTTTCCATCTTGTTTCGGAGATTTCCAGAATGTCTATCCCGCAGAACTTCATTTCTGTTGGTAGTTGTGCTGTTTTACCCTGCTCTAGCAACGTTCTCACGTTACGACAAACAATTCTGGCAGTTTTCTGACAGGAAAGAAGCTTAGTTGGCATCACCAGATATTTCGGCTTTCCGGTCGATACGTCATTTGTCTTCCAGTTGGAGGACCTTCCTCTGGTTCAGATGTTTGAGTTATGTTATTTCTCATTATTGTTCTTTTCATGTTTGTTAAAGATTTGTTTGCTTATTTTTTCTACGGGGTGAGGTAGCCAGACCCACGACAAACCCTCCGTAGCGCCTCTTACGACATTTATGGCAAGTACACATTGCTCCATATTATTTCCTCCCCTTTCGAGCCCTGGCAACAAACGGGCGAGTAACACTTACAGCCAGTACACTATGCATGCCAGTAACTTTTACAGCCAGCAGAATATTTGTGCCAGTAACATTTATAGCCAGTAAAATATGTATGCCTTAAACATGTATAGCCAGTAAAATATGTATGCCTTAAACATTTATAGCCAGTAAAATATGTATGCCTTAAACATTTATAGCCAGTAAAATATGTATGCCAGTAACATTTATAGCAAGCAGAATATTTGTGGCACATTACAATATGTATGCGAGTAACATTTATAGCCAGTACAATATGTATGCCAGTAACATTTATAACATGTATAGTTAACAAGATATTTATGTTATTAAAATGTGTAACAAGTAAGATAGTTACTGTATGTTAGTAACAATAATATGACCGTTAGTACATTTATGCCAGTAAAGTAACATTTATAGTTGTAAGTTGTATTTATAGTTGCATTATCAGGCATGGACGCTGGCAATGCTGTATATATTTTAAGAACACTAATAGAAAGAGCACCAGAAGTAAAAAAAAGCAGGTATATACGTGTGTTTTATAGACTACACCAATGCGTTTAACTACACGCGTTGCACTGACAAACGGATGTGAGTCAAGAACAGTAAACAAAGAGAATGAAAACTTTTCTGGAGGCCACATAGATGTGGTTTTACAGAAGAATGATGAAAATCCCATGGACTGCTATAATGACTAATGTGGAGTGTTGAATGCGACCAAGACACAGAGAAAGCTTATTATCAATATACGAAAGAGGCAATCATCATTTTCTGGACATGTAATGAGAAGTGGAGGCTTAGAACACATTGTGAACACCGGTAAAATCGAGGGAGGGGGGAAAGAGAGAAGACAGAGAGAGCAAATTTTGGGCAGCCTGACTTCATGGCACAGAAGACCTTTGTGACCATGGACAAAGATTTGTGGAGATCCATGATCGCTTAAGCCAGCTGGAACGGCACCTGATGATGATGATGATGAAGATGTTTATCACAGAAACAGTTGCAGTGTGTTATATATATATTGTAGTAAAATGTATAGTTGATAACAAGCTTATATTAGTAACATTTATAGTATGTAACATAATTATTTTAGTAACGTGAATTATGGACAGCTTATTTCTGCTCTTATAATTTCTTGCTATCATCATCTTCTCTTTCTTCTTCTTCTGCGTTCAATTTATCTTCACTTGTTGGTCTTTTTTTGTGGCCTGTATATGGTTTTTGGTCAAAGAAAGGTGTTGATATTTTACAGCTTTTTACAAAGAGCTGCAATATTTGCGCCTTTCTGTCCAACGCATTCGGGAGTTCGGGTTTGCCACCCTAGCCCACGACAAATCTCTCGCTGCATAATGGACACCACCTTTTTGTATAGGCAACGGTTTGATTTGCTCTTTTATCGAGCCCCCGACAAACCTCTCGCTGCATAATGGGCACCACCTTTTTGTACAGGCAACGGTTTAATTTGCTCTTTTATCGACCACTCGACAGCTACTCCTTGTAACTTGTGTATGATCCGAGTCGAAAAAGCATTTACAAGTCTAAAGTGTCTAAAGCCGAAAGATTGACTTCATTGCACCGGATTTTATCTCATATAAATCAGTCCATCTCCCCAAAAGAGGGAAGTCACTTGTCGGAAGTATTACACAAAGCACGATCTACGTAGCTCCAACAACAACCAAAGGGATCTGTAGGAACAAAAAAAATCACTTGTGAACAGAACGGCGCGGTACGGATTCGAAACCAAGACCTTTAGAACGCAAGGTAAAGATTTAACCACTTAAAAACAGAGACCCTTCCCCATCCCAATGCAACTTATTTATAGACATTAACATGTACATGTATGTAACCTGAAATGGTATATATCATATATACGGCACGTTGTAGACATTGTGAAATGTATTATTTGAATGTCATGAAAACCTGAGAATATACGACAAATGTTATAACAGTTTGTTGTGTTGTTCTTCCGTATTTTAGTCAAAATAAATATGTTCGATGAAATCACTTATCATTTGCCTCGAAAGTTTGAACATTTTGAAAACATTTCATCAAATGTTTGCCTGTATTTTGAGCTCATTCTATAATACAGAAATATATTAACGCTGGAGTTGAGAGTCTGAAAGGCATATGCTATTGACCAGGCAGCTACACATATGTTTATATATCTTCCCATGATGCTGAACTCTGGTCCAACTAAGAATGTCGCCATAGAAACAGCAGCTCCGGGTGTGTAGCAGACGATCAGAACACAAGCGATACCTGCTACCATCTTCATAGTTTTTTGGTCTCTGTTGGACATGGATTCATTATGATTATTGCCGCCAGACGTTGCAATGTTACGCCATTTTGAAGATTCTCTTAGTTTAAATATTAAAACAATTGTGAAAACGATGACGCCAAAGAAAGATGTTGCACTGAGAATTGAGTGTAGGACATAGCACAGACCTTCAACATCATTTCTACTGCTGGTAAAAACTAAAGCTATAAGTGTTGTGTTCTTCGCTGAGATAAACCTCCAACCAAGATAAGAAGTGGCGTATTCTGGAACCAGAGTAATTAGATTGACGAGATAAATCATGCATATTGCTATCGTAGTTCTCTTGGGCGTGATAATCTGTTTGACTTTCAGAGGTAACGCGATACATAAATACCTTTCTGCTGTAATGTAGACAGTGATGTAGCTTGTGATTCGGCAGAAGCATACATGTGGCCATGCTCCTGACAGATACATGACATCTGGAAGAACCCATGACAATCCGGACGAGGAAAAGTAGGGATTCATGCACATGGATATCCATTCCAACGTTAGGAGACAGCATAGATCAGAGACAGCAAGTCCTAGAAATGCAATGTTTACAGTATTCGTGAAACCTTGTTTATAGAAAATAATAATGTTGATAATATTTGCAACAATCCCAAACAAACCAATAAAGCCGCAGATAATAACAAAATTGACAACTTCAAATATTTGTCTTTCATTGTCTGTGATAATTTTCTCCATCTACTAAAGTGATGATAACTAATCACTAAGATTTCAATCTGTCAACTTTCGATATATTAAAATTTCATGATCAATGAAACGATTGTATGATATCACGTTCGTATGATATCTACGAACGATAAAAATAGACCTCACCGTTCAGAAAAAACAATAGCAAACTACTGAACGTATAAGTGGTGCCTATAAAATCGACGACTCGTTTACTGTTGTTGATGAATAGGTCCTGTAAAGGATATGCCACGATTTTCAATATTGCATGCCATTCATTCAAACATAAATGAATAGTCGAATTATACTTCCTCATATATCTTCAGCAGCAGCAATTCGTATCATATTTCTAAAAGAAATCATACATTTTCCTGTATCTGAAGCTGAAATTGGAAACTACTTCGTAAGATAGACTGTTTGATGTTTTCTAATATAACAAGTATTAAACTTGTATTTAAAAACTAGATACAATCAACTGTTTCTAATGTAGTTTCCATTAAGTGGAATAGAAGTAGAATGCTTCTGCATTAACGAAATGTGTATGAGAAACCTTCATCCAATAGGTCAAACTATACAGTAAATATATATATATTTAATGCACTGTTGTCATATACAAAGAATGATTTTGTTTTAGAGTTGTCTTTATTCCTGCTGTCTATTCTCGTCTCTTTACATAGTTTACTTGTGTCAATAGATTCTTCCTAAATTTAAACATAATGTTATCTTTGTTATAGATCGAGTTATGATTATTGATTATAGCATTTTTATTTGACACTTTCCATCAGAACCGTTTAATTATCTATAATTACTATGTCTATGTCGTAGGGTAAAATATACTTACTATTTGTGACACGAACGATTAATCTGTAAAGTCATGAAACCTTAATCTCAACTAAGGATATATTCTACCTACTATTATTACAACGTTGTATTTTGTAATATGGAAACTGTCTTTTGGTGACACCTGTGTTGTATGTAATTAAAATACTGACATTAGTGTCAAGTTGACTATTAGGTTACTTTAAGTGCAAGCAGTGACACATACATGGTTAAGCCTGGGGCTAAACTTCTAGTAGCTGCTGGAGAAATATTTGATTCAACTTAGCTTTAAATGTAAGTGATTGATGTCGAATCGTTTGTATTCCGTTCAATACGCTTGTTTTGATTGCATGTGTATGTCTTAGTAAAGACTGTCAATATTTTCTTAATGCGACCGTATATACGACTGCATAGAAGAACAATATAATCGTCTTATAATCAGAGGAAGAGAAATACCTCATATAAAACAAAATATAAAAATAAGGAAAACAAAATATGTTGACTATACAGTTTACTGTCAACATCGCAAAAATTGTTTGAGAAATTAATAATGGCAGAGCATAAGAAAAGCAATTAAAAAAATATCAATGTAGCGAAAAACAAGAATTATTATAAATGGTGTATGATAAAGGATATATTTATCAACAAAGAGCAAATAGAAAATGTGAACAGTTTTGAATATCTCGGTTCACTTCAAACAAAACATGGAAATGAGAAGATGGATATTACTAAATAAATTAAAAAAACATAACGTTACAAAACATTAAACAACTAAATACAGCATGAAATGGAACTGATATGAAAACTAAGATCAGAATACTAAGAGCATGCATATTCCAAGTCACAACGTATGGTTGTGAAGCATGGACATTTAAAAAAGCAATGAAGGAGCATAAATGTGCTCTTAAATGTAAGTGCTACAGAAGAGTACTCCATATACCATGGACAGAGAAGAGAACAATTATGTCTATCCAGAAGGAATTCTAAATCAAAGAAAACTGGCTGATGTTACAAGTAAGAATTATAAAATTAACCCAACGGGACTGCAGAGCCGATATATCGGTTCAGGGTAATGTTCATGATGTCGCAAAACCGATATATCGGCTTTTGAATGTCTGTTCACGCAAACGAATGTATCTTTACAACCCCTTTACTAAAGTTAAAAAAATCTTCAGAAACGGAAAGTACATATATGTAGGTACATTACTATCTCTATTTAACAAAGATTTGAAAGAGGGAAAGCAGTGTATTATTGTGTTCAGGTCTAGACTTTTTTTATTAAACGTTAATGATTCCGACGATGTTTACAGTGTAATCTTGAGTAAGTTAGATAAAATTATAACTTGTGATAGTAATGAAGAAGGATTAATTGATGGCAATAATGACATTTGATTGTTTATGAAATGCAGTATCGATAGTTGTAAATCTAATGTAATAATTGAATCTAAAGAATGGGCGTTCCACATTCCATTTATTGACGTGTCCGCACTGAAAAAGTGAATATTATAAAATCTACTGCACCAAGTTAGATGAAACTTATAGAATATGTACGCACATGGATTATCTTCATTTAACTGCTACTTCTGGAAACATCTATGAATATTAAGATGTAATACAAACCCGAGAGTAAAAATATTTTTTTGTTTTTTCCAAATAGTCATGCTACAATAATCTAATTTTCTCAAAAGCATGTCACAAGATGTAAATATTATTATATTAATGTATTCCACATCCAATTAGCAACAATTTAATATATATAATATATCATACTTTAGAGAAACAGTACCAGAGTTATAACGGTTTAAACTAATTGACATTGAATGTTAAATGTGAGTTGAAAAATAAATGCGACCAGAGGTCAAAATAATACAGAGCGAAAGGGTATTAATATATTTTGGGCATATACGAAAACACGAAGGGTTGGGGGAGACCATCATGAAAGGAGGCATCCCGGCAAAGAGGAGAATAGAACGGCCACTTAGACAATGGATTAAGGATGGGA
Organism: Arion vulgaris; assembly: GCA_020796225.1. Lineage (NCBI taxonomy): Eukaryota > Metazoa > Mollusca > Gastropoda > Stylommatophora > Arionidae > Arion > Arion vulgaris. The sequence continues at coordinate 39,742,618 of CM036756.1, forward strand.
CTAATGATTTGAGCAGGACGGCTGCAGATTTGAAACATGAAAGAGACAAATTCCAAAGTACTGTTAGGTTGATAAAGTTCTGCTTAAGACAAGCTAATGGAGGATATGGACCATATATAAAATAATGTAATTCTCACTGAAGAATAGAATTAATTCTTGTTTTTATTGTCTCTATAGTAATGTTTTTCAAACATTCCCAGATCAAACTAGTAATGTTTTACAAAATGTGAAGTATCACTGTTAGTACCATGAGCTATATTTAGGAAAACATTGTTAGGTCTGGATTTTTCTTTGACTAACGGTATATGATGTTTGATATGATGAACAACACTATGGTCACTTTCATCCCAATTGTTTCTCTGAAACCAAACTCAAGCTGCGTCTACCTGAACGTTGTTACGATCAGAGAAAAAAATCACAATCTTAATGCAGAATGCCTTCTTCTTCATCGATCTCTGACCATGCGCTTAATTTATTGTGGATCATAAACTGGGTAGTCATCTTTAAGTATGTAAGCCCTCCACCAAAGCTTCGTTTTTTTACGTCGATGCGTGTGGCCACATTTTGCTTCTCAAATTCCCCCAGGAGATTTTAGTTTTGCATAACATGCTCTGGTGTCTGTTCCGCCTGCTGACACTGGCAGAGAGCTGTTTAGCTTATTCCTACTCTAGTCTATGTAAGTGTCTGTTGAGTCTGCAGTGTCCGGTTTGGAACGACGCGTCTACGAAGCAAGTTTATTAACTACAGTGCCTTCATTATTCTCAGAAAATTATTGCGATCTATTATAAATATCACAACTTTACTTCAATAGTGACTGCTATAGAATTTAACAAAAGTATGAAGCCATGGAGTTGTTGAATGTTTTGATCAGCTTTCTAATGACCAACCCCGATCTTAACGTATCAGTGATTCAGAACGTAATGATAAACTTTCCTTCAAGTTTGGACACATGTTTAAAATATATCAGAACTCGGTATATCCAACAGGCTATCTGGTGGCGGGGAATGAGTACCGTGAAACATATTAGTATCATATAGCAGCACAGAAATATCTTACAAATATTCATCATTTAGTGGTAGGATATTTTAATTTTAGCTACAGTGAACGATAGATAGTGGCCATTTTTTTCGGTTTCAAAACGACATCCCGTTGGATGAGAACATAAAAAATAATTATGAATACATCCAGTGATGTATGGAGTGTGCAATTTAAACGTTGTGCAAGCAGAACTGGATTCCTTCGAGGTAGAGTAGGTAGTGTGTTTAACTAGCAAGCAACGAGAACTATCAGTGTGCATACTATTCGATATATGTTGAAGGAGACAAAGTACCTATCGGTCTCCCTGGAATGATGTGACGTCGGTTCAGTAACCAATAACCAATAACCAATAACCAATAACAACAAACAATAAACATGTGTAGAATGACGACAGACTAACATAAATGGGGTTCACTTATGACTGACTCATGTATCAACTATGGCATACAGATAATATTGATAGATACTATAGTTACAGTATTTACTAACATTCTGTCGATACTTGACATGCATTTAAAAACTAAATAAAGACTATGACATAACATTCTATTACAACTTTCAGCCATACTCTAATCACAAAACCCATTAGAAAGTAGGAGGTACAAATATCTTTTAATCAATGAGTATTTTTATTATTGCATCAAAATTATCAATAGAGTCAATTCGAGCAATCAATTGTTGGAATTGTACTTTATTCTTTTCAGCACCAACAATAGTAACGATAACATTTATTTTGTAAATCATTTCCAGAATCTACCTCATTTTTTATGTATTATTTCTCTGCACACATGTACAGTTTACATTTTCAAATGATATGTATCGTGTCATACTATGATAAGAATTTCATTATATTGAAGAGACAGTCTCACAACACATTCACTCATGCATTAAAAATACTATACGTATATATGTGTATGTTAAGTTAATTATCATGTAGAATTTCCTTTGCAGAAACGTCATTCTCATGACGGGGCTTGCCTGAAAAACTCTCGGTCCCTAACAAGTTCTTCCACCTACTCTATCATAATGTTCAAGGTTAACATCACGTTGTGCCTCACAGTGTCAGGATAACGAGAGATTTATAGAACAGGCTTGTGTGTGTGCTTCCTACATGATGTCTTTCACTGTCTCTGTTATTTCTATAGTCTACCTTTGGTTCGTATCTGTAACGATTGTATTCTGAGTGTCACATCCCTATGAGGAGAACTGTCTGTTGGTAACATGGTTATGTGACCGAACCATTTCATTTGTTGTTTCTTTATGAAGTTCAGTACTGATGTTGTACCCACTCTTGTCCTGATGTCTTAATTTCGAAACCGGTCTTTTCTTGATACTCCCAACACTCGATGCATTGACACTTCAGCTCTGTCGCGTCTAGCTTTCTTTTATCTTTTAATGTGAAAGTACAGAATTGGGACTGATAGCATAATATCAGGAGAAAGATCGTGTTGCACAAATATGTAATAGAATTAATATCATTTTTAAGTTATAAAGTTAAGAGCACATGCGTATGTTAGAATTACTAGCATATCTACGTACTAGAAACAGGAGCACTTTCATTTCTTTAGATTAATAAGAGATGTTTCATCGATCTTGCAAATTATATTAAACACGTCCATGAGCCAGTATCCTCTCCTCACACTGACGTTAGCAAATAATTTTGTAATGAGCTTCCCAACACATTTTCTACTGTTTTCATTTTGATTTCACTGTGACTTTCCCAACATCTCTAACACGACGACAAAACAGTTCTTGGACAGTCTCTCTATATTTGGAACTCATAGAATAATATAGAAATATGTTGATGCTGGAGTTTATACCCTGAACAGAAAATGAGATTGACCAGGTTGCCTTGCGAATGTTAACATATTTTCCCATGATGTCAAAATCAGGTCCAAGAGCATAGGTTGTCAGTGCAATAACAGCACCAGGCGTATAACAAAGTATAAGAATACTGGCAATCATGACCACCATTTTCACTGTGTTCTTGTCCCGGGCAGAAAAATGTTCACGCTGATTATTTGTTGAAGTAGTACTTTTCCGCCATTTTGTTGCCTGACTTAGTTTGAAAACTAGGAGAGACGTAAAGAAGATCACGGCTACAAATGATGTCATGCCAAGTATTGAGTGCATAACATAGCACATACCTTCTACATTTTTTCCCACTGTTTGTGAACATTAAACCGTACAATGTTCTATTCTGTTCCGGGATAAACTTCCAATGAAGATAAGAAGTGGCGTACTCAGGAATAAGGGTTGCTAAATTGATAAAGTAAATGATGAAAATAATTATTATAGTTTTACTTGGCGTTATGATTTGTTTCACTTTTAATGGTAATGAGATACATAGAAATCTTTCAGCTGTTACGTAAACAGTTATGAAGCTTGTGATCCGACAAAAACAAATATGCGGCCATGCCGCTGTGATGTACATGACTTCTTCTTGGATCCACAGTTGTTGACAGATGATGGCAAAAAGTGGGTTCGTGGAAAGAGATACCCACAGCAGAGCAGTGAGACAAAAAAGATCAGATATGGCAAGTGCAAAAAATGCGATGTTTACTGTATTGCTGAACCCTTGCTTGTAGAATATGATGATGTTGATTGAGTTTGCTGTCATACCAAACAGACTGACTATACAGCAAATAGCAAGAATGTTCACAGACTCAAATATTCTAACAGATTCGTCACTAAGGAGATCTGTATACTTTGTATTAACTATATCTTTAGAAGAATTTTGTAATAAACCTGTAACTCTACTAAACTCGGGCTCGTATGTAAACGTTTCCATTTTACTATATATTTAAATATGTCCTTATTATTTAACTTTCAGAATGACTGAGAGACATATTTCAATGTTAACAAATATTTGTAGATATGTTTCTTGTGACTCGGTGATGCTAGTTAGGTACAAGACATCTTGTATTGATTTAATATTGAATTGACATGTTTGTTGTACCTTCAGTCACCTTGATATTTTCCTTTCAATTCGCATGTGAATTACAAGTCCGACAACTTGTTTCGTCTTATATTTCTTGTAAGGTATCAGTCACGTTATATTTCGTCTGAATGTGTATGAGGAAAAGTACATTTGTACGAGAATAACTTGACACTTTCTGCAGACAATATAAAAGTATTTGGTATACATGTGTAAATAACTTGACACTTTCTGCAGACAATATAAAAGTATTTGGTATACATTTGTAAATAACTTGACATTTTCTGCAGACAATATAAAAGTATTTGGTATACATTTGTAAATAACTTGACACTTTCTGCAGACAATATAAAAGTATTTGGTATACATTTGTAAATAACTTGACACTTTCTGCAGACAATATAAAAGTATTTGGTATACATTTGTAAATAACTTGACACTTTCTGCAGACAATATAAAAGTAGTTGGTATACATTTGTAAATAACTTGACACTTTCTGCAGACAATATAAAAGTATTTGGTATACATTTAACAATATATACTAAAACAAACGTGTAGTGTAGTATTATAAGAAAACTATTGAAATAAGTTATGTTTCATCAGTCATGTCCGCTTGACTGGAATCTTAATACCACCTCTTTGCACTTGCACCACTAGCAAAAAATATTTGTGGCAGACTATTCTATACTCTATCAATGTTTTGGCTTTCGGCGTCAGGCCGAAAAAATAGGCACCTGGAGCGAGTCTTCATATGTGCTTTGTACCAGACGGAATTTAGTGCATCAGATATTTCGTCGGTCCATCGTTTACGTGGTCGTCTTCTTGGTAATTACATAAAATTGGGATGTACCAGTATACAATTGGGACACATATTTTCTGTGCTATCTAGAAGACAGTCTTATATAAGAGGGTTAGGTAGGGTTCCCTATAGAAAATGTAATAGATTGAGCTCGTGGGCTTGGTGTTTATTACTTTGAATACAGAGAATACAGAGAATACAGAGAATACAGAGAATACAGAGAATACAGAGAATGCAGAGAATACAGAGAATACAGAGAATATAGAGAATACAGAGAATACAGAGAATACAGAGAATGCAGAGAATATAGAGAATACAGAGAATGCAGAGAATACAGAGAATGCAGAGAATACAGAGAATGCAGAGAATACAGAGAATATAGAGAATACAGAGAATACAGAGAATGCAGAGAATTAGTTTCTGAAGCTCGTCTGAGCACTAGTCGTATACGGTATTTCTCTTTTTATTCGATTTGAATGCTATGAATTAAGGCGTAGTTATGGTGCCTAATATCACGTCTCTGACTGATTTTTGCGTTAAGGCTCGTTTTTCTTATCACCATGGTCTCGCTATTCATGCGAGCCATGCACAAACGTTAGAGGTACGTGTAATGAAATCCCCTAGTGAAGAATCATAATTTCTTGTAGTTCAACTGCGCACCATTTGCCCACCTAAAATATTTGGATCAAGCTTGTTTCGAGTCCCGTAATTTCCACGGCACCTGGTCACTAGCGCAGGGTGTTATCAACTTCACGACTCTACAACATTTTTATTCTTCTTCTTCGAACGCTCAATACCTCCCACTTGTTAACCACTCTATGTGATTTGTATGTGATCTGAGCCGAAGAGCGATTGTACGTTGCTCCAGTTATGCGCCTACAAGTAGGCTAGCACATCCGATTTCTGCCACGCTTTCTATTTATTAGGGTAGCTTCCCTAGGACCCTACATCAGTCGCCTCTTACAACATGCCTTGTGGGTCACAGTGGTACTGTTATTTGCTTCCCATTTGAGCTCCGGCAGCATACGGGAGATACAATCATATTACACTGTCTACAACATTTTTAGACGACCAATGACAATTAATTGTACATGTATAACAAAAGAAAATGTCTACATGTTTATTAAGCAAAAATTATATCAAGATAGCAGTTCAGATAATCGAACATACAGCTAATTTATATGAGATATACAGTAAGCTTTACAATTACGTCCGAATCTCTGTCTCTTGTCTATTTCTATCTGGCCTATTGTGTATACCTGTATGCAAATACTTTTCATATTATCAGTGTATAGACTTTGCTGTCAATTGGGTCGAATATAATTGTTATTTATCATGTAATAGTTACTTGCAATGGTTCTCAGCTGGATGGGGAGGTGGTGATGGGAGCAGCAATGTCAAATACTTTGTTAGCTGTCAAAGTTCCGAAAATCAATATTACAAATTTTAATTATTAAACGATAACAGACCAGTTACTTAACAACCTATTTCGAATACCCACAAATTATATTACTGCCAAAAAAAACTCATGATTACGTTTTCGATTTTCATGCATTTATTGATGACATGTCCGACATTGAAACATTTATTGTATTATTTAATAATAAATGTATATCATTAGTGACATTGTGACATAGAAATGTGAAAACTCTTACTATTTGAGTGTATAATATAGTGAAAGTTCATATTTGACACTCTATATTCTACTTTATCAACTATTCTTTGTGATTTTGTAATTTTAGCCAATGAGAGTAAGATAGTCGTGTTATTATTGTCAGTCAATAAAATAGACAAATACTTCTTCTTTATCTGAAACGTTTAGTTTCTACGTCTAATGCTACATATAAAATTCATCTAACGAACATTAGTATTTGAAATAATACGGTTTGTGACTTTCAGCAGTTCAGCTAAACTTGGTTATATTTACTCATATTCCATTTCAATATATGTTTTGTTCGAGCTACGTTATGCCTATCTAGTCAGCTTTCAAAATCAGATTCAATCAAAATGTAATTTCGAAGTAAATGGACAAATACATCAGTTAAAACATATTGAAACCCTGATAACAGCAGATGGCAAGCACAGATATGAAATAAAGGGTACAAGAGACGTAAAAACAAAATTCCAGAAAATTAAAAATACTTTTTGCATCAAGTCGAGGATCAAAGGCGCAGTCACAGGGACAACGTCGCACCAGGATTAGTGAGCTGGCACTAATCAGGATCTACCCCACCTCCATGTGGTGACCTTGGATACAGAGGATTGTTATATATAATTGATTGACGACTGACGTGACGACACAAGGAAGATCGCAGTTAACTCCGTACAAGAGGCCAAGCGCATATATATTTATTGAGTAAAGTTGGCCGAGCGCAAATTCTAAAGTTACGTTTTAGCGCCTAACGAAACTGCCTTCCCTGAAACAACCGAGCACGGTACTGTTGTTCTTACAACTAACATCCCCGGCGTGTGGGTGATGTTCGGGTGGTGATGCTCGGGGTGGGTGATGTTCGGGGTGGGTGATGTTTGGCGAGCGTATAATCTAAGTTGCGATTATATCGCCTATTGAAATTACCCTCTAAATTATTTATGCGCAGCACCAGTCCAGTGTTTCCCGGGGCCAGGGAAAATTCAAAATAGAAACTGCAAATTGCCAAGTGCCGATACGAGCCTCGAAAAGACTGAGAATGTTTCTACTCCGGAATAAACTCAACGTAGTTAGAAAAGTAATGCCGACATTGTAAGGATTTAACAGGTTGTCCAAATCCAAACATTGACGAGGGTCGACACTTTTAACGGTCTGTTACACGAGTGAGATGCCACTCCAGGGTAAGCTTATGTGCCCCAAAAAAGAGTGAGAAATGTTCCTAATCCGGAACGACCTCACATAGTCAGAAGGGTTGCACAGTGTAGACATACTCTTAGACGTAGATCATAAAGCCCAAAAATACGGTGAAAATGATAGTTAAAGAGAAATTAATACACCAAGCAACCGGCAAGTGACAGTTCCAATGACCAGTCCTAGAAGGGTTGAAAATGTTCCTATACCGGAACGACCTCACCCAGTCATTTGCAAAGTAATAAATGCTCTTTGGCGTAGATCCAAACCAAAATATACCGCATTAAAATATCATTTAAGGGTGTCTATCATACGATGCAGAAGGAACGTCGAACTCAGTCAGAAAGGTTGCAGTACAAAAGGCTCTTTGGCGTAGATCCAAGCCAAAATATACGGCAAACGGATTAAAAAAGAGAACTTGTATGAATGAAGAGGAAGTGTTGGGTACTGACTGTCATCGAGATAGACTCAAAACACTTTCCATTGGAGGAAAAGGAAGGCCCTGACCTATACGTGTATGGTACCATACACAAAGTAGGGGCTTAAAATCAACAGGGGTTCAACGTCAATTTCTTGTCATCATTCTTGTTAAAGATCAATTATATATGACAATAAGAATGATAAAATTGGTCGCTAAGAACGAACGCTAAGAAGAAGAGGAAACATCAAGTCGTTGTTTCTTAAAGGCCGAAAGAGAGTTCTTCAGTGCTGCATAGGGTCAATACTGACATATTGACACAAGTCATGGACAATAAACAGACCGCAAAATCTAGCGTCACACTGACTATAGGGTGTCATATGCAGTTCTTTTCGGTAGAAGCGGTCTGTAATTTCGGCTCTGATCAGTGAGACGTTATCTCTGGACGTGTGTAGCGATAGGTACACTACCATAGTCGTTGAAACATAGGATGTTTGTACTTTCAAACATAGAAGTCTCCAAGTTATGGTAGCACTCTCCTCTTCCCAGCGAGTATCGTCTTCTTCTGAGTGTTGATCTTTTGTCAGCTGGGGCATGCATCGTTTCTGCCAACACAAAGAATTGTAAGTATTACTTTCTATCGGAAGGATACCAAAGACCTCTATTGACAGACAGAGTTACGACCTAGCACTCTGGCAATACCAACAAGGTAAATTGTAGAAGGAACGTTACTTTGACAAACCTGCTGATTGTAAAACAACTGTCTCGGTTACTCATCATCATCATCATCAAATAACTTGTTCTGAACATTACTTTACAACTTTAACAGTCCTTCACAATTTCTCTCTCAGATCAGATGTCCAGCCTCTGCAGCCGTCATGCTCAACCCATCAGTTAATTCTGAATCCATCATCTCCGTGGGCTTCCTTTTCTACTTTTACCGGATGTCTCCTCCCATGATGGTCTTCTCCAGCCCGTGATGTCTCTTTATATGTCCAAAATACTTCAACTTTATCATTCTTTTTTGTAGCATCAGTTTTCTTTGATTTTGAGTTTTTTTCTGGATAGATATATTTGTTCTTTTCTCTGTCCATGATATACGAAAGACTCTTTTGTAACATTTCTTTTTCTGTAACGTGTATTATCACATTAACTACTACAATTACTTCCTTGACCCAGTAGATACATCAATCAACACAGAACGGGAGTTGTTAGCCTAAACACACTATGATACATGCTTGGGAGGAGATCGGAGCAATTATGGACATGTCCAATGTGCGATAAAGATGATTCTAAAATGAACAATGAACAATTACTTTCTTGATTGGTGGCTAGGTTAATCGTACTCTGAGTTGGTTATTTATGTGCAAGCAAATCTCATACTTGGCGAAGCTATCATTCACACAACTACTACAGCTGATCAGTAGTTCCTTCTTCGTTCACTACTCGCGCTGCCAAACTGCTACGATGCAGCCTATTTTCAGAGCCACCACGTCATGGTTTAGGCGTACCTTAGTCAACGGTGTATCACTATGGATACTATACTGTCACATAATTATGTCAGCTTATTCACTGCGTGTTTGGCCTCACTTTTCGTTCAATAATGAAAGTGTTATTTGTTGATCTTATATATAATACAAATGCAGAAAAAATTGACAGAGTGTTCGGTCCGTGTTTTCATTGACCATCAACATGCCTTGTGTGATTTTTAGTTTAGTTAGTTTAGTCGGCATACCTTGTGTGACTTTTAGGTTAGTTAGTTTAGTCGGCATACCTTGTGTGACTTTTAGGTTAGTTAGTTTAGTCGGCATGCCTTGTGTGACTTTTAGGTTAGTTAGTTTAGTCGTCATGCCATGTGTGACTTTTTAATTTAGTTAGTTTAGTCGTCGGATCATCATCACTGCACGTCGAACCAATTAGTCCATAAGTGCTCCGATCATCTCATCAGTATTTCCCTCAGCGCATGTGTGATTTTGTCGACATCACACCGACTTCTTTCACTTCCAAGTGCTTTTCTAGGTTTTTAGTAAATACACATTGTGACACATAAACAACTCCATTAAAAACAACTTTGAAAACTTCACTTTATTAGTTGTTATGGAAACAGAAGACAACACTAGCATTTGTTGGACAAATAAATGATGGAAACCGTTATGAAAAAATATTTACGCTTTTGTTATATGCACATTTTAAAATATATAATTCCAAATCTGTTCCTTTAGTTAACATCTGCGCCTGTTTGTTGCCGGGGTCCTCTAGTGGAGTCAAGAATAGTAACACTGCGATCTATAAGGTATGTCGTAGGAGGCCACTGAAGTAAGGGACTAGGAAATCTACCCTAGTAAATAAATAGCGTCGAAGAAATACGATGTGCTCGTCTACTTGTTGGCGCATGACTGGCACAGCGTACAATCGCTCTTAGACTTGGATCACATACAAATTATAAAGAGCTCGTAAACAATATCATATCTTAGAGGTCTCTATTGCAAAGTGGTTAAGACCTTGCCGTGCGAGTCGAAGGTCTGGGTTCTAGTCAGGTTATTGGTTTTGGTTACTAAACTGACGTCATTGCACTCCGGGCAAACCCATAGGTGCTCAGTCTCCCCAACAGATATCGAAGAGTATGCATACTGATGGTTCCTGTGGCTCGCTGATTAAACACACCTCTCACTCTGCCTCTCAGGCATCCAGTTCGACTTGAACAAAGGGTAATTCCAAACTGCTTAAATCGCTTGATCGATTCAACATCGATTTTAGTGTCCTCATCCAACAGAGAGTCTCGAAGAGACCGAAGAATATCCCCTTATCCATCTTCAACTCCCCAACAATCGATGCTGTTGATGCAAGCCTGTCCGCTCTCTCATTACCGTAAACACCCGCATGCCCAGGACAGTATATCCACGTAAGCCGCTGGAGGTTAGAAACTTCTATAGACGACATCCACTCATACCGAAACCTGCCCTTCTGGATCTTGTGAAGCATCGACTGAGAGTCAGATACAACAACTGCCCCAGTAAATGAAGTCCCAGAAATCCAATGGAGGGCAGCAGTAACGGCCTCAACCTCCATCCTCATACTAGAAGTAGTTGTCCTGTATGCCCCACTTCGCTCTGCAACAACCCTACCATGCGCATTAGCCAAGAAACCCCAGCCGGATTTCTACCACGTTGAACCGACCCATCGGTATATACAACAACATCATCATCCCTTGCATTATCTTCTATCAGCTGCTTAACTGCGAGATCAGCCTTCATGTTGCCCCAATCTCTACATTCTCTTCCAAGAGTAATGATAACTTTGAGATAGTTCATCATGCTTCCATCTGTTGGGATCCATTCTTCCCTTTTGGTAGAGTCGCAACCGTAGTCACCTGGCCAATCGTTCTCTCAGCCTGGGCCATCCACGACATGCCACGCTTGATTCTCGTGCCCTTAACATCATTAGTGTTCCTGTGAAGTGGATGTCTCTTATCCGAAGTAACCCGCATATATGCCTTGGTTTGGGCGATTGCATGACGGGAGCGTAGTGACAGAAGGCCAAGCATATATCTCATCTTCACAATGGGGTATCTCTAGTGCAGCCCAGAACTATACGCATACCTTCATTCTGAACCCGTTCAAGTCGTTCACATTGTGATCTTGATATCGTAAGAATTCCGAGTCCGTAATCTACCACTGACATTACCAGTCGATCGAACAAAAGGGCAAGTAGTCTCTGCTCAAGGTGTGCGGCCACCATAACTTTGAGAGCCGCAAGACCACGCTTGCACCGTTGTATCGTCTGTTCAATATGGTGTTTGAAAGATAGACTACGATCAAAGGTTATTCCAAGATAGCGAAGCCTGTCTCTGCGCTCGATGGTATGTTCATCAAAGATTACACAGGGTAGGTCAGCCTTGACGATGTGATTATTCAACGAGCACCACAACATACACGCTTTTTCAGGATTGACCTGAGAGCGAGACTCTCTACACCAACCCGAGATGGTATGCAATGTTTTCTGAATGTCGTCAACCATCTCTCGTCTACCTGACCCAGTCCTATATATTAAGATATCATCTGCAAATGTCAATGTCCGACCCAATCCGGTTGGCTGAATTTTAGCTACATTTGCTGTGTAAATATTAAACAACACGGGTGATAGAGGAGAACCCTGGGGTAATCCCGGGCATATACGAGCAGGATCCGATGTCCATGTTCCTAAACGGAGTGCAACGGTTCTCTCCATTAAAGAAGCAGCTATCCAGTTTACCAGCCAAGGATTAACTTTACGCTTATATGCACTTATAAAACTTATATGCACTTATAAGCACTTATAAAACTGACCGCCATAATATCATAAGTGCTCTTCGTGATATTACTAGCTCTGGAGAACCTTACATTGACTTAATAACAAGGGAGGATGTTGTTAATGCACTCAAGGCAAGCCACAGCACCGCTCCAGGGCCTGATGGTGTCCAATATCATCACATCAAACAGCTGGACGAGACTGTTATTAATGCAGTTGTGGTGGATTTTAATAAAAGTGTACAGAATGCTGTGGTACCCGAAGATTGGCTTCATAGTTATTTACGACCGCTCCACAAACATGGGAAGGATCCTAAACTGCTCAGCAGCTACCGAATACTCACCTTGCAAAATGTATATGGCAAATTACTAGAGAAGATAGTGGCCAGAAAGGTAATGTGTCACTTGGAGAATGACCACATTCTCCCTGACACTTTGGGTAGCTACCGGCCAATGAAAGGGACATGGTACAATGCTGGCACGTTTGCATATGATGTTTATGAAGGCTTCCAATCCAAGAAAGAAACTGTTGCTGTGGCCATCGACTTGGAGGATGCTTATAACAAGGTGAATTATTCAATAATGGTGCGCTCTAGTCAGGACCGCGCCGTTCTGTGCACTTCATTTTTTTCCAGAGGCACCTAAAATTTTCGCCGGAGCTACGAAGTTCGTGCTTTGACCAATAGTCATGGCAGGTAGCGTGCCATTTCTGCGGAAAGGGACCAAGCTATACGGGGTAAATTCCTGTGCAATGAAGTAAATCTTTTGGCTTTAAAACCTCTTTATGTTTTAGAACTTGAAATATTTTGTTTTCATTGGTTTAGGGGGCAAAATAGAGGTTTTGTATACCTGAGAAGTACATTATCGAAGAACGGTGATTGAAAGAAGGATGTCATTGGAAAATTAAAAAAGGCAAGTCAAACTTTCGTCCTGCTCAACAAAATCTGGACTGCCCAAGATTTAATCTAAAATAAATCTTAATAGAAGCAGAATACTGGGAGAATGACCTCAAACAGCATATATCGTTGGAGTCATTTCAAAATAAATGTTTAAGATAAATCCTGCATATTTTCTGAACAAATACAATAGCAAATTAATAACTTTTGAAACGAACACACTTTGCATCATTAGAGACCATCATTAAAATACGAATATGGCGATGAATTTGGCATGGATGTCATATGTCAGTAGGAACATTCACTAAGATATCTCTCCGATAAATATCTGATGGGAAGAGAACGCATGAGGTATTTTTGTTTTCCGATCTAGAAGCACTTGAGCTGAAAGCTCTTCGGCTCGTGTCACGGATATCGTAACCCTTCGGCTCGTGCCACGAACACCGTAAATCTGGGGAACCTGTAGCTTTTCTGCCAGTCCGCGAGTTGAACCCGACTACAGAGGACTAGTCACCCGTAGTCAACGCTCTACGAACACGCTGGCACGCGGGCGCATGGAGTATAAAGAAACATTCAAAAGAGAACTGTGCAAAGAGAGTTGAAAGACTGGTCTGAAGTGAGAAACAATTGGTAGAAAGGTGACAGAAGGGCAATAAATAACAAATGCCGTGTGGATCCCTTATGTGTCACAACGGGACGTGAAATAGATATAGATCAAGTACTAGCATGTCCCTTACGGAACGTCACTTTCATCACAGCCTGTCTGAAAAACTGTCTCTACAAGTTCTCCACCTCTTCCGTCGCCATGTTCAGGGTTTTATTGATGTCCTGTTGCCACCTTCGTCTTTGTCGTCCCCTGCCTCGTATTTCAGGAATCATGCCTTCCATTACTGTTCTCTCCAAACCTCTGTGAGTTTAACGTGACAAAATATTTTATCTTCCGGGACATGATGTTATTTATGAGTAAATGCTCCTTGATATGTAGGTCTTGTAGTATGTCTTTATTTTTTCTCTTCTCTGTCCATGATGTTCAAGAACTTTTTTGCAACACCTTGTTTCGAAAGCTTCAATTTTTTCTTTAATGTTTGTGTTATGGTCCATGATTCACATCCATATGTTGCCACAGGGAATATGCATGTTCTCAGAAGTCTTACTTTTGTTTCTTTTCTTGTGTCGTACCATAGTTTCTTCATGCTGGCTACCCTCTGGAAAGTCATGGCTAGTCATCTAACTTTTTACCGTACAATCTCCATTGTTGTTATAGATATAGATAAACGTTTGATTACGAAAGGTCAGACTTTGGCTAAGTCTGTCATCACTTAGAAAAGCTGGAATGATATAGAAGAGAACAAAATATGAAGGTAGTGGACGGTGAAACGGAACTCATTTCTATGACTTCCCTAGAGAACTGTATGCCCTGAAAATGAAAATATTGTCGTGTTAAAAATGTTTCTATATTTTGAGCTCATCCTGTAGTACAAGAAAATGTTAACACTTGAATTTAATGCCTGAAATGGGAAAGCTACAGACCACATTGCTTCACAGATATTGGTGTATTTACCTTTGATGTTGAACTCAGGTCCAATTGTAAATGTTATCAAAGCAATTATAGCACCAGGAATGTAGCAGGCAATTAAAATAGTAGCTATTAACACAACCATCTTGACTGTCTTCCGGTCCCGATTAGAAATGCATCCAGATAGTTCGTGGTCTAATATTGCTGTTTTACGCCATTTCGAAGATTCCTTTAATTTGATCACCAGTGCTGTCGTACAGATGATTACTCCAGCGAATGAGGTGAATGACAGCAGAGAGTGCATAACGAAGACTGCACCCTCCACGGAGCTTCTGTTGTGGGTAAACCTCAACGTTAGAAAAGATTTATTCCTGGAAGGCATAAGTTTCCAATCAAGGTAAGTAGTGGCATGTTCTGGGATGATAGTTATGATGTTGAGAAAGTAGATGAGGAAGATGGTTACTGTCGTCTTTCTAGGCGTGATTAACTGTTTTACTTTCAGCGGTAATAAGATGCACAGATATCGTTCCGTCGTTATATAAACTGTGATAAAACTTGTTATCCTACAAAAACATATTTGTGGCCACGCCCCTGATATATACATAACTTCTGGTTGAATCCAAGATACTTCTGGAGCATCAAGGAAAGGATTTACGCAAATTGACATCCACAAAAGAATAATTAGACTACACAGATCAGAAACAGCAAGACCACAAAATCCAATGTTTACCGTATTGTCAAAACCTTGTTTATAGAATATAATAATGTTGATAATATTCGTTACAATTCCAAATAAAGCTAGAATTCCACATATAATCACAAAGTTTACTATTTCAAATAACATTCTCTCTTCGTCGCTTAGAACAACACTTTTCACATAGAAACCAGGGTTGGACATTTTCATTGTTCCTTCAGTCTCTAGATATATTGATGAATTCATTGTTTGTCCTATGAGCTGTTTTACTGTTAATTTTTGACAGTCAATATTATTATGTACTTATTGATACCAATTATTTAAAAATAGATAATGTTCACAGGACCAGCATTCACTTGCACGTCATAAATCACTGTTAGAAACATGTACATGAAATAACATACAAACTGTATAGTATTCTTCTGAAAGTTACGAACTGTATTGTATACATCATGCCTTTAATTTGTTTGTTTTGTCTCATAACAAGTATATATCTCTCATGTCATTTTCTGTAAACACGTAAAAACAAAGTACTACAGTTTTACAAAATACATAAACAGTGACGATAAACAGCAACGTTTCGACCAAAAGGCCTTTATCAAGCAAACAATGCAACAAGAATGACGAATTTCGAGGAACACTACAAATGGACGATTACATGTGGAAACATAAACCTATCTGATGAAAATCTGGGAATAAAAACGAACAACGAAATGAGTGCAACACAAAAACCGAAAGTGGAAAAGGAGAGGAACAATAAACAATATAGTGGATAAATGACACATATATGGAGCAAACACACATATAGATAACAAGGCACGAGATAAGACAGTACTAAGAAGCATAGGAATGTAATGCGTTGAGTCCAAGAGGTCGCAAGGTGCCATATAATGAAATAAAACGGTTCTCCGGGGCGAATCGACTGCGATCATCGGAGGAACATGATCGGATGGCTGTGACCTGGACATCGTCAACTCCTGAATGGCCAGTATCATTGAAATGAGTGGCCACAGGAGTCACAGAGCATTGGCGAATATCGCGTAAGTGTTGGGCGAATCGGTCACTGAGCCTCTTACCGGTTTCACCAATATAGGCCTTATGGCATCGTTTGCAGGTGATAGCATAGATGATATTGCGGGACTCACACGTGAAACTGTCTTGAATGGTATAGGTAGCTTTTGGAAAAGAGACAGTACGGGTCTGTATTACATATGCACATGTATTACAGCCCCGACGGCCACATTGGATGGTGCCAAAGTGACTCTGGATGTTAGGCTTGAGGCGACTGTGTACCAACAAATCCTTGAGGCTTCTGTCCCGTCTGTACGCCACCAAAGGATAGTGTTGGAAGACTGAACGTGTCTCAGGATCAGACTGAAGAATGGGGAGATGATGGAATAAGACCTTTTTTCACCAGGGAACTATGAGGGTGGAAAGTTAAGATAAGTTTAACCCTGTCAGACTTGGGGGTTCTAAGTATGTGAGAGAGGGCCTCCTGGCGAGCAATTAGTTTCAAAAAAACATGTCATTTTCTGGCAAGATACTGCCCAGAGTTCTCTTCAAACGCTTTATCAATTTTCTGGAAAAGAACTTACTCCCTGAGACCTTATGTGTCTAACAGAGCGGGATGTGGAAGAGCATACATGGTATTTGCAGTTCACCAACTATATGAGAAATGTCAAGGGCAGCAATGTAATCTCTATATGGTCTGTCGATCTGACGAAGGCTTTCGACACGGTCAAAAGAGAGGATATGTGGAAGATTATAGAAAAATGTTGATGTCCAGATTGAAAATTTTAATCAGATAGTATTACAGTTTCACGAGAGCATGACGGCGCGTGTACTTAATGATGGGGAGCTGTTGGAGACCATCCTTGTCCCCAGAGGTGTCAAACAGGGATGTGTACTGACTCCAACACTCTTCAGCATGAGGGTTGATGTCATGCTCATGGATATCTTTTAGAAATGAGATGAGCATGGAGTAACGATTAGATACAGCACAGACGATAATATATTCAATCTCATGAGGTTACAATTCTCCACCAAGGGAAAAGTATCAACCATCTCAAACATTGTGTTTGCTGATGACACAGGTTTCTATCTCTACCAACTCTGAGGAAGATATGCAGACCTACATGGACAGGTTTTCTGTGACCTGTAATATGTTTGGCTTTACTATTAACACCAGGAAAACTGTGGTCATGTTTCAGCCCGTCTCTAGAGCGCAGAACCATAATCCAGTCATCAGTAATAAACACTAGCGTCTCCTGCCAGGGGACAACTTTGCTTATCTTAGCAGCATCTATGAGTTGGGAGCTGAACGATGTAAGCGTAACCACAAAGCAGAAACTTTGCGAACTATAGTGCTAACAACGCTGATATACGCCAGCAAGACATGGACAGTGTATAGTTTACATGCAAAATAAACTAAACCACTTCCACACACGTTGCCTTCGCTGACTACTAAATATAAACTGGCAGAACAAAATTTCAGATACCGAAGTCCTAATAAGAGTTAAGATCTCAAGCCTCAACGTCCTATTGCAGTAGGCCCAGGTGAGATGTGCTGGTTATGTTGCTCGGAAATCTGATAAACGCGTCACATAACAGTTGTTGTATGGCGAGCTTGTAGTGGGCAGACAATGCGTTGGTGGCTATAAATAACGCTTTAAAGACATTCTTAAAGTGTCTCTGAAATGCTTCGATATAGACACCACGTCCTGGGAATCCCTGCGCTAGATCGCCAAATGGGGGTGCTATAACAACACAAAGGACATCTCATAGCTAAGAACTAAGAATCGTCGTGCCATTGAGGCGCAGAGAAAGCGATCTTCGCGAAAAGAAAGAACACACAACACCCACACGTCTCAACCCTGATCATGTATGCCCCCAACTGTAGTAGGAAATTGTATTCGATGATTTAGCTCTACTGTCATCCCCGCACACACCAGAAGAGACGATCAGCAGCACACGTTTGATTCTGTCATCATTGTTTGTGATGTACGGCTATTATTATTACTATTATTATATTATATAAAGTAAAGTTAACTCACCTGTGCAATAGATCTCTTAAATATGAGTTATCATTGTTATTGGTTCTGTTAACTATTAATTTACATGATCTTCTTTCCTCTCCGTCCCATGTTCCACAATGTTCCTTTGTTCCTTCTTATTAACTACTCAGTAGTTGAGAGCTAATGATAGTGAACGTGAATGATAAAAGAAACGAACATATGTCATCCTCAAGATATATGATGTATTATTGTTATGCTGTACCTAACATTCATACCCATACATTATTATATGTTGTAAGATTGTTAGAGGTTGTAAAACCACTTTCATTTTATTGTGTGGATTGTATTGTTTATGAAGCCAGTACAATTTTAAGATAGTCAAAATGATTGGTGGTACTGTTGTTATTAATTACTAGTATTATTTACTGTTTATTCAAGACGTACAGTAAAAGTGATGAAATCAAAGAAATATCTGGTCAACTAAAAGTAACAACTGTTATAAGAAAGAGATGAGGGAAATATGTTGGACATACTATGAGAAGAAATGATCAAAGAATCACAAAGCAGGCAAAGTGGGAAGCAAATGGTTCAAGAAAGCAAGTACACTCTAGAACAACACTTAAACTAACTTTACTGAGAGATGCAAGAAATGTAGGACTCACTTCCATAAAATAGAAGAGATGAAGAGATTGAGCTAGTTGCCCAGTACAGAGCAGTATGGAGAAATTACTTGCAGGTCATATATAAAGTATAATGGTACAGGAAGAATGCATATAATCAAGTCGCTTAGTTTCTTTTTTTAATGAAGTTCTCGGACATGACCATATTAGTCTTGGATTGAGAATTCTAATTCTATAGTCTCTTATCCAAACCAGCTGCCGTGAGTTAGAGCAATACCATCAGATCATGAGATGTCCTGTCCTGAAACATGTCTGTCCTGTGACAGAAACATGAATGAGCTATCTTCTGTCTTAATGGAATTTTTATGAAATTTATTGATAGATTTCCTGCTATCTTGTTCTTCTCTCCTCATTGCCTATCTACTGTTGTTTCCCTTGTGCTTATGTCCTCATTGCCTTTCTACTGTTGTTTCCATTGTTTTTTCTAACGTCATTGCCTTTCTACTGTTGTTTCCCTTGTTCTTCTGTCCTCATTGCCTTTCTACTGTTGTTTCCATTGTTTTTCTAACGTCATTGCCTTTCTACTGTTGTTTCCCTTGTTCTTCTGTCCTCATTGCCTTTCTACTGTTGTTTCCATTGTTTTTCTAACGTCATTGCCTTTCTACTGTTGTTTCCCTTGTTCTTATGTCCTCATTGCCTTTCTACTGTTGTTTCCATTGTTTTTCTGTCCTCATTGCCTTTCTACTGTTGTTTCCATTGTTTTTCTAACGTCATTGCCTTTCTACCGTTGTTTCCTTGTTCTTCTGTCCTCATTGCCTTTCTACTGTTGTTTCCATTGTTTTTCTAACGTCATTGCCTTTCTACTGTTGTTTCCCTTGTTCTTCTGTCCTCATTGCCTTTCTACTGTTGTTTCCATTGTTTTTCTAACGTCATTGCCTTTCTACTGTTGTTTCCATTGTTTTTCTAACGTCATTGCCTTTCTACTGTTGTTTCCATTGTTTTTCTAACGTCATTGCCTTTCTACTGTTGTTTCCATTGTTTTTCTAACGTCATTGCCTTTCTACTGTTGTTTCCCTTGTTCTTCTGTCCTCATTGCCTTTCTACTGTTGTTTCCATTGTTTTTCTAACGTCATTGCCTTTCTACTGTTGTTTCCCTTGTTCTTCTGTCCTCATTGCCTTTCTACTGTTGTTTCCCTTGTTCTTCTGTCCTCATTGCCTTTCTACTGTTGTTTCCATTGTTTTTCTAACGTCATTGCCTTTCTACTGTTGTTTCCCTTGTTCTTATGTCCTCATTGCCTTTCTACTGTTGTTTCCATTGTTTTTCTGTCCTCATTGCCTTTCTACTGTTGTTTCCATTGTTTTTCTAACGTCATTGCCTTTCTACTGTTGTTTCCCTTGTTCTTCTGTCCTCATTGCCTTTCTACTGTTGTTTCCATTGTTTTTCTAACGTCATTGCCTTTCTACTGTTGTTTCCCTTGTTCTTCTGTCCTCATTGCCTTTCTACTGTTGTTTCCATTGTTTTTCTAACGTCATTGCCTTTCTACTGTTGTTTCCATTGTTTTTCTAACGTCATTGCCTTTCTACTGTTGTTTCCATTGTTTTTCTAACGTCATTGCCTTTCTACTGTTGTTTCCATTGTTTTTCTAACGTCATTGCCTTTCTACTGTTGTTTCTCCTTCTTCTAGTCTCATTGCCTTTCTACTATGATTCATTGATAAAACGTCATTGCCTTCTACTGTTGTTTCATGTTTCTGTCTATTGCTTTCTGTTGTTTCCTTATTCTCCTCATTTTTATAGTTTAAATTGTTTTGTAACCTTTCATTTTATGTGTGTGGATTGTATTTTTATGCCTCATTCCTTTCTTATGTTTCATTGTTTTTGTCTCATTGTTTTACTATTATTTTATTGTTTTTCAACGCTCCTTAATGTTATTGAAATCAGAATATTGCTCTACTAAGTTGTTTACATTGTTTCTAACGTCATTGACCTTCATGTTGTTTCGTATACTTGTCAATTCCTAACTACTGTTTTTCCATTGTTTTTGTAACGTCATTGGTTCTATTGTTCATTGTTTCTAACGTCATCCTTAAACTACTTTGTTTCCATTGTTTTCTAAGTCATTGCCTCACTTCTTAAAATTGTTTTCAAGTCATAGATTTACTGTTGTTTCCCGTACTCTGTCCTATTCCTTTCAGGTGTTTCATGTTATTCTAAGTATATGCCTTATCGTCGTTCTTTCTTCTGTCTATTTTCTAGTTGTTACCATGTTCTTCTGTCATTGCCGTTCTATTTTTCTTAGTTCTTGTCCCATTGCCTTTCGTTGATTACCATTGCTAACGTCAGCTCATGTTGTTCCTTGTCTTAATCCATTCTGCCTTTCTATTTTCGATTGTTTTCTTCCGTCTTAATGATTTTATTGTTTTTAACGTATTGCCTTCTCTGTTCTTCTGTCTTCCTCATTCCTTTCTACTGTTGTTTCCATTGTTTTTCTAACGTCATTGCCTTTCTACTGTTGTTTCCATTGTTTTTCTAACGTCATTAAATGCATTTAATGACATAAGCGTTAATGTTATTTATTTCTTTATTTCAGTTTGTTTTACTGTTGTTTACATTGTCAAATTGTTAAAAAATATAAAGTCGATGTAGACCATATTTTTGTATGAGTCTGCTCCACATTTTTCTTAAATGTCGGGAAAATATAATAATTTTATTGCAGCAACGCACAAGACATCGACATGGTCTAGTCTCATAACCATCTCATATAATATTATGTCGTCTACATGGCTTATATTGTATCTGTATGTAGTTAAAGAAAATGTATCCAATAAACAATGAAAAATAGATGTGGTTATAGTTGTGTTAGAATTTAAAGAGTTTTGAAACATTGATGTCAAATCGTTGATTCAAATTCTCTCGAC
Source organism: Arion vulgaris (assembly GCA_020796225.1). NCBI lineage: Eukaryota > Metazoa > Mollusca > Gastropoda > Stylommatophora > Arionidae > Arion > Arion vulgaris. The sequence continues at coordinate 39,764,594 of CM036756.1, forward strand.
GCTTCATCACATTCTGTAATTATAAACATTTATGACATTACCGCTTATTGTGATTCGTGTTAGATAATAGAGACAATAAAATGTATTACTTTAAATGTCAGTGATAATTACATATTAACTTGAGTTTTAGCTAAGAAATAAATACTATGTTATTGTATTGATCTTCAACAAATATATAGCACAGACATCAATTTAATACATTGTTAAAGAGCCTTTGTTTCAAATGTGTCAGTTCAGTCTCGTATATTTATCTCAGAATATCACAAACATTTACTTGGTAAAATATAACTTTCGATTAGCAACCATCAGATTTTAACTATTATTCGTGAATATAAAATTATTGAAGACAGTCTTGTACATTATTAGAACTGACACAAAGAATAGACTTTACTAACAACTTATCATAAATATGTTTTATATATTACTACAAATTGAACATAAAGAAATCAATTTCTATCAATAAATTATACTGACAAATAATTTTAGAAATAGATATAGTCTAAGACGTTGAGAGAAGATTTAGTTCTTAGATTCCAGAAATATCACGTCAAGGCTATCATTTCATATTTATATTATATTTAGAAGTTATATCTGTGTCGAAATGGTTAAAACATTTACTACACGTTCTAAAGATTGTGGGTTCGAATCCGGATCGTGTCGTTTAGTTTACATCCCTATGCAATTTGCTTGCCATTTCTGCCGATAGGAACGGAGCGGTATGAGAAAACCTGGAAACACGCCAGAATTAACTGTGAGCAGGGCGATTTCATGAAAGAGATATCAATGTTAGTGCTTATCCCGAAATTATAAACATGAGGCACTTTTAATGTTTTCTGTTTATTGTATCGGCTGCATTTTTTCAATAGATGGACAGCAATTCGTTTCATTTGTACAGATGGCTTACTCTCGGAAGTTTCTATACATAGCGTTTTATAATATAGATATTCTTTGGTCTCTTGGTGGTCTGCTGTTGGATGAGAACACTAAAATTGACGTTGCATCAATCCAGTTATTTAAGACGTTTGGAATTAGACGTTGTACAAGTAGAACTGGATGTCGAGGCTCATTGGAACTGGATTTGATGGCTCATTGGATGTCTGAGAGGCAAAGAGATGAGTGTATTTAAACAGCAAGTAAAAAGAATCATTAATATGCATACCTTTCGACATCTGTTGGGGAGACTGATAGGTCTGCCTTGAATACTATTACGACGGTTTAGTAACTAATAAACAATAACGAAAATATGTAGGTATTATTTTAAACTAATATTGATTATTTGTGCCTTGTCAGTGGTTATATATTGTATTGTTATCGATTTTACACTGCAAATGATTTTTGTAAGTGCTGAAAGTAAACAATGGGCTTACTTTTTATCATCCATCTCCGATATGAAATGAATCTTATTTACATTGAAAAAAGGTGGGTTACATATGGAAGAAGTGGAGAGAGTTTTTTTCTGCCTTCCAAAGAATGGCTGCATGGCGAATAGGGGAGAGAGTTTTTCGCTGCCTTACAAAGAATGGCTACATAGTGAGAAAAGTGGAGAGAGTTTGTTGCTGCAGTAAAAAGAATGGATACTTGGTAAAGAAGTGGCGATAGTTTTTCGTTACATTACAAAACATGGCTACATACCGAGAAAAGTGGAGAAAGTGTGTTGCTTCTTTACACAGAATGGCTACACGTCGAGGAAGGGAAAGATTTTTTTGCTGGCTTACAAAGAATGACCTCATATTGAGAAAAGTGGAGAGGTTTCTTTTTACAGCTTAATGGTGGCGAAATGTTTCCCTTCCGTCGGATATGCCTCTGCCTGAAAAGAATATGCATAGTAGGAATTTCAGCTCCCTCAAGCACTAGTTTGTTGGTTGTATGGTCATTCTATTCTGTACCACGAATACGTTTAATGCATCTCATATGAAACGTGTTGAGCTTTCTTTCCTGTCGATAGTAAAGAGTTCAGGATTTGGACATATAGCGTAGTATGATCACCACGCAAGAAGTACACACTTATCTTTTTCTGCGCCCTTCATTTTTAAAAAATATATATATATATATATATATATATATATATATATGGCCTGTTTCGTTTTTACAGACGGTCAATTAAACTAGAGAGAAGAAAGAAAGATAAGGCGCATAGGAAGAATCGCTCCTGGTGTTCATTTTTCGACATAACACCGAAAGACAAAACAGGATCAGAGAATACATAGATAGACAGAAGGTCAATTGGCAAGTGTTTTTACTGTGATAACTGAGTTTTTGCATTTCTCTTTAAACTCTTGGTCCTCTACTTCGGAGCATGCCCATGATGGAAGGCAAGTTTGCACGATGCAGTACTTCAGAGTTGGTTATCTTGTCGTACCACATGATGTTCATAATTTTCTGGAGACATCGAATGTGAAAGATGTTACGTTTCCTGCTGTACCCTGAGTAGGATGTCCATGTTTCTGAGCCATGAAGTAAAGAGTTAATTACACAGACTCGATATATTTGAATCTTCTTTGTAATATTAATTTTGAGTTGTCCGACGCTCTCTTTGATAGTTTGTCGAATGTAGCAGTCGCATTACCTCCTATTCCAGCTTTGATTTCTTTGTCAAGAGAAACGCTGGCAGTGATCATGGACCCAAGATAGCAAAGTTTTGAACTGGGGTTAGATGGCTACCATTTAAAATGAAATTTGTTGATGTATTATTTCCCTGACATAAAACAGCTGGTTTGGTGACACTTATAGTCAGAGAAAACTGGTCGCATGCCCTGGCCAACTTATTTATTAGGGATTGCAGTGTAGCCTCACTGTGTGCGACTAAGGCAGCATCGTCAGTGAAAACGAGTTCCTTGAGAAGAATTTCTGTTGTTTTTGTCTTGGCTCTTACGCGAACCAAGTTGAATAGTGAAGTGGGATTGTGTTTCAAGATTGGACTCTGCAGTCAATGCACGTGTATATTCACGGAAATATGCATGTTGTGTGTGTGTGTGTGTGTGTGTGTGTGTGTGTGTGTGTGTGTGTGTGTGTGTGTGTGTGTGTTGCATTTATGTAAAAGCAAAATGTAAATGTAAACACTTTCTCTGGCATAACAAACTAAGAATTTCGCAGGCGATTTCGATGTAAATTTACAACTTCATTAACTCTAAAATGTGACAGCAGGCAATTTTATTGGGAGAGCAACATAGGACGACAATGACATAGAATATTCGTGCCGATAATTGCCAAGCTACTGAGTTAGTGCTTGAGCAACACTGTGAGCTATGAATGATACATGGAATGCTTTTTGCTGTGTCAACCGTGCATTTGTTGTGTGTATTCAGAAAATGGCGGACAGCGTTTATGACGAACAAACTCAATCTGCTGTATGAAGTTATATTGCGGGTGCAGAAAGCTGGATTTTGTCATGATTGATGTTCCCTTCGACAAGAATTGCAATTCAAGTGATGAACAGTTTGGTGTTGCTACATTAACGTCGGCCATATGTATTTTATGCGGTGCAGATTTCTTTTTGTGGCGGTACGAGGCTGTTTCATTCTGGAATTAGTTCATACATGAAACATTTCACAGTTGTTAGCATTTCATATGATTTTCATTGGCACAGGAACGGAGCAATTATGGGGTGACCCGTTGCAGTGAAGTTGGAACCGTACTTATGAACTATGAACTATAGAATATTCGGCAGTACTACGTGCCATTGCAGACAACATATGGGAAGTAATGATTAGCATCAGGGATGAGACATAGAGTAGGTCCATGTTTACTTACAAATAATGAAATATCACAAAATCGCTACAGCGCGATTCACGCTTTCTCTATTTTATTGTATCTGAAAAATGACCAAATTCTCATATGAAAATTATTTCTGTATTGTGAGCTCATCCTGTAGTACAAGAAAATGTTGACACTGGAATTTAATGCCTGAAATGGGAAAGCCACAGACCACATGGCTTCACAGATATTGGTGTATTTACCTTTGATACTGAATTCAGGTCCAATTGTAAATGTTATCAAAGCAATTATAGCACCAGGAATGTAGCATGCAATTAAAATAGTAGCTATTAACACAACCATCTTGACTGTCTTTTGATCTCGATTAGAAATAACTCCAGATCCTTTGCAATGATTTGTTGTTGTTTTGCGCCATTCTGACTGATTGTCTTAATTTTTATCACCAAGCGGTTGTAAATATGATTACTCCAGCAAATGAGGTAAATGCTAACAGTGAGTGCAGGACGAAGACTGCACCTTCCACTGAGCTTCTACTCTGAGTAAATCTCAATGTTAGCACAGATATGTTTCTCGAAGGCACGAGTTTCCAATCAAGATAAATGGTCGAGTGTTCCGGGATGATAGTTATGATGTTAAAAAAGAAAATAAATATGAGAGCTAATGTGGTTTTTCTGGGCGTGATTAACTGTTTTACTTTCAGTGGCAATAAAATGCAGAGATATCGTTCCATCGTTATATAAACTGTGATAAAACATGTTATCCTGCAAAAAATAATTTGTGGCCACGCCCCTGATATGTACATAACTTCTGGCTGAATCCAAGGTACCTCAATGACGGCGAGGAGAGGATTTACACAAATTGACATCCACAGTAGAATAATTAAACTACAAAGATCGGAAACTGCTAGACCAAAAAATCCGATGTTTACCGTATTCTTAAAACCTTGTTTATAGAATATAATAATGTTAATAATATTTGCAGAAATTCCAAAAAAAGCAAGTATCCCACATATAATCACAAAGTTTACTATTTCAAATAACATTCTCTCTTCGTCGCTTAGAACCTGATCAACACTTTCCACACAAAAATCAGAGTTGAACATTTTTATTGCTCCTACAGATTTAAGAAATGTTGATGTATTCATTGCTTCTTTCATGAGCTATTGTCTTTCTATTTCCAACTTTAAATACATTTTACACTGATATCAGTTCTGAAGAGTCTCTAATATCTATTGTCCATAAGTACTCGCAAGTCATATATCAGTGCCAGAAAAATATATAGATAATGTATTATCTCGCAGAAAGCCAGAAACCATAGACTGCTGTTTTAAACTATAATTCCTTTTCAACATTTGGTGTATCTTGTATTTAGTTTTGTAGCTATTTTCTAAGCTTTCTAAAGGTCCTTCTAGGACACGATCATGTTAGTCATGTATTGAGAATTATAGCTCTCTAATTACTTATTCAGTCAGATTAACCGTCGTTAGTTAGAAATAACACAAGATGGATACATGACTGTCCGGTGTCAAAAACACAGTTGACTTATCTTCTGTTTTAATGTAATTTCCATAAAAGTTATTGACAGATTTGCCGTTTTCTTCTTGTTCTTCCGTCGTTCGTTATATGAGTTGATATGTCTGACAGAGAAGTGATTTTAGTTTACAGATAACAACTGATGATGTAGATAAAAGTGTGCTTCAAGAACTGCTATATTCATGTGAACCATTAACTGTACATCAGTGACATGCCAAGACACGTAACGCCTTCCATACAGTATGTCTTGGAAAGGTGATGAACATCAGATGGCAAAATACATTCCAAGATGTTAGTCCTATGCAGAGTGGGTCTCCCTAGTTTCTACGATCTTGATGCAGTCCTAAATTCCCTGGTCAGAATGTTATTCTCGCAAGCAAGGTAAAAACAAAGATTCATAATTGATGAACTGCAAAAAGTTAAATGCTCCCGCCGTGGTGAAAAACAGCATTTCAAAAACACACCAAAATGTTACTAAAATTGCAGGTATAAACACCGCCACATATGAAGATTCTGCATTGAACTGACTCACTTGGTGTATATCGCTTCATAACGTTACAGTGATTTGATAGGCACCAATAAGTGTATCAGAGGAATAGTGGAGACCAGCTAAAAAAGCAATTCAGCATTCAAAACTAGTGAACTTTCTCTGCCTTACACTATCCTAGAACTTTCTAAACCCACATCGGGCTCATAAGTATCTACACACTCAAAGACTACCTCTTCTTAAGTATTCTTTTTAATTACTTGATGAACAAAGTGGACGTCATCACCTTGTAATGAAGAAACAATAACATGATCTTAACAACACAAGTATTCATGTAATGTGTTTAATTATTTATAGTGTTTTACTTTTGTTTACATCTATAAACTTTCACAAGATTGTAAATTCGAAATAGAATATATTTAACATATTTGCTTATTCGTTTGTTTTTAATTTCTTTTAAATACATTTTTCTTTCTTTTCCCCAATCCTGTTTTTCCTCACAGCGTCAGAATACGAAGAGATTTCTAGAACGTGCTTTTATGTGCGCTACATAAACAGTGTCTTTCATCGCCTCTATTATCAATGAAGTCCACATTTTGCGTGGTCGGCCTTTTCCTTTGTATCCACTGTATCGGAGTAACATTGCTCTTTGAAAAGCACTGTCTGTAATCTGTTTTTGTGGCCGAACCATTTAATTTCTCGTTTCTTGATGAAATTCAGTGCCGATGTTGTAACCATATTTTTCCTGATGTCTTTATTTCTAAACTGGTCTCTTCTTGTTACTTCCAGCATTCTCGTAGACATGTCATCTCTACCGTGTCTAGTCTTCTGCTATTGTTTGATTTCAGCGTCCTGGTTTAGCACTGATAGCATTATGTAGGGAGAAAGACTGTGTTGAACAATGCTCTTTTTGTGTTTAAGATAACATGTTTGCATTTTAAAATGTACGCCATTTATCCAATTATTTGATTTGCCTTGTTACATCTGTGTTGGATTTCATTAGTTATTCTTCCGTTTAATTAAAAAAATGCTCCCTGAGTATGTAAAGTCCATGATTTGTTTTAATGGGCGTTTATGCATGGAGATATTGATAGTGTTTTCCTTTCTAGCGAATGTCATTACTTCTGTTTCGTTAATGGTATTCTCATATCGTATTCATTACATGTTAACTGGAGTATGTTAATGTGTTGCTGTAGCTGTTCCTCTTTATTGATGTGATTGCCTGAATGCCTGCAAAAATAAATTAGTTTAAGAGTTGTCCAAGGTTGTTTCCTTCGCTGGTGTTAGTTATTTTACAGATTCGATCGATATATGTGATGAGCTGCAGGGATGATAGTATGCATCCTTGTCTTACTCCTGACCATACGTGGAACTTTTAAATACATATAGTATCTACACATTTTGTTTCAGCACTGTACAAATGCTGTAAAATACCAGCTAGCCCCATTGTTAAGACACATAAACATCTTACTGGCAGCTAAACAACAGATGATCAACAGCATTTTCATGCCTACTTTGTGTTACTACCAGAGCCAAACATGGACAATGAGCAAAGCACAGTCGCAAAAATAACTACATGTGAACTGCGATGTCTACAAAAAATTACCAACAACACCAGAAAAGACAGAGTCACCAACATCAACATAAGAAAGAAAGTTGGTACAGAATCTTGCTAGAATTACATTGATAAACAAAGAATGAAGTTGTTCGGCCACTTAATAAGAATGTAACCAAACTCCACAGTATACAGAGTCTTCTACAACAGAACATAAGGAAAGAAGGTTAGAGTAAGATCACGAAAAAGATGGTTAGATGGCGTAGCAGAATCCTGTCAAAAATCAAAAATAATTATCACCCAAACCACTAGAGAAGAGCAAGACAAAAACAGAAAACCAAGACACTGGGCAACAACCCGGTAACAGTGTAACGACAAAAAAAAGAAACAGAACACTGCACAAATTATATTGATGTGTCCTTCTTTCGTACATGTCGAAGTGTCTTAATGGTGTATATTATATTTGTTTGTAAATAAAGAAATGAATTCAATAAGCAATGATAAATGTCGATGTTATGAGCTAGCTAATATTATTGTACTATTTTGTATTACTTTTATAGAATTGTGTGCATTGATTTTAATCTGTTGACGCAAATACTCAAGACATGTCCTCACGTTTTGTTGAGTAATTATAAACATGTATGATATTACCGCTGATAGTATGGGGTTTGATATGTATTAGATAATAGTTAAACTAATATGTCTTACTTCAAATGTCAATGATAATTAAAAATCAACCCGAGTGCCAACACAGGAATAAATACTATTTGTTTGATTGATCTCCAACAAATACATAGCAAAGGCACCAAGTTAATAAATAGTTTAGAAAGCTTGAGTTCAAATATTTCAGTTCAGTCACGTTTTTTCATAAACAATTACTACGTGAAATATAACTTTCGATTAACAATCGTCAGAGTTTAATTATGACAAGCAAATATAACATTATTGATTACAAATCCAAGTACATTATTATAACTCAAACAAAGAAGTGACTATACAAACAACTTTTCCAAAGTATGTGTTATATATTATCTCAACTTTAACATAAATGAATCCATTATCGTTATAAATTAGAATAATACAAAAACTTTTTTACTAGAAATATTCTCATAAGTTAAGAAAAACCTTCAGTTCTTAAAAGCTAGACTGTCAAGACAAGATAGCCATTACGAACTAATGTATATATATATATACAGTTTGTATATAAGTGGTTAAGGGGTTAACACGTTTGCGTTCGAGGGCAAATCACGTAGTTCAGGTCTCATGCATTTTTTTCAGGAGATCCCTAGGCAAATAGTTTTCTTTTTATGCAGATAAGCAATGAGTCATGTCAGAACATACGTGGAACGAAGTCAATCTTTCGACTTTAGATCCTTGTTTGTCTAATATGATTTAATGCGAAAAATATATTGGGAACCAGGGATCCAACCTCGTTAAAGAGCTGCTATGTAAACCAGTATCTCTGGAGACAAAACAAATTAACTGTAGAAAAAGAGCAACCATTTAAGAAAGTTGTATGTAATAAAGATCAAGCGAACACACAGCTTTTTTATCTTCAAGCTGGAAACATAACTACAAACAATAATATATAACTTACCATGAGCGACTATCTCTTTTACTGTAATGGTGCTATTCTATTTCTTGAAGTATTATCCTTGGAATGTCTCACTATTTCTATAATGTACGACTGTTATATTTACGAGTACATTCATTCGTTATTAAATAAAAGTCTACTCTACTACAACTGTCTCCCTTGCAGGAAGTCAGCATCAAGAGTACTACATATAATATTATTCCTGAAATGTATTTTATATATTGCAAATTATTAATAATAGTAATAATAGTAATAATAATAATAAGTATTGTTCTACCAACACTATGTTACCAGTGACAAACTTGGTCCCTGACAGCAACACTCCACAGAAAGCTCACCAACACTATGTTACCAGTGACAAACTTGATCCCTGACAGCAACACTCCCACAGAAAGCTTACCACATGGGAAATGCAATGTTTAACAAAGGCGGTGGGGTCAAAAGGAAAGATCGACTATGAAATGAAAACATCAGAAGCAGAGTGGACACAACGTCATGCATCTAATACATTGAAAGACAGCAAATGCAGTGGTGTAGGCATTTAATGAGAATGGAATAAAACCAACCACCAGTAACAGCATACCATAACAAGATATCATTACTAGAGTCAAGGAAGACCAAGAAAAATATGGATAGACAATATCAAGACCACACTAAATAAACACGGATATAACAGAACAAGGCCGACTCATCTGGCCCTGAAATGCAAATTAAAGCTCCCACTCCTACGCTTAACACAAGAGTGGACAACCGATTCCATCGTCCACCTGGGAAAAGACAAATGTAATAGTAGTCTATCGTAATTCATGGCAGCAACAACGACACTTTTGTGGTTTTATAATGTTAAAGTGCACACAGAAACAGGATTAGTACGTTCTATTTTAACAGGACTTTTATAATATGAAGAGCACGCGTTATCAGAGCTGATAAAGGAAATGTCGATCTTGCTTCACTTTCTGCATTCAGATTTTTGACAGTATTGATAGGGAAACCCTTTGGAAATTGAGGAGATATTATGGAATCCCACAGAAAATTATTAACCTAATAAGAGCAACATATAAGATATGAAGACGCCCGAGTGGTTACCAGGGCCCAAATTTGGGGTGTAAAGAATAGAACCACTGTTACCTGCCACGCATGTAGTAAGAGGCGACTAAGGAGGTTTGGCTGAAATCGGATGCACGTGTCCTAAACATGTAGAAGTCTATGTGTTTAGGGGCCTACCAAACCAATGTGCAAGTATACACGTTCTTGGCAAAGATCAAACATATCACAAAGAGTGATTAAAAGTGGTCGTAAAGAACGAACGCAAAGAAGAAGAAGAAGATAATTTTTAGCTGATCGTTTTCTTTTATCGACATCGCAGAAATTCAGCTGTTTTTTCGATATGATCAAACGACTTTACAAACAACATGATCCGTTTCCTGTTTCATCTGCAGCAACGTTTATATGTATATAGATATATGTGTGTATATAGATATAAGTGTATATCAAATGCTGGACTGTAGATACGTTATGAAAAAACAAATATAATGAAGACATCTATGGCAAGTAATGCAGATATCACCCAGGAATCTAAAATGATAAAAATAACAGAGCAGTTTACCTATTTGGGTAGCAATAATTTTGATTGCACTGGGAATGTTAAAAAAGAAATTATGCTACGAATTTTCAAAGCAACATCAGCTTTAAAAGTCTTTTTTTTAAATATGGAACTGCAAGTTATACAGTTTTAAAATTAAATTACGAATTTCCAATTCCAATGTTGTATCAATCCTAACATATGCCTACGAGAGTTGGAAAATGACTAAAGATATAGAAAGCAAGTTGAATGAGTTTGAAAATAGATGTCTTCGAAAAATAATTAATATAAAATGGGACGAATTCAGGAGAAGTGATTAAATCAGAGAAATGTCTTGTCAACCACTAGTAACAGCTGTTATAAGAAAAAGATGGAGATATGTTGGGCATATCTTGAGGAGAAATGATATCAAAGAATACAAAAGCAGACATTGAAATATGAGGCAAAGGGTTCAATAAAGAGAGGATACCCTTGGGAAATCCTGAGATGAGCTTTCCTGAGAGAGGCAATATCAAAGAGAGGAGATATATCGCACTCAGTTCCATGGAAGATATTGAGCGAGTTCCCAGAACAGAGCGGTATGGAGAAATTACTTGCAGGCTCTATGTAACGTGTAACGTTACCAGAGTAATATATATATATATATATATATATATATATATATATATATATATATATGAAGGAAAGGTGGCGCCTGTGGCTTAGTGACTCGGTCTATTAACCTCGACGTTCTGAGTTCGAATCACGTTGCGTACAATTTGGTTGCAAATTGTTTCTCGTGGATTTTTGCAAAAAGGGCGATGACACCACCCGTTCCGAAAGCAATGGCAAACTACTGAACATAATAATGCCTAGAAAAATTACAAACATCGTTAAAAAGCTGGGGTTGATTCGCAAAGTCCTGTAAAGGATATGCATTTAACTTAACTTATATGACGGAAAATGAAAATCGCGGCATTGCCTTTACAGGACTTCGCTATTTTGCAATAGATCATTATTAGGCGTGTTATGTGTACAACTGTTACACTCTCAGAAGTGTTATGTATTTAGCGTGTTAAACAGCATTAGTTTGTTGCAACTAATAATATGTATGTCTTAAAAATATATATATATATATATATATATATATATATATATTATAGTATAAAATAGACCATACAGTATTTATAAATAACGTTATGTTAAATATAACGTCGATACTTACTTTCTGAACTAATATACAAGATTTTTTTAATTTGATTCCACAATTTTAATGTTATTTTGGGAAGAAAATGCAAAGGTTAATCTGCCATTGCTTTCTTTCCTGGCAGTGAAAATACTGGTCGATGACCGTAGCCATTGTCTCTATTACAGAGATCTTCTGTATACCGTCGTGAGTTTTGAGACCATAAGCATTGACAATGTCGATCGCTTACGGACTCATCCACCACCTTCACCCATGACTTCACATTACCCTGACTGTGAGAGGGGCGGCTAAATAGGTACTCCACCTTGCCCAAGAATGTCCAATAGACTAAGGAATGAAATGAGACGCCTTACATCTTCTTTGGTATCATTTTAAATCTACCCACGTACCCACTAGTTCTGCAGTGTCACATGGAGTTAGTACCGACATATAGCCTGTGCCACTGCAAAAAGGCGGAAATGACAGCAGAGCACATACTGCAGGACTGCCAGTGGTTCGCAGCCCTGAGAAAAGAAACTTGGCCCGATAACACTGGCGAGAAGCTGTACGAGGGGGGCGAGTCACTAAAAGCAACGGTAACATTTATGATAAAAGTTGAGAGAGAGAGAGTACCGACATATGGAAGCCAGTTATTGGCAACAAATAGACAGACAACAAAATCTCTGAAGGTCAACAATTTTTGGACACGTCATTCGAATTCAGGTTTACAACCCATGGTTACAGTCGATAAAATCAATGGGGAATAAGACAGGGAACAACAGAGAAATCATTCTGAACAGTTTAATCTTAAGCCATGGAAAAGCTTAACATTCGAAAGGATAGACAAAAAAGACTTTTGTGGAGATCCATGATCGCCTACGCTAGCCTGGATGACATATTATAATGAGTATTTTCTCATCATTGTCATAATTGGTTGTAGTTTGTATTGTTCTGTTGTGGTCTCTGTTACTTATAGTCCAAACTCTTGTTTCTGCCTATTGATTGTCTTCAGTTCAAAAGCAGAATATCTCTTTGTATGTTTGTCTATACAGCCAAATGTATCATATTGTCAATTAGCGGACTCAGGAAATCGGAAACTTCTGTTGGTGTGGGCTGACTTTTGTATATGTTTGATAAGACATTGAATGAATTATTGCAATGTTACACGACTACATGAGTCTGTAGTTATTTCTTAATGAAAGTATAAATGTACTGATATTCCTTATTGATAAATTTCATTTGTGAAATTGTATATCCTTGTTGGTACGTCTTAATTTGTTTTTAAAATGGATTAGACTTAATCTAACAATACCGGAAGCTAGGTCAAGTGACGTGAGAAGGAAGATTGTATGGTATTTCATTGGGTTATAACGTTATATTGCTTTCATACAGCTCGAACAACGTAGATCCGTGGCTCTATATCTGCATCTTTTCACAGCAGCTTCGTTGATACCTAGAGATAAGAACTTATGATGTTCATTTTGGGTGTACAACTTTGATACCTAGAGATAAGAACTTATGATGTTCATTTTGGACGTACAACTTTGATACCTAGAGATAAGAACTTATGATGTTCATTTTGGGTGTACAACTTTGATACCTAGAGATAAGAACTTATGATGTTCATTTTGGGTGTACAACTTTGATACCTAGAGATAAGAACTTATGAGGTTCATTTTGGGTGTACAACTTTGATACCTAGAGATAAGAACTTATGATGTTCATTTTGGGTGTACAACTTTGATACCTAGAGATAAGAACTTATGAGGTTCATTTTGGGTGTACAACTTTGATACCTAGAGATAAGAACTTATGATGTTCATTTTGGGTGTACAACTTTGATACCTAGAGATAAGAACTTATGATGTTCATTTTGGGTGTACAACTTTGATTGAAACATTTTGCTTGCTGCCGATTGTAGTGACAATTTGAAAGTCCATGATCGTTCAAATCTGCCTCAGCTACCAGCTGTCTGAGATTTTCTAATTCTGATCATCAGCTTGACATTGAAAGATGTTTGAAAAGCATTCGTTTATGTTTGTTTTTTTGTGTTATTCATTAACATCTTGATTAAACGTTATATTATCTTCCTCCGTGTCACCCCCCCTCTTCTGTCTTTACATCAAACAAGTTTTGTTGGTATATTATCCGAGTTTCTTGTTGATTTGTTGTGTATTTTTTTTGGGGGGGTGGGTTGTTATTTTCTTTTGTTTTCTAGAATCTGCAGTTAACAGTTACTGTGGCTTGATTGATATTTAGTTTGATTGGTGGTAATTTCTTTTATATTTCATGTTTATGTTCTTACACCTTTAAAAAAAAGGATGATCGTTTGCAACAATTGTGAATATGGTACATTTCAATACAGATATTTTAAGGTAGACCTTGCTCCTTGTTTTTGTGTGTAGATATTTCAGTTTCTTCTCAAATTGCTTCTATTAGATATTTTAGGTAGACCTTGCTCTTGTTTTTGTGTGTAATATTTCAGTTTCTTTCAAATTGTTCTATTGATGTTTTAAGGACCTGTTGCCCACTTGTATATGTGTATTATTATTTTATCAAATTGCTTCTATTAGATATTTTAAGGTAGACCTTGCTACTTGTTTTTGTGTGTAGATATTTCAGTTTCTTATCAAATTGCTTCTATTAGATATTTTAAGGTAGACCTTGCTACTTGTTTTTGTGTGTAGATATTTCAGTTTCTTATCAAATTGCTTCTATTAGATATTTTAAGGTAGACCTTGCTACTTGTTTTTGTGTGTAGATATTTCAGTTTCTTATCAAATTGCTTCTATTAGATATTTTAAGGTAGACCTTGCTACTTGTTTTTGTGTGTAGATATTTCAGTTTCTTATCAAATTGCTTCTAAAATATAGTAACCAAAAACCATGATTTATCTGGGGGAAAAATGTCTGGCCCCACCAGCAAAAATTATCACGAGCCGCCACTGATTATTTCTATGAAAGATCTAAAGGCCAAGGATTGACTTCCTTGCAGCGGGTCTCAACATTTGGTTTGATCACTCTCCACATAAATGTTACGCCACCTACCAAGAGTATTGCACAAAACACAAACTCCGTATCACCGGCTACTATTTCCGATTACTATCATCTGTTTTTTGTTGTGTTTTTTGGGACATTTTTTCACAGTTAATACAACTTTCTTCTACTTAAGCCTCTCAGTCAAAAATAAACTGAATTTCTTTCTTTATCTGTTTAGTTTATTGATTTGAAAAAAAAAAGGAAATTACGACAGTGTGTCTTCAACGGAAATGTTATAAAAAGAGATATTTGATCCAAATTATGACACTAAACAGATGTAAAACATACAAAAAGGTAGCAGGATAACAAATATGGAAAATAACTGACAGTTTAACATTATTATTGCATTATTTGGGAACGAATGAATTGTAGAAACATACAAGTAGTTGTAAAGAAAAATCATATCCGTTACCTGTCAATAAATCATTAACATATGAGGGAAGAAATTGAAAACATTCTTCATGTAGCATGCACTTTACAGTAAGTCGGTCTCATCACAGCCCAACTGAAAGTCTCTCCATCTCTAGAAAGCCTTAACGGTTGTCACTTTCAATGTTTCTTTAATGCTCTGTTGTCACCATCATCTTTGTCATCCACTTATTTTTCTTCCAGGAAACATGTTTTCTATTACGCTCTCTCTAAACCACTGTGAACTTTAATGTGATCCAAATATTCCTAAACATGACATTGTTTATGTGTCAGAATTCTTCAATGATCATACCTTGCAAGATGTCTATATTTCTCCTTTTATTTGTCCATGATGTTCTATGAGTTTTCTGAAGCAATTTGAGTTGTTTTTTTTATTTCCCACATTGTCAGGAAAGATATTAATAAATCTTGGTCAACCTATAAAAAAGGGATAAATAATAAGCAAAGTATTGAGATTTTGCTTCTTTCTTACAAAGAATGACTACCGATAAATAAAATTGAAGATATGATGTAGTTTCGCTTCATTGTTTACTTCTTGTAAACACTCTATGACAACTTTATCATCGATGTAAGGGAAGAATGCAGTAAAACTATGAAGCAGTGGCACTGTAGTTTTACTATGCCATTGCTTCATAGTTGTATTGCAGTCTTCCCCTATAATCTGCATGTTGTGTGTTGTGCGAGAGGTGAAATTCTTCACCTCTTTTGTCTCGTTTACTTGATAAAGGCCTTTTGGTCGAAACGTTGCTGTGTATTGTTATTATTTTTGTATTTTGTAAAACTACTTGTATTTCGTACTTTGTTTTTACGTGTTTCGCCATTGACAACTTTATCCAATTGCATCACAAATGGTTTCAAATGTGTGTGTATTTGACAAACAGCAGTTGGTGTTGACTTTGTTTCTACAGCAGTAAAATTGCCCTCTGTCTAGGAATCCAATATTTGTTATAGAACAAATTGTCAAAATACACGCACTGATGTATGCTTTGCTGCACAACAGCAGTAAAAACTCTCAGTCCTGTTTGAAAAAATAAATGCTACTGTATGATTAGATGGAACAAATAATTATATAGAAATGTATTCCGGAAAGAGAATGAGGAAAATCACGTCTCAGATGGATTCAATATATGATATACCAGCGCTGTCAAAGCAGCTCCCACGGGAGCCATGACGTATGTGGTATACATTCTTGAAGCTCTATTTTATTCCGCCGACGTTATAGATAATCATATTTCATGAAAACTAGCTATTTTTCAGTTTGTTTGTAGTGATGAAATCAATCTTTCCATGAAATGAAAACAATCTTTCCACTTTGCGATTTTGTTTTACTATGTGGTCATTCTACAGCCCCCTAATACCACTCTTGTTTTTCACTGGAGAACACATCGATCGCTCAGCTACATTAATACTAATAATAATATTACTTTTATCATTAGTAGTAATAGCAGTATTGCAATCGACACACTGCGCCCGCGACTCCACAATAATCAGTCAGATACGCCCCAATATATAACAACGTTGAATATCACTGTGATAGGCAATTTGAACAAGACATCCACGAAGACATGTGAGATAAAGAGAAATTCCAAAAGATTGTTAGGGTGTTAACGTACTGCTCAGAACAATCTATTTGATGTGGATACGGTGTCAATAATCTTCATGATGATCTTTTCTATCGAGTCGATTGTAAGCGTGTTGTAAATCAAAGAAGATGACCATTGTGTATTTTTCTGCTCTGAATGTCAGCGTGCATTCTTTACTAGCACGAGGTGCTAAACCTTCTTGTTCTCAGTGTAACATATATGCTACAACTGTCTATCTCTCTCTATCTATCTATCTCTCTCTCTCTCTCTCTCTCTCTACCGAACTGTATTTTGATCAGTCTTGATCTGCCAAAATACTTCAATCGTTCTTACCACAAGTAAATTCTTGGACTACGTCTAAACAGTTGGTCTTATGTGCAGCTATCGGAACTGAAGTATTAAGTTCTTGACGTAGGATGTTATCGTTTATTTCAGTAATTTTTCCCAGACATAGTGTTAATGAGATGGACCAGAAGCTTCTGTGTTCGCTCAAAAGTTATAACAATTGAGAGACCAACTCTAGAGACAAAAATGAAATACAAACAATTGAAAGACCAGCTATAGAGACTGAGCTGAGATACAACAACTTGAAGATGAAATATAGAGACGTATATTAAATATTTTCTCGTTAATAAGCAGCAACAAATGTTAAGCTTTTAGTAGTGTCGTGATCTCTAAGACATAATGAACTGGATGATGGAAAACAAGGCAGGATGTAGGAAGATGAAGAATAATGATTCCAAGTGACACTAGTTTCTCTATTCTCTATATAACACTTTGTCCTGAGAATGAAAATTCCAAGTGACACTAGTTTCTCTATTCTCTATATAACACTTTGTCCTGAGAATGAAAATATTACCGTGTTAAAAACGTTTCTGTATTTTGAGCTCATACTGTAGTACAGGAAAATGTTGACACTGGAATTGAATGCCTGAAATGGGAAAGCCACAGACCACATTGCTTCACAGATATTGGTGTATTTACCTTTGATGTTGAACTCAGGTCCAATTGTAAATGTTAGCAAAGCAATTATAGCACCAGGAATGTAGCAGGCAATTAAAATAGTAGCTATTAACACAACCATCTTGACTGTCTTCCGGTCCCGATTAGAAATAAGACCCGGAAGTTCTTGCCCTGATGTCGCTGTTTTTCTCCATTCGGAAGATTCCTTTAATTTAATCACCAATACGGTTGTACAGATTATTACCCCAGCGAAAGAGGTAAATGCTAACAGAGAGTGCAGGACGAAGGCTGCACCTTCTACAGAACCTCTACTGCTGGTAAACCCCAATGTCAAGAAAGATCTATTTTTCACAGGCATATATTTCCACTGAAGATAAGTAGTGGAATGCTCTGGAACGAGGGTTATGATGTTCAGAAAGTAGATCACGAAGATAATTACTGTCGTCTTTCTAGGCGTGATCAATTGTTTTACTTTCAGCGGTAATAAAATGCAGAGATATCGTTCCATCGTTATATAAACTGTGATAAAACTTGTTATTCTACAAAAACAAATTTGTGGCACACCCCCTGAAATATATAAAACTTCTTGCTGAATCCAAAATGTTTTGAAAACGATAAAGAGAGGATTGACGGAAATTGAAACCCACAGTAGAATAATCGAACTACACAGATCAGAAACAGCGAGACCACAAAATCCGATGTTTACCGTATTGTCAAAACCTTGTTTGTAGAATATAATAATGTTGATAATATTCGTGAATATTCCAAATAAAGAGAGTATCCCACATATAATCACAAAGTTTACTATTTCAAATATCATTCTCCCTTCGTCGCTTAGAACCTGATCAACGCTTTCCACATATAAATCAGAGCTGAACATTCTTATTGGTCTTTCAGTTTGAGGATATGTTGGTATATTGATTACTTCATACGTGAGTTGTTATCTGTCTATTTTAAACTCTCAATAAGCCGTGTACTTATTGATAGTCAATTTTGAAGGATCTTAAATCTATAATGTTCACGTGACCAACATTCACTTTCACATCATATTGCAATGTCAAAAATAGTTTTATATATAAAACTATAGCACTGGTCGCGATATATATATGTCGCGAGAATAGTACGAAGCTTATATATTTCAGAAGTAGACTACGGCACTTAGGTTGAGGTCTCAGATGTCTAATAATGTCTTTGAGTCTAGAATCATCGTGGTTCGTGATAAAACTGTTAAAATGCGACTTCTGTCTCAGTCACTGAAATTCTACTGTACCGGCTTTCTCTGATAATAGGTATTGTGAACATTTTGATCTCATGTGATCAACAACAGAATTTCTCAGTAAAATGTCTATTCTATTTAATCCTTCACCACTTATACTGACATCAGTTCCCATGAATCCTGTTTGAATGGGACTATTACGAAAGCTCAATGAGAGTCATTTAAAGTAGTTGGAATCGATTTACAAAAGTCATTTTTTTTCTCATGGTCAGTTGTTTGTGCATGCCTTCAAAATTAGTAACAAATACAATTAGGTTGTACTACTTCATACATGAAAGTATGACAATATTGTCTGCAGAAGGACAATAATTTAGGAATATCCGGTCGAGACAGGTAAATGTTCTTGAAACTTCCCATACATTAGAATTCCCAACATCGGCGGTATTTAAGAACGCCTGCAAAGTAAAAACACACTACCCTAAAGGAAGCGAGGTATGATCACATCCGCGCGTTGTTTTTCAAGTAGCGGAACAGAACTAATAAACTCACCTTCAAATGTTATGAGGTTTTATTGGGACATTTATTACAAGTTTTCACACACATATTGTTCTGTGCAATAAGACATTTTCGTATTTAGTCTTATTTAAATACTGAACAGTCGCACGGACATTAGTCTATCAATAACATTTTAAAATGTGTTTAATTGCTTCTTCACTACATTGGACTGTAGAGAACGACACTTTTAAATATTGATTTTCATTTCTGCAGATATGACCGGAATCATCATAATTTGGTCTATTTCACTCATATAAACGTTACCTTATAGCAGTGTTATCATAATTTGTTTTTTATAAAAAGAATGTGAAAGGCAAAGATAACAATCACACAAGCCACAAATGCTTCAAACAATAAACGAAAACGACAACTGGGCAACAACTCGGTAGCAGTGTACGACAAAGAGAAGAAGATAAAAGAATATACGACCCAACAGAATATGGAACCACTTTCATTAAAGACCAGTTCGTTATATGATAATTTTTTAATGAAATCTCCTGCGACATATCACACTTACTTACTTATTTCCTCTGCTCCTTGTGGTGCTTAGGGCCTCAATAGTTTTTTACCACTTTTCCCAGTCTCTGGTTGTTTTCGTTATGGCCTCTCATGATAGTCCAGCCACCTCAGTTCCTCAAGAAGACTCCGTCCCAGGTCGTTTAGGACGCCACCTTTAGAATTTTCCTTGCGGGTTCCCCTTTAGTGCTTGTCCAGGCACACTCAACTGTGTCTTCCATAGGGTATGCCCGATCAATCGTAATTTCTCTCTTCTTAACTTGGGTCGTCATGGGTTCCAGTAATGTTCTTATCCATAGGTCTGTGTTAGCTCATCTGTCATACCATCTCAGTCTGAGAATACGCCGAAGACATCCATTGACAAAGGTCTTTAATCTTATTTGTATTTAACTTGAGAACTCGACATATTTCGAGCCATATCTTCTTCTTCTTCTTCTTCGAACGTTTCATATCGATCACTTGTTAACCACTCTTTGTGATTTGTATGTGATCTGAACCTAAGAGCGATTGTACGTTGTGCCAGTTATGCACCTACAAGTAAACCAGCACATTTTATTTCCGTGATGCTTTTATTTACTAGGTAGCTTCCTAGGCCCCTATCTTAGTCACCTCTTACGACATGCTTTGTAGGTCGTAGTATTACTATTCTTTACTCCCTTGCAGAGCACGACAAACACATGCGGTTTCCGAGTCATAAAGCAACATAGATTTCACATTTGAGCTGAATATCCTGTGCTTTGTTTTAATGGAGATTGCAATGGATTTCTTCACTGTGTGCATAAGAACAAAGCCTTGTCTGCCTTTTTGTAATCTATCATGTTCTGTGCAAATTGCACTACATTTTTAAATCGTTTTCTTAATTAATCACACCAAGCAGATATTTTCGAACAGAGTAAATGAAGTACTCGGATGCGATTATTTGAAACATGAGTGTAAGAATTTGAACTCTCTACATACTTAAAACAGACTACAATCCGTTTCCAAGCACTAGACAAGTTTCCAACAATATCTTTATGTTTTTAATTACTTGGCTGTTAATATAATGTATTTAGTAACTATGTTTCAATGTTTGCATTATTACATTTTACAGAGATATCAACTGTTGTCTGTTTGTTTGTTATGTAGTGGATTAAATCATCTTTAAGCCGAAGCACGCCCTTTCAATATAGGACGAACCTTATGTTGATTATAACAGAATTTGTAGGACAACAAACATGAAAACATAAGAATTAATTGCTTTCAGAGAATCCAAGGTTTATAAGACATCAACTCAGATGATATAGAATATATCAAGTATAATTGACTTTTTATATATAACTCTTCAATTTGATTATGAGTTATATATATATATATATATATATATATATATATATACTGATTTTATTGTATCATTGCATATATGTTATCTATATGACCTGCTCTCCTGCATATTAAATATTAAATTATAAATGATATGTAAAGGAAATGTCTCCAAATAACGATCATTTCAATTTGTAATATTGTAAAGTATAAGTAGTGCCTAGAAAATCAACGACTCGTTTCCATGGTTGCTGATCACGTCCTGTAAATGATATGCCATGATTTTCATATTTTCAACATTGTAAAGTAACAGTTTTTTATCAAAGGTTATAACGAATTAATACTAACTCGTTGATGTAACTGTGGTGTATATGTTCTCGGGTCATGTGAACTAATGTTAATGTGTATTACATCGACGTACCCAGTATGTTATTTAGTTTTTGTTAGGTAATAGATGCAATAATGTGTATTCTTCAAATGTCAGTAAAAATTACATATACAAATGGAGTAGCATCACCGATTTAAATACTGCAATTTTATTGATCTCAAGCAAATACATAACTCAGACGCGTATATCATATATTTGTCAAACGAAATTGTTGAACATTGTATTTCAGATTTGTCAGATCGATCTTGTATATATCAAGTCAAGGTCATAAGCCACAAACAATGTCTGCGTCAACCACAACGTTCAATTAACATTCATCAAATTTTTATTTTAACAATAGCAAATTATAAATAACAAAGTCACGTCCATTATTACAACAGAGACAGGGAATAGACTTTTCTAACAACTTGTCACAAACATATGTTATATATTATCTCAAATCAAATTTTAGCTTCAATGAAACAATGGCTATTATAAATTAGAATAAAAGACATCTTATGAAATCAAACTATTCTAGGATGTTATAAAAACATTCAGTTCACTGTTGTCGGAAATATTATGTCAAAAAGAAACGGTTTAAAATAAAATGTTATCTTCATTTTGGGTTCAACTTCAAGATTTTCGATACAAGAATAGGTTCTCTTCTGAGCATGAAAACTGTTCATTGCTGATTACTATTATTAGCAGCATCCCATGATCAGTAGAACCTCAACTAATTTATTCTTCTACGTTCGCTGCTTTTAAGGAATGATGTGCTGCATCACACAGTGTCCTTGCAGTCCAATTGTTTAATCAGTTATGTTATGAAGGACAGTGTTATGCATTACAATATATGATATCAGTCCAGTTAAAAAGAACCAGTTATGAAGAACTATGCGTTGCATCCCAACCTTTTATATCAGTCCAATTTAACCAGTTATGAAGTACAGTGTGATGTATATCACAATCTATGATATCTGGCCAGTTACGAAAAATGATGTATTACAGCAAGTTATGTGATAACAGACCAGTTAATTCTTAATTTGAATATGTTTGTAACAGCTAGGCTAGCTATTGTTCATCTTTAAACATACTTTCAGGCATCATTTGTTTACATCTCAGTGGATTCTCCTAAAAAGACTGCATTCCCGGACTAGTAGTATGTAATACGGGCTACACAATCTGAACAGGAAACAATGGATCCAACTTTTTAAGTAAATATGTAAACGAATTATTATTGTTTTTGCAGATAAAACAAACAAATTGACTGATCAAAAATCTTGCAATTTAAATAGCTGCAGACAAGAAAGATCAAGCAAACATACACTCCTCAAACAAATATTTCAGTTGGATTACAATTTTTTTGAAGATGTTTATGACCACAATATATAACCTGCCATAAACGATTTTCTCTTTTTCTGCGGTAATTCAACTCTATGTTCTTTAGTATTATCACCTTTCGGATTGTGTACTGTTTGTACAATGTATGGCTTTTATATTAACTTTCGTTCATTAATAAAACCATACCCACGCTATAACAGTGGATTCTTCAGCAGAAACCGCATATTGAAGCATTGTATATATTATTGCAGTGATGATTATGTGTTAATTTGTTTCTTGTATTGTGAACGGATAATAATAATATTAATTGTTCATCATAAACGAAGGTTTCAACTATACTTGTGTGTGTTTTACAATGATAAACTGCGCACCAAGGTAAATAAATAGTCTTCACTATAGCAAGAAAACTAGTATGCCCAATGTGACACACATGAACAATATATGGATGCTTCCACATTCTTCTTTGTTTACGTTCTATCTTTAAGACCAATTTAATCATAGTTATTGTGATATATAATTGATCTTTGACAAAAACAACTATAACTTTCCACCCCTGTTAGGACAGGCACATCCGAAAAATATATTCAGCGTAAGGAAACGTTCCAGTCTGTCCTGCTTAAGTAAAATACTTTCCTTTCCTTCGCGTGTACATTTCTCTTTAATAATCCGTTTAGCGCTACATATTTGCGCTCGGATCTACTCCAAAGAGTCGTTTGTACTTTGCAACCTTTCTGACTGAGTGCGCCGTTCCTTTTTTGCATCGCTCGATAAACACTATAATGATCTTTTTAATGCCGTATATTTGGGCTTTTATCTACGACAAAAAGGACTTACTACTTTGCAGCCTTTCTGACTGGGTGAGGTCGTTCCGGTTTAGAAACATTCTCAACCCTTTTAGGGCTAATCATTTGAACGGTCACTTTTTGGCTGTTTCGTGTGTTCATTCTTCTTTAACGATCATTTTTCGTCGTATATTTGGACTTTATGATCTTCGCCTAAGCGTATGTCTACACTATGCGCCCTTTCTGACTATGAGAAGTCATTCCGGATTAGGAACATTCTCAGCCATTAGGGACATATGGGCATGTCATACTAAAGATAAATTTTTGGGCCATTTAACTGGCCTTTATTTGATCTGAGCCATGGTGCTTGGACATCATCTTCTCGTGTAGGACGATCGCGTCCGAAAAGTGTCATCGGCCTTCGCCCATGTTTAGGTTTGTACAACCAGTCAAACATTTACATTATCAATCTTACTTTTCTAGACACGGTGAATTTATTCCTGACTAAGAACATTCTTAGCCGTTTCGAAACGCGTATCGGCACTTGGCAATTTGTAATTGTTACTCTGCATTTTCCCTGGCCCCAAGAAACACTGGACTGGGTCTGCGCACAAATAGTCCAACGAGTTGTTTCATTGGGCTCAAGCAACACAACTTAATTTTTGCGCTCGCCAACATTACCCACTCTAGTTTTTCCGGTTATGGCAGATTTTCCTAGCACAAAAGCGCGACTTAACATTTTGTTCTCGTGCAACAGTACCGTTCCCGGTTGTTCCATGGAGGGCAGTTTCGTTAGGCACAATAGCACAACCTTAGGTTTTGCACTCGGCCAACCTCACACAATAGATGTATTTGCGCCTGGCCTCCGATACGGAGTTTACTGCAATCTTCCCTTGTGTCCTCACGACATGTTACATCGTTCTCAAAAAGTTCATGTCGAGAGTTAGCAATTATTGTGCGACTATTGACTCCGGGATAGGGCGTATACACTTATATACGACTCGTAACTTGTTACTTCTTACGTTTTGTTTGCATTTATGCAACTTTTTCATTAAACATCGGCCAGGAGATACATGCATTCATTCATGATTTGTAGACCTTTATAACGTGATTGTGCTAGCACTACTACCTATACCTTTAGCTCTCCCTCGATCCATACCCATTTAGCCAGACAGTATCCTCTGTCTGTTTCCAGGGTCACCACGTGAAGGTAAGGTAGGATCTTGATCAGTGCCAGTTCATTGATACTGGCGAGACGTTGTCACTGTGACTACGCCTAGACCCCACGTTCCTGTGAGACAGGACGCTCTGTAATCAGCAGGTGTTTGTTTTTTTACAAACACTGAAGTGTGCTATTTGAGTGATGTTACTTCTTCAGAAATATTGATGCTGAGCAAAGGTAATGTCGAATTTGTAGAATTAGCCACCTTTTTTTTTTTTTTTTCTGGATAGATTTATTTGTTCTCTTTTCTGTCCATGATATACGGAGGACTTTTTTGTAACACTTATATTCTAATTCTAATACTACTTCTATTTGAGAACAATATCTGTGATATATAAACCATTATATCAAAGTGTTAACCAAAATGTACTGTTATCGTTAGCCTCGATTTTATTGTTCTGAATCCTGATTCGCCCGGGTGGTTACCGGGGCCCAAATTTGGGGCGTAAAGAATAGGACTACTGTTATCTGCCACGCATGTCGTAAGAGGCGATTATGGAGGCTTGACTGAAATCGGATGCATGTATCCGCTAGGGAATGCTAACCCGAAACAAATGATTGCAGAAAACGGATGCAACAGGCCGTAAGGCGCATAACATGGTGCAACGACCCTCACAATGAGGAATGGGATAACGGATTCTACGGTCGCCAATCTGCCCCTGAGATTTAGCCACGCAGTAAGAATGTCAGACCTACCATCACGAGGGTGGCCAAAACTTACAGCGGGAAGAGGTCGGCACAAACGGGAAGCAGAAATCATAGGAATTATATCCTACAGAACTGTCCCCAGTATGCAGACTTGAGAAGAAAGAGGTGACCCACTTACACTAGCGTCCAAGACAAACTGTATGACGTGGCTGATAATCTGAGGCAGACGGCTGCCTTTATTAGAGAACCCGAAATCCCAATCTAGTGAGAACGCAGAAGAAGAAGAAGAATCATGATTTACTTTATTCTAACTAGCACATATTTGTTTTTATTTGTTTTGTTTTATTTGTGTGTGTGTTGGGTTTTTTTTAATCAAATTTCTACTAAATATGTGTTGACCTATATAAAGATACCTTGAAAGATACCTTTGTTTTAACTTTCATTCTTCGGAAAAAAAATTTCATTCAAAATAGCCTCTACTTAACATATAACCTTAGAATATTCGACATCTGTAGCGAATTATCGGTTTTACTATATGAATAACACACATTTCATATGAATCCATTTTTTACACGACGTTTTATCGATTCGATCGACAAAAACACAATGTGAGATTTTTGTGAGTTTTTGTGTAATTTGTGTGAGTTTTTTTTTTTGGTTATCGGCAAACATTGCGCTTAAAAAAAGATGTGCAAATTACTTAAAGAGCACTTTGGGTACGCCGTGTTTGGTACATCACACGCAATTGTCAAACATAGACCACTTGTTTCTAAAGATGAGACTACTGTTATTGACCGTCTTATGTTTGTTATAATATTGTTCGTTTCGTTTTAAATATGTGTTTTTAATTATAATCATGCTGTTGTTGCGCTCGTGTGCTTGCTATAAATTTGTATTTTGTGTGTTATTTTTATCTTTTTGGTCTTCACACTTTGGTTTCAATCTTCACCAGCTTGCTTTTTTTTAATCATTGTCTGTTTGTTATTAATAATCTAAGCGTGTTTTTAGCACTGCCAGTTTGGTATTAAAATTAGTCTTTCTATTTAACGGGTTTTTTTTATATTACAAATTATACTTTGCTTTTTAACTGTATCTGTTTGTTAGTAAAAGTTATTCTTTGCTTTTTACTGTATCTGTTTGTTAGTAAAAGTTATACTTTGCTATTGACCTTGTTTGTTTGCTATTAAAATTGTTACGTATGCTTTTTAATGTTCTATATTTGTTTTTTGGTTTTTTTTATAATCCGTTTTGAGTTAATTTAGCCTTCTTCCCCACGACAACCTGTCTTATTGAGGTCAAAGAACCTGTGTGCCTTTACAATTTGTCAGACTATGCCAGGAGGACAGGTTCAACCAATCTAGAAGTAATGACATTCGCCAGAGAGGAAAGCACTACCAATATCTGCATCGACAATCGCCCATTAAAACAAGTAAAGACTTCACATACCAGGGAGCATTTTTTAGCAAACGGAAGAATAACTAATGAAATTCAACACAGATACAACAAAGCAAATCAAATGATAGGACAAATGGCGCCAATTTTAAAATGCAAACATGTCACCATGAAAAAAAGAGCAATGTTCAACACAATCTTTCTCCACACATTATGCTACCAGTGCCAAACCTGGTCACTGACAACAAATGATAGAAGGAAATTAGTAACGACAGAGATGAAGTGTCTACGCAGAATGCTGGGTGTAACAAGAAGAGACCAGTTGAGAAATGAAGACATCAGGGAAAAGTGGATACAACATCAGTACTAGACTTCATCAAGAAACAACAAATTAAATGGTCACGTAAACAGATTACCAACAGACAGTGCACCTCAAAGAGAAATGCTGCTCCGATACAATGGGCACAAAGCAAAAGGCCGGTCACGCAAAAGATGGACCTCAGAGATAACAGAGGCGACGAAAGACACTATCTACGAAGCGCACACAAGGGCCCTTTTTAAAATCTCTTCTTCACCTGACGCTGTGAGGCAAACAGTTTTAGAAATCTCTTCTTGACCTGACGCTGTGAGGCAAACAGGATTCGAGAAAGGAAAGAATGAAAGAACCGATCTAGAGAGACGGACAATAAAAGGCTAGAGTAATGGACGGCTGGTAGAGTGAGGCATCCATCATAAGGTGTCAGAGCAGAAGCCACTAACGTTCTGAATTAAATTGCAATTCTCTCTTCGGAGGGACATTCTTTCTTGTTTTGTCTTCTACTTATATACTTCTATTGCAACATTTCCCACTCGTGATATATATATAAATAACATGAATGGGTTATTTCCCACTAGTGATATATATATAAATAACATGAATGGGTTATTTCCCACTCGTGATATATATATATATAAATAACATGAATGGGTTATTTCACTGTGATATATATATAAATAACATGAATGGGTTATTTCCCACTCGTTATATATATATAAACAACATGAATGGGTTATTTCCCACTCGTTATATATATATATAAATAACATGAATGGGTTATTTCCACTCGTGTATATATATAAATAACATGAATGGTTATTTCCACTGTGATATATATATAAATAACATGAATGGGTTATTTCCACTCGTGAGATATATATAAAAACATGAATGGGTTATTTCACTCGTGATATATATATATAAATAACATGAATGGTTATTTCACTGTGATATATATATAAATAACATGAATGGGTTATTTCCACTCGTGAGATATATATAATAACATGAATGGGTTATTTCACTCGTAGATATATATAAATAACATGAATGGGTTATTTCACTAGTGATATATATATAAATAACATGAATGTACTAATAAAACAAACTCGCCGTAGATGATAGAATAAAAACATGAAGTTATTCTCCACTGGATATATATATAAATAACGATGAATGGGTTATTTCCCACTGTAGATAAAGTATAAATAACATGAATGAGTTATTTCCACTCGTGAGATATAATAAATAACATAATGGTTATTTCCACTAGTGAGATATATATAAAAACATGAATGGGTTATTTCCCTCAGTGAGTATATATAAATAACATGAATGGGTTATTTCCCACTCGTGAGATATATATAAATAACATGAATGGGTTATTTCCACTCGTGAATATATATAAATAA
Source organism: Arion vulgaris (assembly GCA_020796225.1). Classification (NCBI taxonomy): domain Eukaryota; kingdom Metazoa; phylum Mollusca; class Gastropoda; order Stylommatophora; family Arionidae; genus Arion; species Arion vulgaris. The sequence continues at coordinate 39,793,302 of CM036756.1, forward strand.
CATGAATGGGTTATTTCCACCTCGTATATATATATAAATAACATGAATGGGTTATTTCCCACTCGTGATATATATATAAATAACATGAATGGGTTATTTCCACTGTGATATATATATAAATAACATGAATGGGTTATTTCCACTGTGATATATATATAAATAACATGAATGGGTTATTTCACTCGTGATATATATAAAACATGAATGGTTATTTCCCCTGTTGTATATATATAAATAACATGAATGGGTTATTTCCCACTCGTGATATATATATAAATAACATGAATGGGTTATTTCCCACTCGTGATATATATATAAATAACATGAATGGGTTATTTCCCACGTAGATATATATATATAAATAACATGAATGGGTTATTTCACTCGTGATATATATAAATAACATGAATGGGTTGGAAAATTATGCTGAACCCTCCTACATATCCTTTTACCCTTTCCCCCTTCCTCCTCCCCCTCTTCCCTCCCCAATTCATTTGAGTTAGACCACAGTCTGCTTCCAGCAAATAAAAGTTCTGAAGCCGGAGGCAACAAGCCGAGAGGCTCACTATAACAAACAGAACGCTACGCAATAACTTAATAATTAAGTTTATTTATTCATACGCTTTTGGCACTTGTCCTGTGACGGATACTCAGACAGATGGAGTGCCGGTTCCTTTACCTCAAAAGGGTGCAACTCCATCTAATTAATGACCTTCTCATTTCCCATATGGGAGTTTAGAAACATGAGAACAGCGCAACTGACCAAGTTATTAAAATAATTCACTAGAATGCCAATAGTGGTAACAGCAATAGATATGACTACAGAAAAGTATTAGACCTTGAGATTATATTAAAATAATTAACTAAATGCCAATGTGGTACATGATTTAGAAAATATAGACCTGAGATCATATTAAATAATTCACTAGAATGCCAATAGTGGTAACAGCAATAGATATGACTACAGAAAAGTATTAGACATTGAGATTATATTAAAATAATTCACTAGAATGCCAATGGTGGTAACAGCAATAGATATAACTACAGAAAAGTATTAGACCTTGAGATCATATTAAAATAATTCACTAGAATGCCAATGGTGGTAACAGCAATAGATATGACTACAGAAAAGTATTAGACCTTGAGATCATATTAAAATAATTCACTAGAATGCCAATAGTGGTAACAGCAATAGATATGACTACAGAAAAGTATTAGACCTTGAGATCATATTAAAATAATTCACTAGAATGCCAATAGTGGTAACAGCAATAGATATGACTACAGAAAAGTATTAGACCTTGAGATCATATTAAAATAATAATAAGTAAACGTATCATGTTTGTAAAATACCAACCTGAACAAATATAAAACCTTCTAGATCAAGCAAAAGGCCGGCCACGCAAAAGGTGGACATCAGAGAGGAGACGAAAGACACTATTTATGAAACACACACAAAAGCCCGTGCTAGAAATCTCTTCTTACCCTGAAGCTGTGAGGCAAATCAAGATTATAGAAGAGAAAGAAAGACAAGGTGCATAGAGAGACTCGCTCCAGTGGTCTCCTTTTTCGATCTGACGCTGAAAGGCAAATCAAGATTAGAGAATAGATAGAGTAACAGTGGTGAGAAACAACATCAGCAAATATGTAACAGGGCTGCAACTGACCTCACCCACACACTCTTGTGGTACCATTCAACCTTACATTTTTGCACAAATACACACAAAAACTTTTCACGCTACAAAAGATAAAAATACGAAATCCAACACACGATATTCTACAGATTTTCTTTTATGCCAATCTGTCCTTGGTTTAGTTATGAAATACGAAATAATAATACAGCATGGAAAACTAATTCAGTTCTACTTCTTCTTTTTCCAATACTTTCAGACATCGATTTGTATACTTCTAAAGTAGTTAGTGGACAGACGGGGTTCATGTAAGTTTCCATATAGCTCGTCTTGGACTGACATGGAGGCTGACCATATGTATTTTCTCTGTACTTCGTATGTTGGACAGTCTTGCAGAATGTGACTGAAAAATAAAAAGTACACATCCGTACAACAAATACAAATTTTTTAACATACTAATATTAATTTTTACATTACCTTATCTGCAAAATCGTGTACGCTGTGGTCACCACTATGTTTACATAGTTGAGAAGTTTTTCTCTCTCTCTCTCTCTTGTTCTCTCTCTCGCGATCGTTCTTTTTGACCATTTTGATCATTCTTATTGTGATATATAAGCAGCCTTTGCCAAGAACGTTTTTTACGTCACATCTTCAGTACCATTTGGAGCTCTGGTGCCTGTCATTCGGCGATGTGTCCGATTTCAACCAGCGTTTACTGGGTTCGCTCTCCGTCAGCTTTTGACTGTCCCCAGCCGATCTGCAAGGCAGCAGGTTGCTATTTTCTTTTAAGGTAGCGAACCTTAGATGACCTACCCTCCCGGGTTGTTGAGCGTCATCTGCCCAGGTTACCGGTCTTTTTGGACTACTTGGTTTGCCTACCGTCCAGTTATGTGTACAGTTTGCTCCGCTAGCCTTTGATTGTCCCCCAATCTAACTACAAGGCAGTAGTAATTCCCTCTGGGCGAAACACTGACTTGATTAAAGCCTCTACTTGGCTTTCCAGTTTTTTGTTTTTTTCTGCACATTTGGGTGGCCGCTCACCCGAGTAGTTTCTAAATAGTGTGCGTTGTGGTCACCACTAGACTTACATAGTTGAGTAGTCTCTAGATGATCACCGCTGCCTCCAGGGCCCTTTCGTGGGTGGCTGAGCAACAGGTAACCCATACGATTATCATATCAGACTCGATGGATATACTTCAAATGATTGAATCTGAAAGTCTGCGCGTGGAATGGGTGGACAGCATTCGGAGATTACATCTCAAAAAAATGACTTGACTGTACACACCTGGACATGCTGGAGTGCAGGGTAACGAACGCGCTGACTTTCTTGCAAACCATGCCCCGATTCAAGCGGGTAGAAGTATGGACAGCGTCGATGTCATAAATGTGTTACGCTCTAATTTATGTGATATGGTTAATAGATCCTCAGCTAGTCTGATAATTCGTTCACTGGGCTACTCTTCACGTCCATGACAAGTTTGATTTCAGTCGTTTGATCCCAGAATCGCTTTAGCATTTGATTTCAACCTAATCTGCATATTTCACCATAGTAAAGAAGATTATCATTATCATCTTATCTGTTCTCACTGTATTGTGAAGATATTTTTAGGTCTATACAGCGTTTTGCTAGAATAGCTGTAAGATAACATAACATAAATAAATTGAGATACGCGAATGATACTGTCTTAATAGCAAGAAATGAAATGGAGCTCCAGAAACTAGTTGATAAGGTTGTGACAGAAAGTAACAACAAAGGACTGCGTTTGAATAGTAAGAAGACAGAAGTTATGATCATATAAAAAAAAACAGACTCTGTCAAAATGCAACATCACAGTAAACGGGGCTACGCTAAGACAAGTACAGCAATTTATATACCTTGGAGCCCTGGTAACATCAGACAGCAGATGCGAATCAGAAATAAAGAGCAGAATATGGCAGACCAAACCAGTGTTCCAGAAAATGAGAAGCATTATATGCAACAAATCATTGTCAATTGATATCAGAATAAGAGATATACAATGCTACATAGAACCAATACTGACATACGGGTGCGAGTCATGGACAATAAACAAACAGATCGGAAAATCTTTGAGGGCCAGAGATGTGGTTTTGTAGAAGAATGATGAGAATTCCATGGACTGCTAAAATGACTAATATGGAGGTGTTGAATGAGGTCAAGCCACAGAGAAAGCTTATCATCAATATAAGAAAAAGGCAGTCATCATTTTTCGGGCATGTGATGAGAAAGGGAGGTTTAGATCACATTGTAACAACTGATAAAAATCTAGGGGAAACGAGACAGAGAAAGACAGATAGAGAAAATATTGGATAGCCTGACTTCCTGACACGGAAGAGCGTCAACATCTGAGATGACCTATAAAATACCAGAGACAGAGATTTGTGGAGATCCGTGATCGTCTACGGCAGTCGACACGGCATCTGATGTTGATGAAAGAAGATTTTCATTCTCGGATTGGACATCTTGAAGGAGATCTTAAAAATGACGATGGTTGACTTCTCTTACTGTTATGAAGTTCACGCAGAACAACACGACAGACATTATGTCAGCAGCTTAAACACATTATCACACACATTTTATTGATGAACAATACAATGTAGGAATGAGACAGAAAAATGACTTAAATTCAGATATGACCATCGGGATTTAATTTTGCCAACCAGACATTAATAATAATTTTGGCCAATCATAGCTGGTGTTCCGTATGTTATCACTCCACAAAGCATGTCCTTTACCTGCAACGGTGTCGTTGAGTTATTCGAAGTGCTAACAAATCCTCCGTGATTTTAAAGAGCATATCTGTATTCTTCATTAAGCCTCATGATGGCCTGGAAAGAACAATATTAGAGGGCAGGGTCCCAAGACACAGAGGAAGACCAAGAAAAAGATGGCTACAAGATATTTAAAGAAACCATGAATATGACCATCGACGAAGTGGGTGAACTGGCTAGAGACAGAGTGAATTTCAGATCCGCTGCAAAGAGAGCAACGTTCTATAAAGGATACGCACCTTAATGATCTATACTCTTTAAAAAATCACTAACTGCGCTGTGTCTGTCAAAAATGTGGACTTCTAAATCAATAGAGAATGGTGAGAAGCTTTAACACGTGATCTCTCAAGTTTCTATTTTTTTTTACATTGTCTGCCATATCCTCTATTGTTCTTCCAACAGTTCTACTTAATAGACTAACTTGCTGAAACTGCTTGTTTTTATCAACTTAAAACATCAGTTGTGGGCTCTCTATCATGAAGTGTTTAAGAAGTTTGCCAGTCATTCTGAAGGTTGTGAGCTCAAATCCGGACCAAGTCACATGTGCAATTCAGTTTCAGTTTCAGTTTGGAATATCTTCATTGCGGACATGTCCATAGGTGCTCCGATCTACTTCGCAATATCTCCAACAGCGTCCAGCGACTGACTGTACCAGTTCGATTTTGATTGATGAGCCTACTCATGTACCTGTTAGGTTGTTCTTTTCTTGCTACTCCAATCTTCAAACCCAGCTCCTGCAATCTAGTAGTTGTGGATTGGTTTAAATGAAAATCTTCTTTGCGGCCACACTCTATGAGGCCGTTCTCATGTGCAATTGTTTCATGAGATCCCTAGGATTGGGGCTGAAGCTGCTGCGTTCGTGGTTTGTACAATATTCTGCGCAAGTTTCGCACCCTTTCTACCGGGTGAAAAATTGAGCCATATGGTGAAAGCTGTGCAATGAAGTCAATGCTTTTCCTTTTGGACATTTAAAATAAAGAAATAATCTGCAGTCCATCTTTTCTGAAAAGTAACATATTCTTTGTGCTCGTTTCGTTTCTTGTTTGACATTGTGTAACTTGTCAGAAGTTATTTAGTCAAAACGTTGCTGTGTATTGTTAATGTTTTTGTATTTTGTAAAACTACAGTACTTTGTTTTTATGGGTTTGGCCATTGCTACATATTTTTACAGCAGTCTTCTCTTATATCGATAATACTATTTGCCATTTTGCTGCAACTATTCTTCGTGACGTAGCTAGGTTAGATTTAGTAGTTACATTTGTTATATATTTATATCTCCCATTACTGTTCTACATGTTATGGGCTGTATAAGAAGTGAAACTATTCTCTTCTCTTGTATCCTTGGCTTGATAAAGGCATTTTGGTAGAAACGTTGATGTGTAATATTATTGTTGTTCTTGTAAAACTACAGTACTTTGTTTTTATGTATTTCCTCATTGCTGCATAGTTTTACTGCAGTCTTCCCTTATATCGACAAGTTATTACAAATGTATAACTCTTTCTTTATATACTTGTCATTCACCTTCACCACCACAAGTCCTGTCGTTTACTATTTACCGATTTCACAGACAAAAGCAGCATAACTTTTCTGATCTCAGAAATTGCCGACTGTAGAACCAGAGCCAACTATAAACTACTGGGCCTTCAGGCTCAGGTAAGAATTGTGGGAAATCAGACTCAACTACACCACGTGACCTCGCATTCCAGTATTGGTGTATATAGACGAATTCATTTGAAAATCAAAACAAAATGCTAACTCGAAGTCATATTATCCAACAAGTTAAGTTTAACAATAAGGAATATCAATATAATGAATATGTTTCACCAACAAATAACCATAGACTCACCGAATTGAGTAAAATTGCACAAAAGCGTGCAGTGTTCTATCAAACATCTGTATTTTCCAGATCCCTTTTCTTATCTAGGTCAGGGAATACCCGGCCAGTTGTCTGGCCTGTGCTAGAGCCAGGCTGTGGTAGAACACACCACTGTCTCCTCTGTTTATCAAAAGTTTCAACCGACAATGTGTCCTCGGCATCTGAAGTGGTTGCAATCTCCCCACCCCTTTTTTTTCTCCGTCTCTCCTCCCCCTTCACCCCATCCTAACATGTATTTTGCGTGAACTCGTGCATTACTTGTATAATCATAGATTTGAAGAAATCGTTTTCAAAGGTCACTGTTGAACAGCTCTTTATTCTATTTCGTTTGTTTTATGTTGACTTAAAAAAATGAGTATTTGTGTGTGCGCACATAAATATGAAATGTGTGTGCGTTGGTGTTATATGTGCTTTTCCTAAATTAATATTGTTTAACTCAGATGTCGTAGTGTATAGTAATGTTCGACATACCTCGAAGGCTAGTCAAAAGTATTTGGCGGAACAGATACGGCATGCGATTCTTAGGTTGCCCGCCACTGACTGAATATTTCAGGCGTGCAGCAAAACAATTTACTTTGTTAAAAAAAGTTTGGAGAATGTCTGCATGTTTCATATCGCAATAAGAAGTATAATAATGAAATGATTCCTTATTGGTTACTAAACTACCTTCATATCAACCTGAACAAACCCATAGGGTCTCTATCTCTCCAGAGAATGTCAAAGTGTTTGCTTGATAATAAACTTGAAAGTCGGTTCCTGAGATTTTATTTTTGTAGAAATGTTTCTTTTTTATTTTATTTTTGATCATCTAACAGACCAATACAATTGCTGTAACAAATCGAAATATTTACTTATCATTAGTTCACATTTTCAGATTACATATGTCACTACAAAAGTCAACCTTCTTGAATCTAAGAAATTATTATATATTTTGTATAAACTTCAATATAATCAAAAAGATTTGTTGAACAATTAAGTTGTTCTCCTTCTCATTCAACGTATGTTTAATGCCCGATATAAGAATTAAATTGTGCTTCATTTGTTCGGATTGCGACTCCAAAGCCTCGGGAAATTTGATGCCTCATGGTTTGAGAATACACTAGATAATTGTTGTCAATTCCAGACAACCACCACTTTCTGAAAGATTTAACCATGTGCTCTACAAAATGTCAATATGGTTAAATGACATCCTAGATCATCTGTCAAAAATTCACATCGTTAGACATATCATCACGTTCAAACAAACAAGTATAACATATATACACATTTAACCATAATGATGAATCACAAAATGTCATTCGATTCATCTTTTTACTAGAGATGCATATGTATATCTTATTATTAGTATATTCTGACACATAACATTAATTATAACGGAACATATGTATGAAGTTCACCGTCACTGTGATAAGCCACAGTCAACTCTAGATAACTTTAAAATAATAAGTTTATATTTGGCTCTGGATAAGTCACAGCCAACTCTAGATAACTTTATATTAATAAGTTTATATTTGGCTCTGGATAAGTCACAGCCAACTCTAGATAATTTTATATTAATAAGTTTATATTTGGCTCTGGATAAGTCACAGCCAACTCTAGATAACTTCATATTAATAAGTTTATAGTTGACTCTGGATAAGTCACAACCAACTCTAGATAACTTTATATTAATAAGTTTATATTTGGCTCTGGATAAGTCACAGCCAACTCTAGATAACTTTATATTAATAAGTTATAGTTGGCTCTGGATAAGTCACAGCCAACTCTAGATAACTTTATATTAATAAGTTTATAGTTGGCTCTGAAAAACCCAGCTTGATATTTCATTAGTCTACGGCCTAGCTAGTTGTGTTCTTAATAACGCTCGTATTGTAGGGATATGCAATGGGTGCTGTAAAAATAAGAGTTTGTGGTTCGAATCCGTTTTTGGAAATTTGTTGTTTCCGGAAGCCCCCAATACTTGTTCACTGTATATTTATTGATCATATTCATTGGCTTCAGTGCTTCACCTGCGGGTTCTTAAAGCATTCTCTCCTCAGTCTACGAGATAATACTGTTAGACAAAACAGGCCAGGAATAATATAAAAATACCTTTATCAAGCATGTTATAAAATCTAGTATTATCACGCTTACCGAATGTTTGTACATAAACGAAGATATACACAATTAATTACAATAGTTTTAGAAATGATATTGAAAGATAGTAAAACGTTGAGCATCTGAAGTAAAAGACACATCAATGATAGAAAACTGTTAGTGGAATTTATCGGTAACTTTACTTTGGTAACCATAAGACGAAATTTATCTTTGGGATTTAGAATGTTAGGGATAGAATGTTTACAAAATACATAAACTAAAAACGAAGTTTAAACGGTTAATAGAACCAGGTAATTAAGAAAGGACCTACCATTAAGGAAAATTGAATAAATACAAACTAGTCACACTCTATGCATGAAACATCTAGTAATTATAACTAAATCTTATCCGAATTAACTCTCGCTGTGGGACTGAATAAATTTATCTAAATTCAAAAGAGGCATTAAATTGAAGTGTGATGACTGCGATATCACGTGAACTTCATACAATGTTCAGGATACTTTTATTGTAACATCAGTTGTATCTCAACAACTTCCTGACAGCGACTGTAAATCAGCTGTGTCCCGACAACGTTCAGCATTTGACTGTAACATCAGTTGTCCCCACCATTCAGTACACTTTGACTGTAACATCAGTTGTAATCCAACACCATTCAGTAACACTTTGGGACTGGCTAACATCAGCTGCAACCCAACAACGTTGAGGACACTTTGGCTGTAACATCATCTGTGCCCCAACAACATTCATGATACTTTGACTGTATCACCAGTTGTAACCCAGCAACAATTTCAGAACACTTATACTGTAACATTGGCTGTTGCCTAACAACGTAGAGGACACTTTGGCTGTAACACCAGTTGTAACTTAACACCGTTCATGAACTCTAATTGTAATATTTGTTACAACAAAGCAACGTTTATGAAATTCGGACTGTAGCACCAGCTTTAGCAGCAACGTTCAGTCCCTTTGTTTTGAGATATCAGCTTTGTAACCAACTAGCCACATTGTTATTCCATGACAAGTAATAATAATTGATGACACAAATCAGTAATGATTGTCATAGAAGAAATCTGCCCACAGAGCAAAATTAGGTCAGAACTAGCGGAACATAAATAACAATGGAAATAAACATTAAAACTTTTCAAACTACAACTACATCATCAGTATACAAGGTCAGTAATGACTTAATGGAAAGTTTTGCTTGTGGTAAACACTGGAGATGTACGACTAAGGTTCTTAGCGATGAAGGCAGGGAAATATTTGAACTAGTAAACTTTGTACTGATTAGCAGCATTATTGGACTTTTTGGTATTGCTTCAAATATCATCAATATTATTATATTTTACAAGCAGGGTTTCAACAATACTGTAAACATCGGATTTTTTGGACTCGCCATATCTGATTTATGTTGCCTTGTAGCTTTGGAATGGATTTCAATTTGCATGAATCCTCTTATTGCAAACTCAAAAGCTCATTGGGTCCAAGCTGATGTCATGTATCTGTCAGGGGCGTGGCCGCACGCGTGTTTCGGTAGAATCACAAGCTACATTACAGGCTACATTACAGCTGAGAGGTATCTCTCTATTGCTTTACCACTACAAGTGAAACAAATTATCACACCAAATATAACAATTGCTATTATCAGTTTGCTGTACTTTTTTAATTTAGTTACCCTGATCCCAGAGTACGCCACTTCTTATCTTAGTTGGATCTTTAGTCCTGCAATGAATAGAACTTTCCTAACGCTAACTTTTACAAATAGTAGAAGCAGAGTGGAGGGCATAGTCTACGTTCTTCATTCCGTACTTGGCATAGGCTCCTTCGTGGCAGTAACATTTTTTACAGTTGTTTTGGTAATCAAGCTAAAGAAAACTGCGACATGGCGGAAGTTAGCAATTGAAGGTCATTCTAAGAATGAGTCTATGTCTAACAGAGACCGAAAAACAGTTAAAATGATTGTAATGATAGCGTCTATACTTATAGTCTGCTATACACCTGGTGCTACTATTGCCATGACAACGTTTGTTGTCGGTAGTGAATTTAATATCAAGGGAAGACACTTAAATATTTTTCTGGCATCATGGTCTATTGCAGTATGTTTCCAAGTCATAAATTCCAGTGTGAATATACTTCTCTATTACAGAATGAGTACGAATTACAGACATACTTTTAATGCCATTTTCATGCCAGGTTTGGCTCGAGGTTCATAGTTTCATTTTAATAGCATTATTCCTGTGCCATTTTACATATGTGACCATGATTCTCCACATTCTGAAAGTTGACATTTTTACGCCCCATAAAGTTACCCTGAAAATAATTTTCCACCTTTTCCTGCTCACTGTGATTTTATCGGTGGTCACCATGTGTGGCATACTTCTTTTTCTCATAAGACCGACAAATAAGATCTACATTAACCTGCTGCCGTACAGGTCGTCTAGACAGCCAAAGGCTGACGGAGAGCGAACCCAGTAAACGCTGGCTGAAACCGGACACATCACCGAAGGATAAGCACCAGAGCTCCAAATGGTGCTGAAGATGTGACAAAACCCACCCATGCTAAGGGTGTATGAATCAGGTTTCTACATGAATGTGATTTATGGGGAAATCTGGTACATCAGTGTAATGGTGATCGGAGAGAGAGAGAGAGAGAGAGAGAGATAGATAGATAGATAGATAGATAGATAGATAGATAGATAGATAGATAGATAGATAGATAGATAGATAGATAGATAGATAGATAGATAGATAGATAGATAGATAGATAGATAGATAGATAGATAGATAGATAGATGGATGGATGGATGGATGGATGGATGGATGGATGGATGGATGGATGGATGGATGGATGGATGGATGGATGATGGATGGATGGATGGATGGATGGATGGATGGATGGATCGGATGAGAGGATGGATGGATGGATGGATGGAGAGGATGGAGATGATGGATGGATGGATGGATGGATGGATGGATGGATGGATGGATGGATGGATGGATGGATGGATGGATGGATGGATGGATGATGGATGGATGGATGGATGGATGGATGGATGGATGGATGGATGGATGGATGGATGGATGGATGGATGGATGGATGGATGGATGGATGGATGGATGGATGGATGGATGGATGGACGGATGGATGGATGGATGGATGGATAAATAGATAGATAGATCTGAACTATTCTTTTGATTTCAAAGATTTGCCATCTAAAAAAAAGCAACGTCTTAGATTCTCATCAAAGATGCAGAATCATTTCTCTGTTATGGGCAGGTAATCAATTCTAAGTGAGAGCCACAGTAGCGTAGTTGTTAGTGAACTCGTTTCTCAAGGCTGGTGGTCTGGGTTCAGCTCACGCAGTGCGGAGGAATTTTCCCGACCACGACGTCGACCCAGTCTCAACTGGGTACCAGACATGCTCTGGGAAAGTAAAGCCGGCGTGATACTGACCACATCACCCATCGTGTGTCGATGGTCAATGAAAAATACAGGCCTAACACTGTATTGACCTATATACCACGAGGTATGAAATTGTTCCTTTACTTTTTTTTTTAAATCAATTCTAAGTAGTTGATGGTTTTTCCCCCAAAAAAATTGAAATCTGTTTTTTTTTGCGTGCAATGTACATTAAACATGTGACGTAATCTTAAACTGACTCTATTAAACAGTGAAACTTGCAGGTCGCAATCTTTCTTTACCGCTACTAGAACTTTGAAAAACACAAATTTCGTTAACATCCTAAATATAAATATCTCAGCGTGGTAACCGCATAGTGCAGACCTGTACCGGTCCTTTTTCTGGAAAGGGTAGATAGATTACGTGTCTTCGGGTATTTCATTCGGGGGTCTGTGTGTCTAAGTGATTAAGCCGTTGCCTAGTATTAGTGAATGGCGTGGGTTCGAATCCGGACCGCGTCGTTCTGTTCACGAATGAATTTTTTTTCCAGAGATCCCTTGGATTGTTCCGTGAGCCACATAGTTCGTGCTTTGTACAATAATCTTGATATGTGGTTTGCAATTGCATGACAAACTTGTCGTGCTACCACAACTAGCTACTATACTACCATCTCTCATTTTATAATCATAGTTTAATTATACATGTATTCGCAGCGTGCGATGTTTACGGACACATTCGGTTAAATGTCCTCTGACTTTTTACATATATCGTCCACATAACATATATTTAGGTCTCGTAATAAAGTACTTGTTAGAAACTTCATATATCCATTGGTCAAATCTAACTACCGCACGACAATATAATGACGATTGTTCGTATTATACCGTTATGCCATCTAATGTGATCAGGGCCGTGTCGTGCTATGATACAGAGAGGCGGCAGCATCAGGCGGCACCGTAAGGAGGATGGCATAAGCAGCAAAATAAAAAATTACAACTGAAGGTTATTTTAAGAAAAACATTTAAGGGCGGCATCATACTGAGAAAATATACCGCACGGTCTGAATGTGATCTTTGTAAATGAAGTTGGCAGTCGCAAAATTCGATTCTAGTAATTTCCTTGACTGTCACATCAAGTATACGCGATAGCTAGCGACTACTGATTATATACAAAGAATGTTGGTTATACGAACACATCCAATAACACCACCACCGAAATTGTTTCGTTAATCCATTGGGGATGAAACGTACCGGTTAGGAACCGCTGTTACGGATATTGTTCCTACTTCTTCAGTTGAGTGAGGTAATTTTGATTCCATCACATAGCAACGATTACTACAGGTACTATGTGTAAGGGGTTGTTAATTGCTGGGCTACGCTGCAATTGAGCGAAGTGATGCACACATTTTCAAATTTTGAAAGAAAGGTTTGTTGGAATGATAATCTGCGTGATAATTTTTGCTACATCATTATTAGGTGCCGTGCCGGCTAGTGTAGCGATCATGGATCTTCAGAAATATATGTCGTCACCTCAGAATTTGATCAGAGTCAGATGTTGACGATCTTCCGTGCCATGATGATGAAGTCAGGCTGTCCAATATTTTCTCTCTCTGTCTTCCTCTTCCTCGTCTCCCTTCGATTTTGCCGGTTGTGACAATGTGTTCTAAACCTTCCTTTTTCAACACATGTGCGAAAAATGATTTTAGAAGCTCGTATGATTCTCATCATTGTCATGTAAAACCACATCTCTGTGGCTTCCAGAGATGTTTCAATTTTTGTTTACGGTCCATGACTGGCATCCGTATGTCAGTATTGGCCCTATATATGTAAACCTATACATGCATAAAGTAAGATTATTATCTTACTTTATGCATGTATAGGTTTACATATATAGAGTCATGAAAACAAGAGAGGATGTGGTATAACTTATCATAATAACTGCAAATTAATAGTAATATGATTTCGGAAATAGTTGTTATATTAATGTCAATAAAGGTGATTTAATTATGCTAGCAAACAGAACAATCAACAGAAATAATAGTGTCTTCATTGAAAAGGGAGAAAACAAACACAAATTGGTGAAAGAAAGTATGAAACCTGAAGGAATTATGGAGAGAAAAAATCAAAAGCACTTACTATGTCCATGCATGACATTGTGGGATGTATGTGTGCTTATTCAGAAGTATTCACTGATAAGATTATTTGTTACACGTGTCATGAATCTCCTCTCGCAGCCTCCTTATGACCAATCAGATCGGATACCATGTTGCAGTAGAACTCCAGATGTGGTACTTTAAAGTGAGATTTTTCTGTTTGTAGCATCTTACAGTTTCCTATTTGTGCAAATTTGTGTCCTTTTGTATAGTATGCATACACTTTGTCCAAAATTTGGATGTGCCATTTCTACATACCGCAGGGACTTAATGGAGACATAACGTGCACACTTTCTATACACAAACCACACAGATCACAAACAGTGGTTAAGATGGTTAATAGGAACAAATGCAAACAACATTTATTGAATTGAATCAAACTCTGAATAAAGTCACATGAAAAAAGTATTTAACATCACTTTTTTATTCTGTTTTGTCACTTTTTGTGTGTGTGTCTTGTTACCTTGGTGAAGGCATGTTTATCAATGCATCAGTCCTCTTGTTTTGTGATTTGCCTAGTAAAGTTGCCCTTTATACATATTTTATGAAACATCATGTGTATGCAAATATAAATAAGTAGACAATAAATATACATGTGGGATCTCTGGGGAAAAACAACAATTGTCAATAACTAAAATTCAACCATAAACTTTATTTCTCTTTGCTTCCATCGCATAGTCATGAAGACTAGCATGTGTTTAAGGCCTTGATGATCTCGCTCTAAAAGAAAAAGAACCTCACTTTGTCATGTCTTTCCTTTATTTTTTTCTCTTTTCAGCTTACTCTTATCGATTTTCATCTCTCTAGGTTCTTTTACATGCTTAACTTGAACACATGGTCTATATTTTATCGCCCGCCTCTGATAAAACTGAGAGCTGCAGTAGCGCAGTTGTTAGTGAACTCGCTTCTTAGGCTAGTGGTACGGATTCAATCCCACAAGAAAGCGTAGAATTTTTTCCAACCGTAACAGCTCTCAGGTGGACTCAGCCACAATTGGATACCAGGAAAAGTACTGGGAAGTAAAGGCGGCCGGCGTGATGTTGACCATATCACCTATCGTGTGCTGACAGTCAATGAAAAATATGGGCCTAACACCGTATTACCATATATACCACATGGTATAAGAAGGGTCCTTTACTTTTTTTTACTTTTACTCTGATAAAACTTGGAACTCAATCTTACCTACATTGAGATCAGGAATCCTTAGAACAATATCCTGATCACTCCATGCAGGAAATGAATCTAGAGCCGTTGGCGTGAGAGGCAAGCATCTTACCTCCACACCACAGAGACTCCCAAATACAAATATATACAGTTTATGGGTAATCATATTTTACAAACTTTCTGATTGAAGGAGCATCTGGCCAAATGGATTAGAGCGCTGCTCCCATGTAGGAGACCTGTTTTCAATTCACGGTAAGGCCAAGTATTTTTTTCTGTCGTGGGCAGAAATGAAAATTCATAACCTAAACAGCTTTTCTGCGACTGCACTAGCCATGCTTCTCAAGGCTGGTGGTCTGGGTTCAACTCCGCAGTGTGCATGGAATTTTCCTGACCGCGACGGCTCAGGTCGACCCAGCCTCAGCTGGGTACCAGACATGCTCTGGGAAAGTAAAGGCGGCCGGCGTGATGCTGACCACATCACCCATCGTGTGCCGACGGTCAATGAAAATACAGGCCTAACACTGTATTGCCCTATATACCACGAGGTATGAAAGGGTTCCTTTACTTTTTTTTTTTTTACTAGCCATGCAGCCATTAAATTCCTCAGGTTCTCGTCTCATCTGTCCTACATTGCGCTAAAAAGCGGTACTACAGGCAGTAACGACAGTTTTGTTTTCTTTTAATGATCAAGTACTCACTCTTGATATTTTACAATATTTCTCTGATAATGCTCATGAAAACATTTCACCTTATAAATTGACTGACATGTAAAATTGTAAAACAAACAAAATTTAAGGTATCTATGAAATGAAAATGCTCTCATATCCTTTATCCTTTTTTTCATTCTAATTAAACATTATTTTCTTTTTTTCTTTTTATACAACCAACTTACTAGGCACCCTGTTATAAAAAGAACTGATGGCCTCCAACTTCAACTCGGCATTGCTAGGGCACAATATGCTGTTTCCAGTTTCAACAGGTGTTTTTGTATCTCCTCTTCAAATTGGAAACTTCAAAGCAAAAGCTCATTTAGGCAACTCCCAGATGTCAAGTCAGCTCCCCATGACCATTGTTACTCAAGATGTGCAACCAGTGTGCAGAAGATATCTAAACATGATTAGCACAGACTTAACCTTCTCAGATGAAGTTATTGAAAACCGATGTTTGCATATGATGCCATACAATGAGAAGTACTTTGCTGGTATCTTTCAACCAAAACCATTAAAATTACTGCCTAAAAGAGTGAAAACTGTTGATAAGCACAAAAAGAAAAGTTTAGATTCTCGTCATTATCTAAAGACAGTTTCCAAACCAAATGGCGTCCTTTCTTTGGAAGAAAAAGTCAAAAATAAATCTCTTCAATGTCAGAAGCCAACATTGCTTTCTAATCAAGATGCAAAAAAGGCAAAGAATATAAAGAATATGACTCCTCCAGATTCTAGCGTAGTTTTTATGACTGAAGTTGGAAATTGTGATGAAAAAAGAAATTTAAAATTGAAACACTTTACAAGTGAAATGATTACACAAGATACAAAGAAAAATGACTCAATGACTACAGACATCAAAGATGAATCCATATTTAATCATCAAAGTTCTGTTATTGATGATGATAATGAGGTAAAAGATGAATCAAAGGCACATAAAAATGATTGGGATGATTATCTTTTATCTGAACTGAGTCAGCTGACTGCAAACTGGATTGTACATGAGTGCACGCCTGCAGACAAACAACAAGAAAAACTTTCAAGTGTGCTCGAATCATGGTATGGTCATCCCACACACACAGATCTTGTGCGAGAAGAAATAAGTGATGCAGATGAAAAAGATAAAAGTTGGAACAAAAGCCTAAAAGAAATGGAAAAAGCAGAAGCATCGTAAGTCTTAATTTTCATATCAGAGTTTTAGTATTAGTTATTTTGTCTTGAATTTAAAATATAAAATATCACATCAAAAACCAATATGATGTGTCAAAGCCATTAATATCACACTTTCTATGTAAAATAACAACATAATATGTGCAGCTCATTGGCTCAAATCACAAACTCATAAAAACTAGTTTATAAGTGACTATTCTAATGTAAGCACAGAAGAAGAGGAAGATGATGGAGAATATAGAGGAAGAAATTTATGAAGATGATAAATAGGAAGATGATGATGATGAAGATGAAGTTAAAGAAGAATAGAAAGAGGAAAAGGAAGAAGAAGAAGAGGATGAAAAAATATCATCATTTAACGAAATAAGATCTGCTACAAGCAAAATATTTTGTGTATAAAATAAAAATGTATCATTTGCTTAACTTATACCTTATTTGTCCAACTCTTGCTTTTTTTGCTGTATCGATATAACAAAAATACAAAAACATTTTATATTATAATATAGTGAAAATAAGTGTATTTTATGTCCAGTATAAATAATGAGTTAATGTTTCCACAATCATGCATCTAAAAAGTACTTGAGTACTTTTAATGCATTTTTTTTCTCATCCATCTAATCATTCCATCCAAAATATTTCTCTCTCACATTTTTGTTATCTTTCTGTCCTATGGTTACAATGTTCTCCATTCCTTCATTTCTAACGACGTTCCAATGAATTTTACTTGTCTTCTTTTGACTTTAGTTAGCTATCTATTTTGTCTTCATATGTTTTTCTCTTGTAGCATTTCTTTTTTTTTTCTACCTGCTATGAATTCAGTCGTAATCACAGCATCTAATAGGGTACCTCTGACTGATTCTTGCGGGAATGCTTGCATTTCTTATCACCAGTGCCCTTCATCAATCAGGCGAGCCTTACTCTGACTTCAGAGGTACTTTTAATTTAGATCTCCAAGTAAAGGATCAGGATTTATTATAGTCAAATTGTGTATCGTAGGCACACTGAGAATTATTGGCCCAAGATGGTCTCAAATTCAGTGTGTTATCAACTTTGTTATCAGCAACCACATAGCACTTCCTAACTTCATTTTGTATCTACTTAGTCTGTGCATAACAATTTCTTCCTCTTCTTTAATGTTCCAGCGGTACATGAACTCTTGTTCTTTGGCCCAATGCCATTTATATTGTTCATAACTTTAAATAGCTGAAGAGTCTCTACTCATCCCAAGAGTAGTTAGAATTAGACTTTCCTAGAACTAGGAGATAAGGCAATTCAATGATACAGTAACCAAGATAGGGTTTACTGCGCTCATCCCCCACAACTATATTGTCTGATGAGCAGGCTAAGCTCAACTATACTCTAAGCTATATTTCAAATGTTCAGGGCAGTGGAGTCATCATCACCTGTGTCTTTACAATATGTGAGTCAGTCATGAGAGAGCTGCATAGACTGATTCTCGCCGCCAGGTCTAATCAATATCACTCTTGACTTCTTTCCAACTACAGAAAGTGCATGCATATTGTCCAATATGACACACATTTGTACAAATGGGCTACTGGTCAGATTTTGAAAAAAATAAAACCCCACTTTATAGTACCATATCTACTGAGTTACACTGTTACATTGTGTCAAATCTGATTCGTCATGTGGGAAACCTCTTAAAAATGTTTAAAAAGACTCATACCCAATAGCAATTTTATTTAGCAATTCTCATGATCAATCTTGAAATATGCATAAATATGTATGTTTCAGCGTCTTAGCAAGAGTCTACAATATCCCTTCTCCTCCAGCTGAAGCTGCAGATTCATATTCAGATAACAATAAGGATCCATTTTATAGACAGCCGGTAGGTGTCAGGAAAAAGACAAACAGTCAGAAAAAAGAAGAAGCAGGTATGTGAAATGAGTATAAACAATTAAATACATCTTCATCCATGTCTTGAGCAGAAATTTGTCACTTTAACAGTCTTTTGGAATTTGTTTCTTTCCAAGGCCAGATATCTCAATGCCGCTGTGATATAGATTTTGTTTTTTTGCTGTACTGTCGCTATTATTTTTTCATTTCCTTTATTGCAATGTTGATAATAAAACTGTATCATTGACATATCTTAATTATTTTGGTATTTTCTTCCTTCCATTACAAAAGAATGGTACTGTTCTTTTCCATTATCTTATGTAACATTCTTCATGATGTTTTCAACATATATGTTAAACAGACAAGGCAACCTAGTCTGATTCCCTGCCTTATGTCAAACCAATCTGAAGTGTCTCATTGCACGTTCCTACAGCTGTCATCTGATCACTATAAAGTTCTTTCAAGATTTATACTAAATGTAATATAATCGTATTTCTTTCATTACCTCTTACAATTCCTGATGTTCTACATGATCAAATCCGTTTAAGGAGTCAATAAAGCATGAGTACAGGTCTACTTAGATGTTCATGGAGATTCGTGATTGTCTATGCCAGCCAGCATGACATATAATGGTGGTGACATAATGGTGGTAAATAATTTAAATTCCTGTTTTCCTCGCCCTCTCATATTTCCATGATATTTTCACAATATAGGGATCTCTGTGGTGTAGAGATAATGTGCTCATCTCTCGTGCCAAAGGTATCAGGTTCGCTCCCTCGTGGATCCATCTGGATATTTTTTCAGAGACCTATCGGGAACGGAAGATAAATCGGAGATCCCTTGGTAAATTTGAGCACATAAAAGAGCCCTTGGCAGTTCAAAATCGAAATGAGCAGGCTTTAAAGCTGCTGCCCAGGCAAAATTCAATAGAAAAGATTAAAAATAAAATTCCTACAAACATATTTTCAACATCTTCAAAAATTACATCGGGGAACCTCGCCACTGCTATGGAGTTTATGCACTGTAGCTGAGATGTTCCTGTGTACGAAAGAGATCGGAGCACATATGGTTACTCACCGAAGTGCAATGATGATGGTCCTATCAATTAATCAATTCACAATATAACATATTAACAGTCACATAGACAGAATGCACCGGCAGAAAAGAGGGGAAGAGTAGGCTGCTGCACTTTGAGCACAGTCTGATCATGCAAGCAGAAGTAATACGGTTTTACTCCAGGATGCAACCCTATCTCAAAAGATTAGTCTCGTCATTTCGGTGTGAGAATTTTGACAAAGTTTGTCACTCCTGCATTTTAATCTGTACAGTCACAAATGTAGCTGGGAAGCACCTCTACAGCACCACAGCTCTATGGTCCCTTGGGACTAAAAGATGACAGCTAACATATTAAAATGTATTGATGTTCTTTTGTGCAAGTTTATATCTAATCTTTAGGTGCAGTTAATAAAACAGCAACAAATATAAGTCTACAAGAATATGTTGAAACTCCACGGCCAAAACTAAAAGACTTTTTGAATCCACAAATTGGAGATAAAATCTTTGAAACTGACAATCTTTATCAGCAAGAATGGCTTACTGGTAGGTGATAAACAGTAACAGTATCCAATTTGTTTCTGTCCATTGCCTGCTGTTCTGTTGGTTTTTTGTGTGTTAGAAATGTGGTGTTTTTTGTAACATACTGTGTATTATTACTTTATTTAAGACCATTGTTCAAGAGTGAAAACTTGCAGCACTGGTTAGAAGAAGAATTTAAAGCTACACTAATTAGTAGGATGTTTACAGTATATAGGAGAATTATATATTTTTTTAGTAGATAGGAGTAAAATTTTTGTTGGCAGTAATTTTTGTAGTGAATTTTGTGCAATGAGGTTGGGACAATAGATACAACTGATTTATTTTATTGGGGATGGAAGAAAAGAGAGAGATTTATGCACAATGAAGACAGCGTAGTGTTTTGAAAGCCTACATGAAATGTAGTCAAGATTAAAACAGATAAATAGTACACAAATTAGGAAGATACAAAAATGCATTGTCACATTTGCTAGTCTTCATAACACTTGAAGTAAAATATTATACTGCGATTTTTTTGCAGTATATTTTTGTGAGTGTTTTGTGCTATTCTTTTAGTATATGATACACAATGAATCTATTCATTTGATTTGTGATTTTTATTTTAACATATTATACAGTATCTACTTGTTATTATGTCTTTTTAATGGCAGTGCACTTAAACAACATATTTTATATTACATGTAGTTAGTTATGTGTAGTGGGCTCTACTAATGAAGCATTTAATGTGTAGTCTTTTGTGCAATGTTATATTATAGCATTTTGTTCATGGCTTGTATGTTTTCTGTTGCTTTTAACTAACCTTATTTCAATTTGTGTTTACTTGCAATTATATATATTTCCTACAGCCCAACTTCACAGTGATAACAACAATTCCAAATGTAGACAAAAGGGTGAAGAAACAGGTCCCATCTTGAGAGCAAAGACACTAGAACATATTGACACCTCATACCCCCATCCCGAGTGGACCCATATATACACAGACGGATCATCAGACATGACAGTGAGGAAAGGAAGGGCCCGAACCATCATTATACTCCAAGATGGCACCACACTAACAAATTCAAGTGCCACTGGAGAACTATCAACAAATTTTAGAGCCAACAACAGGCAATTGTGGATGCCTCAAAAATACTGCAGCAAAGAAACATCCAAAACAACAAACTTGTCTTTCTTTGCGACTGCTTGTCAGTCCTGCAGGCCACACAAAGGGAACCACAAGATAACATGGAAAGAAGCTGACACTACAGCTAAACAAGCTCTCAGAACACAACAAAATTATTCTCCAGTGGATACCAGCCCACTGTGGTGTACCAGGAAATGAGAGAGCAGACATGCTGGCAAGGAGGGAACAAAACTTACACAACAGAAACACCCAGTGTCACTACCAGAAATCAAGACACATATCAAAAGAAAGTACAAAGAGGTATGGAGGCAACAAACCCACAGCAAACACCCCCAAGATCCCATCAGCAGACTAAACAGAAAACAGCACACAACAATCTTTCGCCTAAGAACAGGTCACTGCAGGCTCAACCACCACATGCACAGAATAAAGCCTGCTCAGACTGCACAGTGTGCATGCCAGACAGAAACACAGACTCCAGAGCACATCCTGCAGTCATGTCCATCATACATACACCAACGAAACGAAACATGGCCTCATGAACAAAGCTTACAGACCAAGCTATGGGAAACTCTCGAAGAACTCCAACTGACATGCAGCTTCATAGAGGCAACCCATCTCATGATTTAGACAAGCATATGAAACCAAACGCAAAGAAGAAGAAGAAGATATATATTTCTTTATTGTATTGTATGTTCAAAGGGTCCAATGGCGAAGGATTGACTTTACTGCACCAGGTTTCCCTATATGGCTCCGTCCCTGTTGGCAGAGATGGCATGCAATCTTCTCAGAGCATTGCACAAAGCACAAACTCTGTAGCTATGGCAACAATCCTAGGGATCTCATGAAAAAATTGCACATGTGTCTCGGTCTGAATTCGAACCCACAATCTTCAGCATGACAAGCAATCGACTTAACCACTTCATCATTAAGATCCCCAAATTATTTATATAGCTATAAATAAAAATGTATTGTATGTATAGTACTTCATTGAAATGTGAGGTATATTTGTGAGGAAGCTACGTGTTCAGCATAATTAGTTTTGGTACACATTCATTCCTCACTCTGCTCTTCCATTTGCTTATGTCATCTATTTTAAAATTACAGGCAAAAGTCATGTCTACAATGTTGATGGTGATACTCCTGAAATACTAATGGAAACAGACAACAAATACAAAAAACAGCTCCAACAGGAAATGCCACTGAAGTCAAGTATGTGGTACTCGACTAACAATGGCAAAACCAAAAAAGAACTTACAGTAAGAGAATCTACCATTTCTAAACCCAAAAGAGGAATGAAACGGTGGATATCTTTACCTCAACCTGTCAATGTGAGTCTTTAGTGGAATTATATGTCTTATATTTTACTGAAGTTTGTGATCTCTACTTTTAGTACTGATTCTATCAACAAAAGCTCATCATCAGTACTTTTCTTGCCCAAGGACACATAAGTCAAAAACAAAAAAAGTCCACTCAACTCGATCTTGTGCCTTTCTTTCTACCTCAGACCGAGTCTTATATAAGTCTTTTAGATCCTTTTCAAAAGTACTTCTCCATATGTCTTTATGCCTCCCTTTTTTTCTTCTGTTCCTGTGGTGTCCTGCATGTCTTGGCCACCTTTCATTTCTCATCATGAGATGTCCAATCCATCGCCTCTTTTGTATCTCTTTATTTATATCTTTTAGACCAGTTAGTAGCCTGTGTGTTGCCGGGCCCCAAAAAGGTAGGGATGAATATGCAGCAATGTGTACCTGCCAAGCATGTTGTAAGAGGCAACTAAGGAGGGTAGGAATTTGGCTTTCTACCTCACCCCATAGAAAAATAAGCTAAAAACTTCAACAAACATTAATTTTGCTGATGATCTGTGCTCTGTTGGGAGTTGACAGGTGAAGAAGAAGAAGATCAGTTAGCCTAGTTGGACTACTGTAAGCTAAGTTCAAGAAAGAATTTAAGTAATAAAAATGTCTCTCTTGCCATGATGAGAGGGGTCTTTAAAAAAGAAAACATTCAGATATCTTACTTCCTTTTTTTTTTAAATTATGAATTGTTACCAGTAGTAATAGTAAGTAGCCTACATTATGTTCCTGAATCTTTCTGTTCAATGTTAGAAATATATATATCATTGTATTTTTTAAATGAAATATGATTTCTAAAATGAAGTTTTATTGATTCTAATAAATAAATGATGTTTCAGTTAATCCTGTGTCACATTTAAATAATGTCTATACATAATGCATATTAATTTCTAAACAAGGACACAGAACTCATAATGACCATGACCCCAGTTGAATCTGATTCCAATGTCAAGAGCACTACAGATTCTGAGCAGCGACAGAAGATCAGACAGAATCACTCCCTAGTATCTATAGGTGAGAATGTTTTGCATGTGATCTGTTATAAAAGACTGACTTATTAGTTCTGATACTGTAGCTAGTTGTTCAAGTCAAACAAATGCTCTTTAGAAGTTGTCACTAATTTCTATCCCCAAGAAAGTAAGAGTTCTCTCACTCGTTCCTTGTGCCAAGCAATGACAGAACAAGATATATCCAAACTGTCCTCCTTCCATACAAATTGTCTGCAAAAGATCTTCATGTTTTCTTGTCAAATACTATCTCTAAGAACTGTTTGCATAGTGTCAACGAGAAAATATGAGTATCATCATTGAAAAGAGACGCTGGAGATTGATCAAACATGTGATCCGCATGGAGACTAACTCTGTCATGAAAACTGCACTAGGATGGACACCAGAGGATAAACGAAAATGTGGAAGACCCAAAACGACCTGGAGGAGAACAGGAGAACAAGAACTGAAAGAAATGAATCATAGTTGGAACACAATACAGAGGACGGCCAAGAATGGAGACGAACGATGTGCATCTGTTGCTGCCGACAAGTGCCGGGAACATTACAGGCCAGAGAGAGAGAGAGGTCATCTGTGCATTCATGAGGTGTAAGTGGTTGTCTACTTCCTATTATTAAATTCCTCACCTCATGCGTCAGTTCTGGTATACATATTTTAGAGTGGCTGTTAAAATTGTCTATTACAATTCATTTCAATTCAGTGGTCTCCAATGCTTCTATTACAAGTGCTTCATCTCTTGGGTTGTATATAGTAAAATGTTAAAGGGGATTATTGTCTTTGTGTATGTCTGTTCCAATTATTTCTGCTTCCCCATTTGGAGTCAGTTCTATCTGCTTTGCAGGGATGGGCTTGCACACAAATGGGGGTTCTCCTTCTCTGTTTGTCAGTAGGTCTGGTTGCCCCATACCGGAATCTGTGCTGAATGTTTAGGTGTATTTCTTATTTGCATGCAAAGTCTGTTTTCTCATTGCCCAGTCTTATTCTTAGCGCCTGCTAGTTATCGAAATTTCCTTCTTCATTCCATTGCATGATGTTGAGCCTTGGTTCTGGTGAAGGTTGTCCAATGTTGTTATCCTGCTGTTCCCATTTTCTAGTTCTCCAAATGAGGCAGGGTGATCACCAGTAGTTTTGGGGTGAGACCCATTTAGACATGGAGACCAACACTCTGTCTACCTGGTGATGGGACTCTTCAGTCAGAACA
Source organism: Arion vulgaris (assembly GCA_020796225.1). Lineage (NCBI taxonomy): Eukaryota > Metazoa > Mollusca > Gastropoda > Stylommatophora > Arionidae > Arion > Arion vulgaris. The sequence continues at coordinate 39,818,417 of CM036756.1, forward strand.
CAATATCTAGAATTCATTTCTAACTCTTCATGAATAAGATGAGGTATATTGCACTTCTATGTGCCTTATGGCCATTGCATCTGAATTCCACCAGTTTTTGTTTCAGGTATGCTTTCTTTAGCCTTTGGTTGTTTCCAACCCTTCTGCAAAAAAAGCAGCATGTTGATTTTTTTCAGTTGAGGGATACTACCCTTAGATGAACTGTGATGATTCCACTCAGAGAATTTTGTATAGAATTTTCCTTTTCCTAAGTTTATCTTTTTGGACTCTTGTAAATCACCTGCACAAGATTTAATTCAGAAGACAATATTATGGTTATCTCCAGATGCACCTAGTCCCTGCTAGCATGTGCCCTCATATGCACAGCTACCAGCCTGCACCAGAAGGATGTGAAGTTGACTTGTAAGGGCATGATTTATCAGCAGGCTGCTAATTTTACTTTTCCTTCCTCTAAAAAATACTACCTGACCCTGGCATACAAACATACAATCATACATAAATAATTAAAGAAAGAGTTTAAGAAGTTAATATTGAAGAAGCACATTTGTTGCACTACATCATATTTCTCTTTCTGCACAAGCTCAAGACTGGCGTAGCAAATGGTTTATGTGTGGTCAGTATGCAGATAGTACTCCAGATGAGCTGATCAGAGACATGGCAGATATACAGCCTCATGTTAGATTGAAAGCAATTGGCACTGTAGCAAAGGTTATATCTTATAAGTTTCTGTAATTAAATGTGGCTACTGTAATTAAGATAATCTACTAGTTGATCATATTCATGTATGTACAGATTAGTCTATACATCATGATAAGAAACTGGTTTTCTACCTAACACTCTCTATAGTGTTGTTGCTGAGGGGAATGGAGCATACAGTACAACTACTTCCAGTATGAGAATGAAGGTTGAGGCCTTTACTGCTGACCTCCAATGGCTCTTTGGGACTCCATTTACTAGTGCCATTGTTTTGTCTGATTTCTGGTGGATTCTTCCGAGTATGCAACAAAAGCCCTAGAAACCTTCGATGCTCTAAATATGAGAAAAATAGTGAAAATCTGAATTTCCTACAGAGCCAGAACAGACAATCATAAAAACAAACCCTCCCAATTACAATATAAACAGTTAACAATAAATTAATAATTTTATTTTTCAACAGCAAGTGCTTGCCAGGGATGATCTACTTACCACAGGTTGGAAATAAGTATTCTAGACAATTTGCATCAAATGATAAACATGTCAGAGATGTGGTTTTACAGAAGAATGATGAGAATCCTATGGACTGCCAAAATGACTAATGTGGAGGTGTTGAATGAACCCAAGACACAGAGATGGCTTATTATCAAAATAAGAAAGAGGCAGTCATCATTTTTCTGACATGTAATAGAAGGAGAGGCTTAGAACACAATGTGAGAACTGCTAAACTTGATGGGAACGAGACAGAGGAAGACAGAGAGAGAACATTTTTAACAGCCTGACTTCATAGCACGAAAGAACGTCAACACCTTAGATGATAGCAAACACCAGGGACATAGATTTGTGAAGATCCATGATTACCTTCGCCAGTCGGCATAGCACCTAATGATGATGATGATGATGATAAATATGCTTATTCTGGAATGAGTTTTTAGAAGATAAATTTGTTTCAATGCAATATTTTTTTGTTCTGATCATTTTCTGAAATATCTTATCTCTCTTCTTTCTGTATTTTCTTTATGAAGCTTTAACCATGAATCCAATGTTTATTCATAATAACATATGTACATATAGTATTAATGATTTAATGCTTCCATAGAGGATTTGCCTAATAAGTACAGCAGTTTTCATTTGCAGTCCTGTATTTAAACATATGCATAATAGTCATACCTGCTCACAATTTTATTACTGTAAGAGATCTAAAACAAAGCAAATTCATTGTTGTGCATAAAACATATATTTACAAGTGTCATTTATTGCAAATAGTGGTAAATATTTCATAATTAATATTGACATAATTGTGCAAACTGAAGTAGGTATTCTGTAAACTAAAATTAAAATACTAACAGACAGACAGACACCCTGATAGTGAAAAGTTCAATAAATAACTTTGTTTTGTTTTATATAAAGCCAGTACTACTATATGCATTTTTAGCATATACATTTTTTTAAAATAAAGTATCTTGCTGCAGTAGAAGCATAGTTTATGAAAAGAAAAATATGCATAATATGAATATTTTAAAAAATAGCGAAGACAAATTACATGACAACATTAAAAGTGACAGAAATAATTTTTTTAATTTCTCTTCTTTTCGTTCGTTCTTTGATGCGACCAATTTAATAATTCTTATTGTGATATATAACTGATCTTTGACAAGAACGACAAGTGAGGTTTCAGAATAAAGCTACAATGTAAATTATTTTTAACTATTGATACTTTCAGACGATAGCGGTCGAGCACATATGAAAACTCCTAAAGGAAAGAGATGTAGATTCTAACCAATATTTTAATTTTTCTATTAGTATTGAGAGCTTAGAAAACCTTGTGATGGGAGGAAAGATTAGAGTAAAGAACACAGTGGAAGTAAGATCTGAGAAGGCAGTACAAAATCAATGAGAAAACTGCAACCATGATCAGTACTGAAATGCTCCAGTGATATGATTGAGAATGAAATTGATAGTCAATGATACATGATGATCATGTAGTTTCTACAATTAAGTTTAATGCACTGTTCAAAACTTCTAGTGATGCATTTTTCAGGCAGCAGAAAACAATCTAGCTCTTAACGGTGATCATGAGCTTGTACATGAGTTGCCAAAGAAGATTGTTGTAGCTTTGGAGTGTCTCTTGGATGACAATCATGATCAAGTGAGAAAAGCAGCTGCAGTAACTCTTTACACCCTTGACTGTCCAAATGACAAGGTAAGGACCTGTAAAAATTTGACTATTCATTATCAACTAGCTTGTCCTGAGCAGAACTTTGCCACCTTAACAGTCCTTTGGAATTTACCTCATAGGCCAGATGTCCCTCCTCAGCAGCCATCATGCTCAAATTATAAGTCACACCCTGAATCCATTTTGCCATTGTGTGCTATAATTAGATAATTTGGTACCACTGGAAAAATAAAGAATAACAATGCTCCATGTTCTTAAATCTTATTATTTGTTTTGTTGGTACCAGATACACATATTTTTTCAATGAGGTAAAATATATTTTATTTGCTTATTATTACTAAATATTGACAAAGAAATACATGATGGTCACCTCAGAAAAACAGACTCCACCAGAATTCAACATCAAATGGGAAATTATTAAAACAAAAATTTGTTACTTAATATCTCATATTTGTGATAGCGTCAGATGGAAGATGTAGCTCTTAAATAAAGAATAAAATAATCCAGGCAAAGATAGCATTTCATAAAATAAAAGGTGTTGTATGCAGAAAGTCATCTTTGAAAGTGGGAACGGCATTTAATTAATACTGCATAATTTATTTCTTGAGTAGTTGCCATCTCCACATTCAAGGTCGGTAGAAATGAATATTTCTATGATATTCACCTAAATTCTATATTTCCTTGGGGGAATCATGATATTGTATTCCAACTGTTTGTTGAATGTTCACATTTTACCTCATACAATAATACTGAATGTATGTAATACTTGATGGATTTTCAGTTTCTGAGTGCTGTTTTTTTGTTGTTAGTTTATTATGAATTGAGGCACAGTCTATTTAGCATATATGCCTAAAATGATGCCTCTGATTGGTTTCTGCATGAAGACTTGTTTTCCTTATCACTTGTGTCTTTTACCATTCAAGCAAGCATTACTCTTGCAATAATGCAATTAATAAGGCAGTGGAAAACATATGTGCTTTTGAATATGTGTTACAGAAGAGTCCTTCGTATATCATGGACAAAAAGATCTATCCAGAAAAAACTCAAAATCAAAGAAAACTGGCTGATGCTACAAATAAGAAAGAGAAAATTGAGATATTTTGGACATATAAAAAGACATGAAGGGCTGGAGAAGACCATCATGGAAGGAGGCATACCGGCACAGAGAAGAAGAGGAAGACCACGGAGAAGATGGATTCAGGATGTAACTGATGGTTTGAACATGCCAGCTGAAGAGGCGGGACATCTGGCCTATGAGAGAGAGAAATTCGGAGGACTGTTGGGGTGGCAAAGTTCTGCTCAGGACAAGCTATTTGATGATGATGAATGCAATTAAATAATGTGGATAAAAGTCTGTTAAGTACTGTGTACACTTCCAATTACCAACATGCAGGTGTTTGTGCTAATGAAAGCACTGACATATTAGCTTTGAAGCATCCATATTTAATGAAGATGTTGGAGATAAACAAGATGGACATACTGCAGCAGTTTACCAACTGTCAGTTGAATGATGGCACCATCAATTGATGATGTAGTTTTACTGAGACAGAAGAGCTTCAGAATTAAATGTTGCATAAGTAGTACTGAGCACCTACAGAACTGAATAAGTATTGTGTTGTCAGCAAATCATAGGAACTAGCAGCATGCATATCCTTCAACTTGGAGGTTATTTCGATAATTTTTCATTGCTATTAAGAATATTGCTATGAAAAACAGAGACTCAAATGGTTTGGCCACTTGGTGAGAATGAACCTGACTACACTAGTTGCAAAAGCATGCAACCTGACAATAGAATCATCAAGAGGAAGGGGCAGATCAAGAAAAGATGGATTTATGGAGTTACAGACATCTTAAAACTCCACAATATCACATCATATGAAGTGACCGAGCGTGCACTGTCTCGGAAACCGGTCATCAGTTAAACATGCGACGCCTAATGGTAAAAAGCAGAGGATAGAAGAAAGAAAAGATTAAGAACATTTGTATACAAGATGAGCTTTATGCTTGGCATTCTATCACTACGCTCCAGCCATGCAATCACCCAAACCAAAGCATATATGTGAGTTACTGTGGAAAAGAGACATCCACTGCTCAAGAATACTATTGACTTTAAGGGCACGAGAATCAAGAATGGTATGTTGTGAATGGTCCAGGCTGAGAGAACAATTAGCCAGGTAACCACAGTTGCGACCCTACCAAAAGAGAAAGAATGTATCCCAACATGACCAACTCCCACAACATTATCATTTCTTTAGGAAGAGAATATAGAGATGGAGCAAAATGAAAGCTGAACTCAATTAAGCAGCTGGTAGAAGATAATGCAAGTGATGATGATGTTGTTGTTTATACCGATGAGTCTATGCATTGTGGTGAGAAGTCAGACTGGGGTTTCTTGGCTAGCGCACTTGGTAACGTTGTTGCGGAGAGAAAAATGGAGCATACAGGACAGCTACTTCTAGTATGAGGATGGAGGTTGAGGCTGCTACTCCTGCCCTCCATTGACACTCTGGGACTCCATTTACTGGCCCTGCTGTTGCTTCTGACTCTTGGTTGATGCTTTGGAAGATCCAAAATGACAGCTTGTGGTATGAGTGGATTTCATCTATAAAGGAGATACTCATGTGGATTTGCTTTCCTGGGCATGAGAGGGTTTGCAGCAATGAGAGAACAGGCTTGCATCGAAAGCATTGATTGTTGGGGAGTTTTAGTTGGATAAGGGGGGATGTTCTTCAGTCTCTTGGTGACTAGTGTTGGATGAGGAAACTAAAATTGATGTTGCATCCATCCAGTGATTTAAGGAGTTTGAAATTACATGTTGTACATGAAGAATTGGATGCCTGAGGGCAGAGAGAGAAGTGTATTTAACTGGCTAGCCACAGGAACCATCAGTATGCATACCTTTCGACTACTGTTGGGAAAGACTGAACACCTATGGGTCTGCCTGGAATTCTGTGATGTCAGTTCAGTAAAAAATAACCAGTCAATAACAAACTGTAACGATGTTTCCACAAAAAAATATTAACACAGGAACAGTGTCAGAACACATTAAGGACATTTAGTTTTATTTCACGTTTTGATAGTTCATCTTTGATATGTAATGTTACTGCAGTCTTACACATTAATGCTAAAAATTAGAGTTTTGTATGCAAACAGAATATTATGTTAACTCTTTTCGCAGCACATTGTGCTGCAGCAGAAGTCCATTGAACGCCATTAGCCATACACTGCGCCATAGAATTGTTTCCTTATAAGAAGTCTTTCTAGTTTTACTTCTACTATTTTACTTCTACTACTTTTTAACCTTGTTATTCTATTAGGTTGTCCACTTTTATTCAATTTAGTATATAATAATATATATATGTTTATTTATTGACGAGTAGTTGGGATTGTTTTTGTTTTTTTTAATTATTTTTTTACCTTCCTTGAATTAACTGTTAAAAAATTAAGGAAATAACTGGGCATGGAAAGAGTTAATGGGATTATCAACACTTTCAGGCAAAGGAGATTTTAAGAGAAATGTTGATAAGTGAAAGTGAAATTGTCCGATGGACAAGTGCCCACTGCCTTGCACACTTTGGTGAATGTGACTCTGATGTAGTTGCTGAAGTCATCAAGCAAATTTTGTCAACAGAATCCGCCATTAAATATGAGCAGGGTATCGACTTGCTTGTCAAAATCAGTAACAATAATGTAAGTAGAGATATGTATTTGTTGTTACAGCATTCACATTTGTATTTTGCATTTTAGTTATTAAACATGGAAAAATTATGCATGAAAGATAAAAACATTGAGACAAACTAAATAGAGGTAAATCTAATATTTAAGACACAAAAAGACATGACATTTATGACAATCATGCTAAAATAAAAGGTTAAAAGCAAGAAGGCGATATAGCTGTGGAAATAATTATCAAGAGACTGCAATTAACAGTCAAACTACATCAGACTAAACTATCAAGAGAGTCTGAAAATATTCTATATTCATTGTAACCAAAAGTTAGTGCGGAAATAAAGCTTTATCTTATCTGATGTGGTGTTCAAATTAATAATTCTTTCAACTCCCTCTAGAGCACAGATCCTCCATAAACATTTACAATTCTTTTCAGTTTCAGTTTGGAATATCTTTATTGCACTCCAGACACGTCCATAGGTGCTCCGATCTCCTTCGCAATATCTCCAACAGCACTCAGCGACTGACCGTTCTTTTCTGTTCTGGGCTATCCTTTCCATGTTAATGGTTTTTGAAGCAACAGCACTCCAGGTAGACTCATAAGCACTCAGTTTCCCCCAGCAAACATCTAAATGGTATACATACCAGTTGTTCTCATGGCTTGCTGTTTAAACACACTCTTCACTCTGCCTCTCAGAGGTAAAGTCCTTAACTCTTAGTGTATGTGGCCATAAATCACTGTTTTAGTAACTCATTTTAGGGAGAACAATTTGAGATGACTAGTTTTACAAATATTCTGTATTTTTATTTCTAACTTCAATCTATTCTATAATATTTCAAAATATGCAGAATTGAAAGAGCATCAATACATAAGTCATAAGATGTAACCACTTTTAACAAATTAGAAAGTGAAAAAATGTAATTTTGTTTGCATTTACCATAATATTTAAAGTTTCATACAGGTCTGAAACATGAATAAATAATTTATTTCCAACATACATCTATATAAGTAATTTTTGTATCAAGTTTCAATCTCACGGATTTATAAATTACTACAAATATGTTACTATTTATGATGAGCAATACTTATAGCATCCCTAGAAGTACAAAATGAGTGTTCTGGGTCTGAACTATGCCATTGCTAGTTAATGTTTCTTGATTATCATCTGTTCATGAAGGAATTGAGTATGATCCGAAAGGTGGAGGCCGGTTCGGTGCGCAGGCAATGGACTGAATCACTGCAGGCGTCAACAATTTGCAGAATTACACTTGTCTTTGTTCCGGGGCACATGGGTGTCGTTGGCAATGAGAGAGCAGACAGGCTGGCTGGCTCTGGCGCTATATCAGACGGCCAGCCAATGGACAGAGCTGACATCGTGAACGCCCTCATAGAGCGTGGCCGCAGAGAAGACCTTCATCTAAACCAATCCACGTTAACTACTAGATTGCGAGAACTGGGTTTGAAGATTGGTGTGGCAAGAAAAGAACGGTACAACAGGTATACGAGTAGGCTCATCAATCAAAATAGAACTGGTACGGTCAGTCGCTGGACGCTGATGGAGATATTGCGAAGGAGATCGGAGCACCTATGGACATGTCTGGAGTGCAATGAAGATATTCCAAACTGAAACTGAGCTGCATTGCTTGTGCAGCATATATTCTTTTCTTCTCCTTTAGCTTTTCTAGCATTTGAGATTCATTGCTGCAGATATCACTTCATTTATATCATTTCTGTTCTTATCCTTCTCTTTCCAATTGTTTACTCCTAGTATTTCTATGTCTACTTCAAGATTATATCTCCATTGTTTTCTCAGTCTGCTTTGTGTTCTCTTCTTCTTCATCTTTTTTGGATATGCATTATAAGGCTCTCTGTTCTCATTCTTTCAATGTAATCTAGCCATCATATTCTATTAAACTTCATGATGGTGGTAATTAATGATGATTTAAACAAATTATAAACATCCTTATTTTGTTTCTCATTCTCCTCTATTTTCATTTTTATTGAGCCCATAGATTTACTTGAAGACTTTGTTTTCAAAAGTCTTAAATAATGTTTCATCTCGTTCTGTTGTGCTCCATGTTTTGGATCAATATAGTACAATTTGTTTTATAAAGTTTTTGTAAATTGTGATTTTGGTGTTACTGGACAGACACTTGGATTTTAGTAGGTGTTGTGGGGCAAAGTATATATTATTTCCTGATTGTATTCTAAACTTTTTTCCTCTCTTGGTATGTCAGAACTATCGAAGTCCATGCCCAAGTACTTAAAATGTTTCTTTTCTTTCTATTTTCATATTATATACTTATTTGTATTCAGCTTCCTTTTATTTTTCTCTCTTGTTGTTATTATATATTCTGTCTTGTCTACATTTATATTTAGTCCATTTTTTTCCACTTATTCGATTAAGTGTTTAAATGTTCTAACGGTTTCTTGTTCATGATCTACTACCACATCTATGTCATCTACATAACCAAGTATTCCATTGTGTTTTGTTCTGAAGTGCATAATGACAACTTGTTCATATCCGCTCATTTATTGATAATGGCAAAACACTTAAAAACAAAGTACTATAGTTTTACAAAGTACTACGGTACTTTGTTTTTACGTTTCCCCATTGCTACATAGTTTTACTGCAGTCTTCTCTTATATTATTTATTCGTAGTCATCCTTTGTTAGTTTTTGTGTTTTTCTGGTTGATTTAATCATCATTTGTCAATAATATGCATTACATACTAGCAAAATGCAAACATACACTTTCAGAACCTTGTTCATTGTATGGTAGCAGAACAGCTGAACAGCAGCAGTTGGAGACATCGTATCATTGCTTGTAAAATATTGCCAACTCTTTTTGGATCTATCAACAAGGTAATATATATGGAGAATCTCTGGAAATCTTACTTTTTTATTACAGATTAAATGTTTTTAAAACAACTCCAACTTTTCATTACTGATTTCATACAGAACATTGCTAATTTTCCAATACTGATTTCATACAGGACATTGCTAACGTTCCATTATTGATTTTATACTAGACATTGCTAACTTTCCATTACTGATTTCATACAGAACATTGCTAATTTTCTAATACTGATTTCATACAGGACATTGCTAACTTTCCATTACTGATTTCATACAGAACATTGCTAATTTTCTAATACTGATTTCATACAGGACATTGCTAATTTTCCATTATTGATTTCATACAGGACATTGCTAACTTTCCAATATTGATTTCATACAGGACATTGCTAACTTTCCATTACTGATTTTGTACAGGACATTGCTAACTTTTCATTACTGATTTTATACAGGACATCATGTACGAAGAACACATACAAGAGTCTGTTATATAAATCTTTTCTTATGCTGATGCTGTATGGCAAATCAGGATTAGAGAAAAGATAGAAAGAAGAGTCTTTTGAAAATATTCCAACCTTTTTTAGTTACAAAATGGGCCTAAATGATCACATAATTGATAACCAGCTGCCTCAATTGATCACAGTCTATATCTCTTCCATTCCTATATTCTATTCCTTTCCATTCTCAATGAAACCTAACGCTGCAACTTACCACTAACATTTATGTCAGTATTTCAATTCGGTGTTCATGATACTTTCTGTAATAAAACCATTTTTATAGATCTGGCTTCTAAACCTCACCCAACTCTTGATAATCTAGGGAATGTTGTCCATTAGTGTACAAATTTGTTCAGATGGGTTACTGTTTAAACATTTTTGAGCATAAACCCTCTTTATAATACATTATATACTGAGTTTGATTGATTGATTGGACCATCATCATTGCACTTTGGTGAGTAACCATGTGTGCTCTGATCTCTTTCTTACACAGGAAGATCTCAGCTGCAGTGCACAAACTTCGTATCACCGGCGAGGGTCCAATGTAATTTTGAAGATATTTTGTAGCCATTTTTTTTAAAAAACATTTTCTAATGAAATTTGCCTGGGCAGCGATTTTTCCCTCTGCTCTTCTCGATTTAGAGGTCTCTGTAGCGTAGATGCTAGGTGCTCATCTCTCATGCGAAAGGTAACCGGTTTGCCCCCTCGTGGAGCCATCTGAATATTTTTCCTGAGATCCCTGATCTCAGTATATGTTAGATTGAGTTCCAAGTCCTATTGGAGACAGATGATAAAATGTAGGTCCTTGTTCAATTTGAGCACATAAAAGAACCCTTGGCAGCTCATATACTGAGTTATACTGTGGTAAGTTGTCAGATCTGATGTGTCATAAGGGAGACCATCAGAGCTGACTCATGCTCCAAATGTTTAATAGATCTCTGAATATGGAAAATCTTACACACATTCTGATATCTTGTACCACAGGACATCACTCAGAAGTTGTCAAATATGATGTGGTATGACTGGCATGTAGAGGTTAGAAATGCTGCAGCTCAATGTCTGGGTAAGACAAGCCATGGTCGAGATGTGCATAACAGCATCAAAGATAAATTGCTCCATGGAACAGAGAAAGAAAAATTAGAAGCCATTAGCAAACTTGGACAGTTAGGTAAACCAATTAAAAACTATTTTCACAGATGACATTGTCCTCCTTTTTTGGTTTTTAAACAGAAGAATGATACTTCTGCAGATTACATCCTTTGAGGAATTTTCACTAAAACATGAATGTAGAAATACTGCATGTAGAAATTTACTTTACAATCAAGGGTTGGTAGCTCAATATACAGTCTTCCTTGGTCAAAGTTTATAATTTGATGCGAGTGACATATTGTATTCTCCCTGATAAAAAAGCAGATATTATTTGTAAAAATAACAGTAAAAAAAATATATGAAAATATACTCACTCGACTCCATCACAAATTTATAATATGGATAAGACACTAATTTTGAAATATTTTTCTTACATGTAATTATGCACATATGTGTAACCAATGTGTGAACATATGAGTACTTCTTTCTATCAGTTATATGAGGACTATCATCATAGCACTCGGACATGTCCATAGGTGCTCCGATCTCCACCTCAGCAAATCCAGCAACGTCCAGCGACCCAACACGCCAGTTCGATGTTGATTAATCAATCTCTTTGCATATTTAGTATGTCGTTCTTTTCGGGCTGCACCAATATTGACACCCATCTCTTTCAATCTGGTCAGCAAGTGGGATTCACAGCCCTGAAACTTCTCTGTTTGGAAAGACTCTCTCAATACAACATTACATACTTCTTTATATGATGAAAGCAATACACACAATCACTTGAAAATGTACTTGTTAAAAGAAACCATACTTTGTGATAAATTTGTGATAAGCTTACGTCATATTTCAGGAAGTCATAATGTGACTAACACAAAAGAAACCTAAAAGCCGACATCAGGTTCAGTTTGAACTACCTATACATTTTTTTTTAAATTAACACACTTGTTTATATGATGAAAAGAAGTACTAACAATACACACAATCTCTCGAAAGTGGTCTTGTTGAACGAAACCATGCCTTGTGATAAACTACAGATAATAGGGATGCTTACATCATATTTTGAAAAATTCTAATAGCCTTAACACAGACATGTCATATAGTTTATATAAGTGGTTTAATGACACAGATAGATATCACTTGAGTCACCACTAGCAGCAGCTTCATCATCATCAAGTAGCTTGTCCTTTCTGGAACTTAGCTCCCATGACAACAGTTCTGAAAAACTCTCTGTTCTGTGCAAGTTGGCCAGCGTCAGCAGCAGTCATTGTCAGATTGTCAATAACATCCTGCACCCATCATCTTCTAGGTCTTCTTCTTGTTCTTCTTCCAGGCATTATTCCCTCCAAAATTGTCCTCTCTGGGCACTTATGTCGTTTGATGTGTCCGAAATATTTAATTTTCCTTGATGCTATGCTCTTTAATAGCCAACTCTCATTAATATCAAGCTGTTGCAGAACAGAAGCATTTATTCTTTCCTCTGTTCATGATAATCTAAGTACTCTTCTGTAGCATTTGCATTCAAAGGCATTAATGATCTTCTCTGCCATTTTGTCAATGTTCCATTATCTCATAACCATATGTCACCAAGGGAAAAACACAGGCTCTTAAACACTTGATTTTTGCACAGCAGCTTACTTGGCAAAAAGAATTAACAATTCTCAAGACAGAAAAGAATAAATATGAATTGTTATGAGAACTCATTGCTTTTGTGATATTTTATTTAAGTTATTCTTTAATATACAGGTATAATGACTGCCAAACTGCTACCAGCATTTCTCTTGTGTTTTGCCAACCCATATGTGTCCATTCGCTGTGAGGTGTGCATCACTTGTGGAAATCTGCAGATCAAAGAAGAGCAGGCTATAAGCTGCCTGGTGCATCTAGCAACATTAGATCAATCCTGGAGAGTCAAGGCTTTGGCTATACAAGGTTGGAATTTTATTATGTCACATCTTCTTCATTACAATTTCTGAGAAATCGTGACTCTTTAATGCATGTAATCTTTTCTCTGATCTTTGCTAGTAATACCTTTACTTTCACTATTTCTCCAGTACAAAAAGTTACCAACAACACCAGAAAAGACAGAGTCACCAACAGCAGCATAAGAAAGAAAGTTGGGACTTATAAAGTTGAACCTTGCTTGAATTACATTGAGAAACAAAGAATGAAGTGATTCGGCCACTTAATAAGAATGCAACCAAACTCCACTGTATACAGAGTCTTCTACAACAGAACATCAGGAAAGAAGGCGAGAGCAAGACCATCAAAAAGATGCTTAGATGGCATAGCAGAATCCTGTCATAAAGTCAAAATATATATCACCCAAGCCACTAGAGGAGCACATGCCAAAAAAAAACAGAAAATCACAACACTAGGCAACAACCTGGTAACAGTGTAACAACAGAATAAAAGAAGATTTCTCCAGTAGTTGTGAATCCAGTTTTTGTGTTTATTCTTTCATCACAACTATTATCAGTGTAGCTTCTTCTACTTCATGTGGATATAACTTGCTTGTTATTACCATTTCCACTTAGATACATTTGTCTTTAAAATATTAACTGTCAGGGATAATTTTAATATTTCAATTTTTTGGTACTATGTTCTTATTCTTCATTATCCTTTAAAGTTATATTTGATTCCTATGACACTCTGTATATTTCTTTTATGTTTTCATATATGTTGTAATATTGCAAGCTGCATTTCCTAGTATTGTAGTAAAACATGTTTATTAATTATTAAATACAAGACACTAAACACCATCAAGGTAAGAACACCGATTATTATAATATGTATAATTGTTCACTGTAAACATTCAAATGCATGTTTAGGCATCTGTGGCTTAGCAGTAGTGAGCTTTATCACAACCCAACGCCTGTCTGCCCAGCGTGTTTGTAGCGTGTTGGACTACGGGTGACTATCCCTCTGTGTGTGCGGGTTCAATTCCAGCGGGATGGCAGAAAAAGCCACAGATTCCCCAGATTTACTGTGTTCGTGGCATCGAACCGAAGGGTTACGATGTCCATGGCACCGAGCGAAGAGCTGAAAAGCTCAAGTGCTTCTGGATCGAAAAAAAAATCACAACCCAAGAGTACCTGTCAAACTCCGCAGTAGACAGTTTGGAAGAAAATTTTTTCCCATGGATTTTTGCGAATTATTAAAAATAGACCTCACCATTCACAAAGCAATGGCAAATTACTGAACGTTTAAGTGGTGTCTTGAAAATAAACAACTTGTTTACTATGGTTGATGGCTACCTCCTGTAAAGAATATGCCACGATTTTCATTTTCTTTCAAACATGATATGATTCAACTATTTTTTTGTGATATCGTTACGCACAAATCTTCAATATGTCTTACTCTATGTGTCAAAAACAGGACATAATGAATATTGCAACCAAACTACTGAATTTGACGATTATAAGTTTCATACTGAAACAGATGGCCAAAAGTAATACAAACAGACTTGTGGAGGAGAACAAGAGAGCAAGCAATATAGTTTAACAAATCGAATGAAGAGATGAATAAAAAAACATGTACATTAGGCAGACTAACAATATAACCAGACTTACATTGTTTGAACCCATAGTTCAAATAGAGTGGGAAGAAAAATAGACATTACAAAAACAGTAAAAGAAGAGGTTATGGCAACTGAAACCTCACAAAAAGATAATAAAATATAGCAAAATAATAAAGAATATCAGTTGTTGAACAAAATACACTTTTATTGTCTCCCTTATATACATTTGGTGGATTCTATTTATTTTGTGTATCATTGCCTGTTATGGTATTCTATTTGCAGGCAATCCTGTTATATGGCCAAAATATTTGACCTGTTGTCTCTCGATGAATTCTGTTGCTGCTTTTACACCCACTTTGGACCTGATTATTTCTAATTTTCTCTTTTCTTGACTCGTAGAGTATTCTCCTCTAGAATCTAATTTCTGCTGTTGTAATTTTCTTTTATCTTTTGCTTTCATTGTCCATTTCTGGCATTGATAGCACAGTTGGGATAAATAGTGTATTATCTGGTGCTCTTTTTATTTCTATTGACACATATTTGTTGTTCAGTATTGGTGCCATCTGTTGGTTTGCTTTGTTACATCTGTTTTTGAATGAAGATGACTTTTAGTGAGAATATGTATAATTGGGAGATTTCTTTATTTCTTTATTAATTTTTAGTGCCTATAATAACCTATCTTTGTGTTAAATATGCAGTCATTTAATAAATTAACATTAACTGTACATTTATCTGATAGGTACTTGATTTTTTCCCAAATGTTTTTCAGCGCTAGGCAAGATTGGAGAGGTTAATGATGAGATAAAAGAGTGCTTGCTATGGGCTGTGAGATTTGAGGATAAATCAGGTGTGAGAGCTGAAGCATGTCACTCACTTGTTGCACTTAGTATCCAGGATGATGATGTTGTTAACACCTTACAAGAACGCCTCTTAGTGGAGTCCAGTCATATTGTTAGAAAGTATGTGCTTGTAACTGTAATACTTTCCCTTTGTTTAGTTTCAGTTAATTTGTTTCACAGAAAAAAATTGACTGCTGTCTGTTATGCTCCAACCATGATCAGAGTAAGGAGATAGAGATGAACCAATGCCACTAGGCTCTTTGGCAAAGACATTTTCTAATGAGCAGCAGTCAGAAAGGGAAGATGAAGAGACAGACCAAAGAAAACCTGAAGAGAAGTGGTTGAAAGAAAAATTAAATAGTGTGGACTGACATGTGATACCATGGGTAGAGAGGCAGTAGACTGGCAACAATCAGGATCACTTGTGATTGCTAGGGATGAGCACTCTCTCTCTGAAAAGGTGCTGAAGTCAACGATACTAGGACAGAAGGCACACCAGAAATCATAATATCACCCATTTTGCACTTATATGTGATGATTATACAGTCTGATAAATCTTTTGGTGTTAATCAACCTACTGAGTTTTGAGTAGTTACATTGCTACATTCAAAACTAAACTGCATCAGAGATGAGCTCCAGACAACAGCTGACTGCAACATAAGAACACATCTGACAATATTTCCAAATAGTGAGTGCAAGAAGAACTTGTGATTGCCCTTAAGTGTCAACTTTGACATGAAAAGGATGTAGATACATTATTTTCCAGACAGAAGTACTTTACTAAATACATTGTATCAGTATTAGTCATTTTCAAATCCACTACTCATTTTAGGAGACTAGGAGTTTTGTCAAAACAGATCATCATTCAATACCTTGTCCTCAGCAGAACTTAATTATTAATTTAAAATATAAAATTGATAACATTATACTGCACTGTTAAGTAAAAACAACCAAGATATGCAAAGAAAAACTTGTCATCTATAGCATCAAAATTTGGACTGCAGATAAGGTATGAAAAGACAAATATAATGAAGACACCTATGGTAAGTATAATGCAGATCATCATCATCAGGTGCCGTCTCCACATCGAAGGTTGGCTGCAATGAATCTCCAGCATCCTCTGTCTTTCGCCTTGGTGTTGCACACTGCCAGACTGTAACCTGTCCATTTCTTAAAGTTTCCCTCCCACTTATCTCTCGGTCTTCCTCTTGCTCTTCTCCCTCAACTTTCCCTCTAGTAAATGTTTTGTCATGCCTTTTATGTGCCCAAAATACTTTACTTGTCTGAATTTTATTTCTCTTAATAGTTTCTTCATGCCTAGTTTTCCTAAAACTTGTTTATTTGTCTGTTTTTCTGTCCATGAAACTCTGCTTATTCTTCTATATATCCACATCTCAAATGCATCAATTCTGTCTTCTAACTGCTTGTTCATTGTCCATGTTTCGAGCCATACATTAATATAGGATATATATAGCATTTGATCATTCTCATTTTTAGCCTGTTTGTGATTTGTTTGGATGTCAGTAACTTTCTCATACTATTGAAATTATCCTTGGCCATTCCTATTCTCTTTTAATTTCTGTTATACATCTGCCATCATCTGTTATCATCTGACCGAGATAGGAGTAGCTTTTACTTGATGTAGTAATTCTCCATGTATTTTACAAGAAGAGATGACTATATATTTATACATTCAGGAGGAGAACATCATGAACGAGGAGTAGGTATACTAATAAAAAAAGGAAATAGAAAAATACATCAGTGGTTATTGGACGTATAACGACAGAATGATGCTTTTAAAGATCAGAGCAAAGCCATTCGATATAGCAATTATCCAAACATACGCTCCAACATCAGACCATGCAGATGAAGAAATCGAAAAATATTATGAAGATTTACTACAAATTCTCAAACAAGTAAAGACAACTGACATACTAATTATAATGGGCGATATGAATTCAAAAATTGGCAAATACAAGAACATTGTAGGACAATACGGACTAGGAACAAGGAATGAACGAGGAGATAGGCTTATCCAGTTCTGTGAAGAAAATAACATGGTTATATGCAACACATTTTACCAACAAGAATCTAGGAGATTATACACATGGAAAAGCCCAGGAGATAGAAAAAGGAACCAGATAGATTTCATCATGATTAGGAACAGATTTAAAAATAATGTAATGAACACCAAAACATATCCAAGAGCAGATATAAATTCTGATCATAATCCAGTGATGATCAAACTAAATATAAAACTAAAAAGATAGACCAACCAACAAGAAAAGAACCACATATAGATATATCAGCACTTAAACAATCAGAGATACAACAGAAATATTGTGTGAAGTAAAGAACAAATATGAATGCCTAATGACAGAGTGCTTAGAACAATACAGAAGAAAAATCCTGAAGAAAGTAACCAATAAATGGGATTGCTTAAAACAGAGTATACAAACTGCAAACAAAAACCTGCCTGTAAAAGAATCCATGAAAAATCAAATGTGGATGACTGATGAAATCTTAGAAAAAATGACAGAACGAAAGAAGCCAAGAACACCCCAAAGTATACAATTTTAGACAACGAAATACGCAACATGTGCAGAACCACAAAAGTAAACTGGTTAGAAACAAAATGCAAGGAAATAGAAGATATGGCAGAAAAACACAGGACTAGAGATATGCACAGAGAAATAAGACAAATGACAAGTAAGAAAAATACTGTAAAAGTGGAGGATGTATCAAAAACAACAACAACCAACTTTTGTTTGATAAAACAGAAATATTGACAAGATGGACAGAATATGTAACGGCTCTATTTGATGATCAAAGAAACAGTAAACACAGTATAAAGTGCAATGACAGCCCAAGAATATTAAAATCTGAAGTTGTAAGAGCAATCGAAACAATGAAGCGAGGAAAGCTGCAGGATTGGACAATATTACTGTGGAAATGTTAACCTCCTTAGAGGATTTTGGTATTTCAACCATTACAGATTTGTGCAATGATATATATAACACAGGATATATACCAAGAGACTTGAAGACATCAGTATTCATACCACTACCCAAAAGCCCAAAGCACAGGAGTGCACAGACTATAGGACAATTAGCCTGATGAGCCACATAACAAAATACTACTCAAGATCATACATGAAAGAATTAAAAACAAGATAGACATAGAAGTAGGAGAAGAACAGTTTGGCTTTAGAAAGAACAGAGGAACAAGAGAGGCAATACTTTGTATAAGACTACTCGCTGACAAGTATATAGAAGTGCAAAAAAGTATCTACTTGTGTTTCATCGATTATAGCAAAGCTTTTGACAGAGTCCAACATGAAAAGCTAATCATATGTCTACAAGAAATAGGCCTAGATGGGGATGATATCTGACTAATAAGTAACATATACTGGGAACAGTCAGCAATAATAAAATATGAAAATAGCTACTCTCCATACATAGACATAAAGAGAGGAGTGAGACAAGGATGCATACTGTCACCAAGCCTATTTAACATCTACACAGAGAAAATCTTCAAACAACTAGAGGGAATGCCAGGACTCAAGATCAATGGAAAAATAATAAATAACTTAAGATATGCAGATGACACAGTATTGGTAGCAGAAAATGAACAAGATCTACAAGAATTAGTGGACCAATTGGACAGAACTAGCAAGGAATATGGATTAGACATTAACACACAGAAAACAAAAACTATGGTAATCAACAAGGAAATGGAAAAACCTAAAATGAATAATGCAGATATCCCCCTGGAATCTAAAATGATAAAAATAACAGAGCAGTTCACCTATTTAGCAATTTTGATTGCACAGGAAATGTTTAAAAGAAATTATGCTACAAATTGTCAAAGCAACATCAACTTTTAAAAGTCTAAATAAAATATGGAACTGCAAGTTATACAGTATTAAAACTAAATTACGAATCTTCAATTCAAATATTATATCAATCCTAACATATGCCAGCGAGAGTTGGAAAATTACTAAAGATATATAAAGTAAGTTGAATGCATTTTAAAATAGATGTCTGCGAAAAATAATTAACAAAAAATGGAACGAATTCAGGAGACGTGATGAAATCAGAGAAATGTCAGTGCAACCACTAGTAACAACTGTTATAAGAAGGAGAAGATGGAGATATGTTGGGCACACCTTGAGAAGAAATGATCAAAGAATATCAGAGCATGCACTGAGTGGGATGCAAAGGGTTCAAGAAAGAGAGAACAACCTAAGGAGACCCTGAAACAAACTTTGCTGAGAGAGGCAAGAAAAATCAGTCTCAGTTCTATGGAGGAGATTGAGCCAGTTGCCCAGGATAGAGCGGTATGGAGAAATTGCTTGCAGGCCCAATGTAACATATAACAGTATGAGAGGAATTATATATCTGTATATTATATATATAAATATAAAATTGTGTATACCACAGTGAGATTACTGATGCTTTGGATCGTTTTGGCTTAAGTGCCACAGAGGACTCTGAAATGGTGACCCAAGTCAAGTCTGAGGTACTCAAATTATGTCATCCCAGCATCATCACTTCTCAGATTATTGTCAATGAGATGGATGATACTAAGCGGACACAGCTTCAGAGAATGGTGTGCCTGACAGAAGAGGATGTTGAGGTACCTGGTGAATGTTTTTTAGTTTGTTTAGGAGTTTAACTTAGCATTGTCTTTGTTTTTCTAATTTATGTTAACAGAAGTAGCAAAACATTAACAACCAAATGCCACATTCTGCATTCAGTTGTCTGTCTCATTCAGCCATGTGCAACAAATTGCATCATGATTTGTTTCATTGCCAAAGTAGCTATATATTTACGCTAACGCATTCTGATCATTAATTTATTCTGTAAGATCCTGTTCATGTGTAATAAAAGTACATTCATGTATCTACATACTTACATGTCCTTTATCAAACTGCGTTGGTTATTGGTTACTAAACTGATGTCATTGCACTCAAAAAGTTGAATTCTTCTACTTCTTTTATCTTTCCTCTCTCTACCATAATCTCTTCTGTATTTTTTGCATTTACTCTCATAACCTTGCTTTTATTATAACTCTGCCTGACTTCACTTGAACATTAATAAGCTGTTATTTAGGATGATATCTTTGCTACTTATATTCAAAATACTGATGTTGAAAATGTTATGCCTTTCAGACTTTACATAAGAACAAGGATGTGATGCTTGAAAGAATTCGGTCTCAAGTCAACAATATAGACAGCAGACTGAAAGAGCCACAGCCCTCACCAATGGTGAAGACTACATCCAATAGTAACTTACCTGATCCTATCAGCAGAGAAATGACAGCCTTTACATCAGCTGCAGACATGGAACTGGAGGCGCTACTCGGTCATGACAAGTCTGGGAGTTGGTCAGAAAGCAGCAAGTCTCGACCATTTACGAGGGAATCGGTTGATTCAAATGATGAAAAAGACGACAGAGGAAAGTGGCAAGAGGAAGGCAGTATGGATTCTATTATTATGAATGCAAAGATAAATAAAGAGATGAAAGTTGGTGTTCATAGTAGAGTTGTAGAACACAGAATAAGAGAAAAGCTTAAGAGATCATCTAATTTGCCCCACTATCTGAGCTTGCCACATTTAGTACCACCAACCTCTGGCCAGGATGATTTGCGCTCATCTTCAGTACCACCAATCTTGGATCAGGATGATTTGCGCACATCTTCAGTACCAATAATCTTAGGACAGGCTGATTTGTGTACATCTTCACTCCCATCAATTTTAGGTCAGGATAATTTACACACATCTTCAATACCAACAATCTTAGGTAAGGATGATTTGCTCACATCTTCAGTACCGCCATCCTTAGGTCAGAATGACTTATCAATACCTTCAGTACTGCAAACCTCAACTCAGAATCATGCGCCCACAACTTCATTACAACCAACTTCAGGTCATGAGGATTTGTCTCCAATTGCAGCACCACCATTCTTAGATCAAAATGATTTACCCCCACCTTCAATACCTCAAACTTTAGGCCAGAATAATTTATCTCTACCTTCAGTACCACCAACTTTAGACCAGAATGGTTTGGTTCCATCTTTAGAACCACCAACCTTAGGTCAGGATGATTTGTCACCATCTTCAGTACCACCAACCTTAGACCAGGATGATTTGTTCCCACCTTCAATAATGCACACCATAGTTCAGGATGATTCTTCACTACCTTCAGTACCACCATTCTTAGGTCAGGATGATTTGTCCCCACCATCAGTACCACCAACTTTAGGTCAAGATTATTTGTCCCCACCTTCAGTACCACCAACCTTAGGTCAGGATGATTTGCCTCCATCTTCAGGACCACCAACCTTAGGTCAGAATGATTTGTTTCCACCTTCATACACCAACCAGGTCAGATGATTTGCCCCACCTTCAGGATGCACCTTAGTCAGGATGATTTGTCCACCTTCAGTAACCCATAGTCAGATGATTGTCCCACCTTCATAATGCACACCATAGTCGGATGATTGTCCACCTTCAAGACATGTCAGATATTGTCTCCACCTTCAGTACCACCATCCGTAGACCATAATGATTTCTTCTCACCTTCAGTATCTGTACCGAATCTGAAATATTCAAGATTGCATTTTGTCCAGTCCTATGACCACAAAAAAATGATGAGAAAAGATGTAACAGAGAAAGAGATGTTTAACAAAGAAATATCTGCAATCTACTTGAAGCTTGATGCTCGATATGCAGACTTGAGTAAGGACTTGATAATAATAGACAAAGGATATAATACTAAAGAGTTCTCATCTGACAATGACATGAATAGCAACAATTTTCTAATGTCAGCAGATGAAATTCCATTTCCTCATGTAGATATAAAGGACACATTATCAAGAAATGGTAAATCTAGTAGAGTAACATCTGATATTAATAATACCTATTCAGAGACACAAGAAATTTTACTAAGAGATGATGAGACTAGCACAGTAAATGTTGCTATTGCAGTACCAGATAAAAAAATTGAAGATAATTTACCAAAACATCATGATACAAACACATGCAATATTTCCACTACTGTATTAGGTACAAAGATATTATAAATTATATCAACAGCTGCTTCTTTTGTACCAAGTTCTGTGATTTTAGTTGTAGAGTTAGGAAAATATCAAAGAGATATCTACACTTTCTGTTGACTGAGCTAATAATATTAGCTTATTTCTGTTTACTATGTTTCTAATGTACCTACTGTGACTACAGGCTGTGAGTCACCAACATGATATAACCAGAATATGGACTAATCTAGCTATCTATATCCTTTTTTTGTGTCCCATTTGACACATAAGACTTCAACAAAAGATTTCCATTGTTGTCATCCTGATGCCTTTCTACCAATTGTTTCTTAAGTCCGGTCACAATTTTTCAACTCTCTTTCCACATTCTCTTCCATATTTCCCTTGTACATCCAGTCCTTTTTTCCCATCTGCTATTCATCAGAGAGCTGTCCTAGTCAATGTCCCTACTAACATAAGACATATATGACCAATCCACCTCCATCTTACTCTTTTAATAATGTTCTACATGGTGTTCAAGATAAAAGCAGCCTGTGAATGGAGCTAATCTGGCATATATGTATGAAAATGAGAAGGTTCAGTTATGACGTAGTATAGGTCAAGGTTGTGTGACGGTATGTAATTGTAGTGCTGGAAGGGGTGATAAACAAATGTGACGTAGGACGAGCTAGTCAGAACCGGTTTACATGGTAAATAGACATCACGTAATAGGTTAACTGGCAACTTTCGATTTGTCAATGGGGCTGCAATTATCTTGAACACCCTGTACAATGATGCACAGCTTGTTCTTGTTAAAAGCTCTTTATTTGCTATTGCATTTGGCCAGAATATTTGCAGGATTCTTCTTAACTATTTATTTTAGAACGTTTCCAACTTGTGTATGATGTTGTGGGTCTTTTTCCAGCATTCACTACTGTATAATAACACCCCCAAGACACTGCTTCTGTATATTTTAAGTTTTGTTTTAAGTGAAATTTTGTATCTGCTGACATTGGAGAAATGGCTATAAGCTTTAGTTTCAGTTTGTAATATCATAATTGCATTCTGGACATGTCCATAGTGGCTCCCATCTACTTTGCAATATCTATAACAGTATCCAGCGACTAACCATACCAGTTCGATGTTGATTGCGAGCTTACTTACATACCTGTTGTGCAGTTTCTGGCCACTCCAATCTTCAGAACCGAAAACACTAAAGTTTATGCCACCGAGCATGATATTGACCACATCATCCATTATATGCAGATGGTAGAAGAAAAAATACAAGTATAACACCATATTCCCAAATAAACCTCATGGTATGAAAAACAGATTATTTCTTTTTCTCATTCTAGATTTTTACAAATTTGATAAATGATATGTAATTTTGTAAATAACTAAATATACCAAACTAATGTTACAAAGCTAATTAAAAATCGAAAACAATCGGAATGCATATAAGCTTTAGTGCAAAAGGTTAGCCATCTGATAATAATCATAACACATGTAAAGATGTGGAAAGTATCTTTGTACTCATCACACCAGAAATAAGTGATGTCTTACTTTTTTTCCCACCATTTGTGTTGGAAAATTATTTCATAAAGATTAATGTAACACTGTTACTTCCTGTGTTTGTCTATTTGTTTTTTCGGAAGCTCTTAATACCTGTTCCTTGTTTATTTGTTGATCATATTCGTTACTTCCGTTGCTTCCTCTGGGGTTCTTAAAAGAGGCTCTGTGTGCTCATCTTAATAAATTTGAAGCTACTTTGAATGTGTATACATGTTTGTTATATGTGTATACATGTGTGTATGTATGATATTGTCTCGTCTCTAATATATACAAGCACAATAAGCTTACAGCATGTGTTTGTGCAAACACTGTTTCGAACCCTACTTGATTGTTTCTGTGCTAGCTGTAATGAGCGTTTGAGAAAGACACTCCCCGTGAGTCATTTTTTTAGAATGGCTCATTGGTTTGTGTCCGTAGGCGCTCGTATTGCTAGGCTAGGCGATTGGTGTCGTAAGGACTAGGGTAAGTGGTTCGAGTCCCGTGTTTGTCTATTTGTTTTTTCTGAAGCTCTTAATACCTGTACCTTGTTTATTTGTTGATCATTACTGTTGAAGCAAACATTTGATGTGTATTTATTTTTTTAACTAATATTGGCATTCTTAAAATATGTATTTGTACCACTATTTTAGATATGACTAGAAATGGTTAAATTTAATTATATATGCATCATGTTGAGTTTAGAGACAGATATTATATGCTTTTAGTTAAAGTAAAAATGGGATTTTGAAGGAACGAAAAAGTTAAGATCAATAAACAGCTATTTGCTTTATTGCACTGGGTTTCCCAATATGGCTCAGTCCTCTCACTTAGAAATGGAACCACACCACCTCAAAGTATTGGCATGAAGTATGACTTGCTAGCTCAACAATAATCCGGGATCTCTGGACAGATGAGTGCACTCGACAGTCTGGATTCGAACCCATAGCCTTCAAACCAAGGCCAAATGACTCTCAGGATCAGTTCATCACAGAGACCTCCAGAGTATGGCCATCACGAGACCTCCAGGTATGGCCATCACAGGACCTCCAGGTATGGCCATCACAGAGACCTCCAGAGTATGGCCATCACAGAGACCTCCAGAGTATGACCATCACAGAGACCTCCAGAGTATGGCCATCACAGAGACCTCCAGAGTATGGCCATCACAGAGACCTCCAGAGTATGGCCATCACAGGACCTCAGAGTATGGCCATCACAGAGACCTCCAAGATGGCCATCACAGAGACCTCCAAGTATGCCATCACAGAGACCTCCAGAGTATGGCCATCACAGAGACCTTCAGAGTATGGCCATCACAGAGACCTCCAGAGTATGGCCATCACAGGATCTCAGGCTATGGCCATCACAGAGACCTCCAGAGTATGGCCATCACAGAGACCTCCAGAGTATGGCCATCACAGAGACCTCCAGAGTATGGCCATCAAACACACAGAACATATTTAAAAGTACTAAAATTGCAATGTATTAAGAATACTAAGAATTACAATGTATTAAATACTAAAATTGCAATGTATTAAGAGTCTAAATTGCAATGCAATCTTAGGGCAAACAAACTTACGTTAATGCTTCAAATTTTTAAATTGTATATTAGTTTGCTGTGAATAATTTATATTACCACTATAAAATATGAGTTTTGCATTGAACTGCACTGCATTAGATACTGCATGCAGCCCATAATCTCCAGTTTGAAACTCTAATAAAGTATATCTTATACAGATATTGAAGTTGTGAATGCTTTTTTTTCAGATCGTTAATGTATAAATGTCTACTTCATGAATTATGACAAATACAATATCAACTGGACACACAATTCTAATATCAAATATCCTGAATATTTAATACACTTTGGCAGATACAAATTTTGTCATTTTTTTCTCTCTGTACAAATTTAACTGTAGTTTCTTAATTTTTAGAGTCAAGATATCATAAAATCTTACCATAATACCATACACAGAAATGTCCTTCGAATATCCTGGACAGAGAAGAGAAAAAACAAAGACATCCTACAAGACTTGCATATCGAGGAGCATTGGCTTATAAATAAAACCATGCCCCAGAAGCTGAAATATTATGGCATGTTAAACATCACATTGGTTTGGAGAGAACAGTAATGGAAGGCATGGTTCCTGAAATACAAGCAGAAGAATGACTAGGCAGTGGCAGAAGGACATCAAAGAAAACTTGAACATGACGCTGGAATGAGATATTACAACATGAACACCAATGAAGTATGTGAAACAAATTGTAAAGGAGTAGAAATAATTACATTGAATGCATGAGCATTGTGCTGATCTCAGGAAATGAGAAAAAAGAAGCATGTCACTCCAAAAGAGAAGCTTTAACGATATCAGAAAAAGTGAAGAAAACACTCAAAGAGTAGGAAGCAATAGACTAAGAATGATATCAGCAATGAACTTTATACAAGAATCAACATTGCAAATGTAACAATTTTTCCCAGAAAACAAAGGAAGGAATTGCATAAACTTTCAAAACAGTCATAAACAATGAAGTTAAACTTTATTCGGTATTATGAACTAATAAATGTGAGCAAAATAAATAAGATTGCTTTATTAAAAGAATCCACTTGTTCCTACTCTGAACTTGATCTGCCTGCTCCACTCTTTGGAAGTTAAAATCACTTAGTGGTTGGTCTCTCAAAGAATAGTCAGCTCAGATGTGTTATTTGTTTGAAGGGTGAGTTGATATGCCAGCGCTTTCTCAATAAGATGGAAACGGTGTGGTTAGGGGCAGTAGACTGTTACAGAGGCCATAAACATATAAATTGGCGATTAGAAAGACATGAAAGAACTAGTTACGGATGGGCAGGTCTGAAACGAACTACAAATGTTGGTTGGTGGCATGTACTCAGAATGTGCCTAAATGTTTATCTTTATTGCTCGTAATAATTATTGAATTTATCATTAGAATAATATAAACACTTAAAACAGTCACTGTGAACACGCGATTAGCGGTTATGTAGACAACTCTAGTCTGATATGTACAGTTAGATAAGACTATCTTGGTCAAGGACACTTTGTAATAGGTCACACGAAAGAGACAGGCGTGTAGTGGCACACTTTGTAATAGATCACACGAAACAGACAAGCGTGTAGTGGCACACTTTTAATTTATCACACGAAGAAGCGCGCAGTAGCTCAAACCAAGATTACATGCGAGATATCAGGGATAGTATGCGTCTACTTCACTCTTACAATTGCATGAGAATCAAGATTGACGCATCATGAATAAATCCAGCAGAAAATTCTAGTAGATGAACAATCACAGTTCAAACTGTAACCACTAGAGAAAAAAGGTCAAGTTTGATAAGGAAATATCGAACTATAATCGTTATCCTAACAAGGATCGATTGTGATGAAGGAGTGAAATGGCACCAGTAGATCATCGAGTAATTATATAAATTCAGTTTTTCAAATAACAAAATAATATAATATACAGTGTCAACATGTCCACTGAATGTCTTTATGAGCAAACAGACAGAAACTAAAATAGAAGTCGTTATTATATTTGAAATATGTAGTTTAGGAGCAAAGGACTGACTTCATTGCAACAGTTTTCAATGACGGATCGGTAACTCGTTGCAGAAATGGTACGTCACCTGCCAAGAATATAGAACAAATACCAGCTTTTTAGCTCCAGCAACAATCTTAGGGTAGTCCGAAGAAAAACGCACTTCGTGTGCTGAACGAAGCAGTCGTCGGGATTCGAACCACAACTTTCAGAGCGCATGCCAAACGAATTGATCACATCGTCAGAGAGACTCCTAAGTGTGAGCAAGTATGTTAACAAATAACTTAATAAGTAGGCAATTTGTTTTGCCTCACATCGTCAGGATAAGAAGATATTTATAGAATGGGATTTTGTGCCAGGTTTCGTTGTGTTTTTCACTGCCACTGTTATTTCGCCCACATTTTGAGTGGACGCCTTTGATTTGTATCCAATGTATCGGACTAGCATTGCTCCTTTAGGCCCGCTGTCTGTTGGTAATCTGCTTATGTGGCCGAAGTTGAATATTGATATTGTACCCATTTTTTCCTGATGTCTTCATTTTCGAACCGGTCTCTTCTTGATACTCACACTATTATCCAGTTTGTGGCCCACAGTAAATTAAGCGAATGGCCAGAGATCACTGAAGAAGAAGAAATTCCATGGAAGAGATTGAGCGAGTTGCCCAGGACAGAGCGGTATGGAGAAAGTACTTGCAGGCCATGTGTAATATATAACGGTACGAGAGGAATATATATAGATTACTTGCTAGTACTGGAACGAGTTCGAGAATTAGGCGTTAAGTTTGGACATGCCAGACAGTGTCGTCTTCGTGGTAGAGAGAGAAGATATAGTAATCAACTTCTCATGGGTACGGTGAGCAAATGGACTTTAGGATGGCTGCTGCAGCGGAGGACAGAGCACGAATGGGAATGCCCAATGTGCCATGACGTCGATCGTATAACATATGTTATGTAACATAACATAACTTACTTACTTACTTACTTAATCCCGTCATGCCTAGTGACACATGGGGCTTCAGAAAGGACTTTCCATGCTCTTCTGTCCCGTGCAACCTTCAGCGCAGAGCCCCACGTCAGAGATGAGGTGTCCAGTTCCTCTTCCATCATGCGCCTCCATGTTGTCCGTGGTCTGCCTTTCTTTCTCTTTCCTTCTGGTGTCCAAGTGAGGGCTATCTTGCAGGCATTTCTTGTCTCATTCTCATAACATGTCCGAGCCATTTCCATCTTCTCTTTTGAGTATGTCATTCATTGCCTCTTGTCTTGTATCTTGGAGTAGTTGGTTATTGGATATTTTACTGGCCAAAAGATTTCCAAGATTCTGCGAAGACAAGAGTGGTGGAAAACTGACAGCCTGCTAGTATCTCCTTTGGTCATCCTCCAACATTCCGATCCGTAGAGCAAAACTGGCAAAACAATGCTTTTATAGAGCTTAAGCTTTGTGGTCCTATTGTAGATTTTGGACTTCCATACTGGTTTCATTCTGGCAAAAGCGGTTCTGGCCTTACTTAGACGTGATTTTATATCTTCCTCTGTGCCACCATTTAGTGTCAGTACGCTACCAAGATATGTAAACTGCTCAAACCTTTCCAGTGTTTCATTTTCTAACATTACTGGTTGTTGGATTTCACTGTTTGTTATAATTTTTGTTTTTCCTGTGTTTGTTTTGAGGCCTACTGTCTTTGCCGTGCTGTGAAGTATTGTACTTTTATCTTGTATATGTTCATGTTTGTGTGACACCAGGGCTATATCATCTGCAAAGTCCAGATTCTCAAGCATATCGAAAGGGGTCCATCTTATTCCTCTTGGTGCTTGTTGATTTATGGCATTTTTAGCACCCAGTCAATTGTAATACTAAACAAAAGAGAGGACATTACGCATCCCTGTCTTACACCAGATTTTGCTGGAAATGTTTTGTTGGAATTCTTTAGGTTGCAGGAGAAATCTTTATAGAAGAGGGCTATGATGTTAACAAGCTTCTGCGGTACGCCGTATTGTCTTAGTATCTTCCATAGGCTGTCTCTGTGGACGCTGTCGAATGCCTTTTCAAAATCTATGAAGTTGATGTATATAGTCCTTTGCCACTCGCTACATTGTTCTAAAATGTTACGCAGGGTAAATATATGTTCATTTGTTCCTCTTCCTTTCCTAAATCCTGCTTGCTCCATTCGTAGACACTTATCTATTGCTTCTTGTATTCGCATTATGATAATTTTGCAGAATATCTTACTTGGGATTGAAAGCAACGTGATTCCTCTCCAGTTATTGCAATCTGTTAGATCTCCTTTCTTTGGGGATTTTCACTACAGTACCCCTAGTCCAATCCTTATGCAATTCTTCTTTCTCCCAGATATCTGCAAACAGTGGCTCTAATATGTTTGCAGCTAAGATGGGATCGATCTTGAAAAGCTCTGCTGTCATTTCATCATTTCCCGGGGCTTTGTTGTTTCTCAGGGATCCAATAGCTTTTACTATTTCTTGCTTTTCTGGCATTTGAGGTTGATATCAATATCCTGTGCTGCGTGGAATATCGGTGGATGTTCAGGATCAGGTCTGTTTAACACATCTTCAAAGTGGGATGTCCATCTCATATCCTGCTCCTGCTCTGTTGTCAACAGTTGTCCTAGACTGTTTCTTACTGGCATGTTATGGTTGTGTCTTTTACCTCCGCATAATTGTTTGGTAATCGTGTACAGTGTGTGCAGATCATGTACTTTAGCAGCCTTTTCTGCTATTTCTGCTGTCTTTTCCATAAATTTTCTCTGTCTGTTCTAGCACTTCTTTTACCATTTTGTTTATTTCTGTATATTCTTTTCTTGCCTTATCTTTTTGACGTTCTGATCTAATGCTATTGATGAGATTTTTTTCTCCTTTCGCTTTTGGGTGTATTCTAAGGTCTGGCCACTTATCCACTCTTTATGTTGTCCTTTTCTGGTTCCCAGTACACTACTGCTAACTATTTTATATGTGCCTTTGATTGCATTCCATTTTTCTTGGATACTTTCAGTTGGTGTTGTGTCTGACTGCTCTGACAGGATTTGAAATCTGTTCTTTAGTTCCACTATATATTTGTAGCAATCTCTCTATCTTTTAATAAGTTAACATTAAAGTATTCTGTTCTTGTCTTGGCTTGTATATATGTTTTCTTGAGTTTGAGCCTGATCATGGCAACGACAAGGTGGTGGTCGCTGCCCACGTCAGCTCCTCTTTTCACCTTTACATCAAGTAATGTCTTTCGCCATTTACTTTTGATCATAAAGTGGTCTATCTGGTTTTCATCTCTTCCATTTGGGGATATCCATGTGTACTTGTGTATGGTCCTGGTGGAAACAATGTGCCTCCTATGATCAGTCTGTTTTCTAGACAAAAATTGCTCAACATTTCTCCATTTTCATTTGCAGTGCCACATCCCTCTTTCCCCATTATTGCTTCTCTGTGTCTGTTATTGTTGCCAACTTTTGCGTTTAGGTCTCCCATTATGCACAAAACGTCCTGAGCTGGAACTTTGTCCACTATTTCCTGTAACCTTCTATAAAATGTGTTTTTGTCCTCTTCTTCGGCTTCGTTAGTGGGTGCATAGCATTGAATGATAGTTAGCTTTCCTTGTTTCCCATTAAATCGGGCTTTCAACAATCTTTCATTAATCGGGTGCCACTCTAAGAGATGTTTATTCAATCCTTTCCTTATTATTAGTGCAACTCCTGCTGAATGATTCCCGTCGTCTCTTCCTGAGTACAAGATGGTTTCCCCTGTTCTAGTTGTCGTCTGTCCAAAGCCTGTCCATCTACTTTCGCTGACCCCTAGAAGGTGTAATTTATAGTTTTGCATCTCTTTTACCACCTGTGCTGTCTTTGTGGTCTCAAACATTGTTCTGACGTTCCAGAATCCTATTCTTAGTTTAGATTTGACATCCAGCAGACTAGAATTCCCAGCGTGGGCTTCCTTGCGGCTTTCACCCATACTGTTCATGCTGACAGTGGTACTCTGTCTCAAGACCGCTGGACATCGAGAACATTTTTGTCCTTTCAAAGTTTCTGTAACATTTTTCTTTTTTATGGGGCAGAGTTGTTACACTGCGCCACCCCAACCTGGAGGACCAGGAGGCCACATTTAGTCTGACCTCTCACCTTGGACCTGTCCGGCATGGGTAACCCTTCCAGGAACAGAACATTCCTGCCGGCATAGCTTTCTGGATCATTAGGTACCATCAGCCCTCCACCACCAAGCAAGGTAATGGCCTATGGTAAAACATAACTTACATGTACTACTTCAAACTCATACCCACATGTCAACTTAAAAGGAGAGATAGAGTAGAAACGAAAATATCGGAACATCGTTGGTACTATACTCATGCTACAGTACACGGAGAGCAAAGATCAAGTGGTTCGGCCTATCTAATGAGAATGGAATTACATTTACTCCCTCACGTGCCTACATCAACGACACTCAGGGCTCAGCCCCCCGAGGTAAGCTCAAGAACACGATGGTAGTTGATCATCTCAGAGTCTGTGAAAGCATGGACTGTACAATGTCAAATGCAACACACTCTGGCACAAGATTGCACTTTAACTCTCCCCACGTGAAATGTGGTTAAGATAAGAAAGACCTACATAGTGGTTACATACTAATAGCCAAAAATCACTAAGTAATGAGTACTAAGTAACGAGTATTTGTTTCAAAAGTAGCAACAAGTAACTGAAGGGCACATCAATTCATATAGACTCGATTACAATGTTGATTAAATACGGCTGATGTTGTCTTTATGGATAAATGCTCAAATGTTATGTTTCTATTCCCTTTTCTAATTCCTGTTTATAATTCTTAATATTCGATATTTCAATCCTTCGGCTTTAAAACCCTTTAAACTTATTTACCAATAAATATTTTACACAGGGCAAATGGGGGATTTTGAGTTAGTATACTTTGGCCGAGTTAACTTTTAGCCTGTAACGACTATCTATCTGTTCCTTGTTATCGATCAAATCTACATTCTCTGGTCGCTGTCAGCGCTCTGTCGGTCGGTCTAGTGCACACAGTGTACGGAGAGTTTTTCACTGGCATCTTTTGCAATACAAGTCTTGTACAAGTGGGTATATTTTCCGCTTCCATAATTCTAATTTGCAATGTTTTTTGACAAATTAAATGGCAGAGCGTATATATTTTGCTAGCGAGAATACCTACTATTTGGCAACAAAAGCTAGGGAATTCAAGATCATAGTTCATGCATGGCCAGGACTGCGTTTAATTGTTTTATGAAAAGCCAAATGCTCATTATTGTGTCAATTGACTTATTGTTTTCATATATTTTATACGGTGGGTGCCTGTATAGACAATTCCAATACTTCAAATTAATAACATACGATACGAAGAGAATACTATAAAAATAAATGGGAAGCTAGTAGAATAAACATAAGTATTTATAAACAGAAGCTAATAATAATACACAAGAAGACGACTATTCGATTTCAATATAAAAGAACCATAGTAGAGCAAATGTAAATGTTTAGTGTTAAAATAATAGGCATCCATCGCAAGCGATGATGACAACAGTCTCAGACATGTGCTGTTTCACCTCTTTAGTGTGTGCGGAGGTGACTATAGAGTCTAATCCTAGAGCACAATCCCTTACCACGGGTAGGGCATCTTCTTCATTTGTCAGAACACTGTGTTGTTAACTCAGTGTCGTGGTTTTATGTATTTGTCTTGCGCTTCTCTGGTAACTTGTGTGATGGTTTTCTTAGTCCTCTGGCAGAATTCAACTACGTTATCTATCCACTTTTTCCTTTCTTCCTCTCGCCTTCCTTCCAGATATTCTATTGTGGAAAGCTTCATAGGCAGTTTGGTCTGTTCGCATTCTTACTAAGTGGCCAAACCCCTTCATTCTCTGTTTCGCTAAATAATTCAAGCACGGTCTTGTTCCAACCCTTTCCCTGATGCTGATATTCGTTACTCTGTCGATTCTTGTGTTGTTGGTGACTTTGCGGAGACATATCATTTCGCATGTTGCTATTTTCTGTGTATGTTTCTTATTCATTGTCCATGTTTGGCTTTGGTAACATAGAGTGGGTATGAAGATGCTGTTGATCAACTGTTGTTTAGCTGTCAGTGATATGTTTGGATGTCTAAGTAGTGTCGCTAATTGGTAGGTTATTGCATTTGCTTTCTTTATTCTAGTTTCTATCTCCCTGTCGAGTCTTCCATCCTCTGTAAATATGCTTCCTAGGTACTTGAATTCCTGTATGTGCTCTATTGTACTGCCATTGATGTTGATATTTAGTGTATTATGGTTTCCTTCCTGTATTTATTACCTCAGTTTTTGCTATGTTTATGTTCATGTCATATTTGTTACAATTATAATATAAGGTGTCAATATGATGTTGTAGCTCTTGTTCTTGTTGGTAAATCAAACATTGGTCGTCTGCAAATAACAATTCATTAATTGTTTCCGTTTCTAATTTTGACTCCTGTGTAATTTTATCCATGTATGTTATAAAACATGATCAGAATCAGCCGAGTTATTAGTGCTACATAGAACCAATACTGACATACGGATGCGAGTCATGGACAATGAACACACAGATCGAAAAATCTCTGAGGGCCACAGAAATGTGGTTTTACAGAAGAATGATGAGAATCACATGGACTGCTAAAATGACTAATGTTGAGGTGTTCAATGAGATCAAGACACAGAGAAAGCTCATCATCAATATAAGAAAGAGGCAGTCATCATTTTTCGGGCATGTGATGAGGAGGGGAAGTTTAGAGCACATTTTAACAACCGGTAAAGTTGAGACTATACGAGACAGAGGAAGACAGAGAAAGAAAATTTTGGTTAGCCTGACTTCATGGCACGGAAGATCGTCAACATCTGTGATGATAGCAAACACCCACGACAGAGATTTGTGGAGATCCATGATCGCCTACGCCAGCCGGCATCTGATGAGGATGATACATATATATCAATCTTGCCGTTCTCCTAGACTTGTAAGCTAGGATAAAGTGGGAATCGCTGCATTGACAACACAGATCCACCGTATTAGCCTGTCCAAATAGCATACTTGGATTGGAAGAGTTTGCCACGGACAGAGCAAGCTGGCTGGAGACAGGCTCTTAGTGAGGGTATGAGAACTGATGAAGTTAAACTAAGACATCTTTCCGACATAAAACGTGCCAGGAAAAATAAAAAATAAAATTCACCATTGGCGATATATTCATCGTCTTTCGAGACTAACAGGATGCCAGCATCATCATAAAAGAATATGTGTTTGTACGTGCACTTGAGAGAGATGGGAGGGGGGGATTTGTGTATCCATGAGTGCAGACCTATATAGAGTATGTCGAAGAAGGCTATTGCCCTTATATGTACTGGATAATGTGGCAAATGCAACCTTTTATTTGTATTTATGTATATTTATCTATGCAGAGCTGATCGTAGCTATTGAAACAATTGTTTGTGAAAGTCATTTGTTATATACCCTGGCCCCATTCTTGCTGTCGCTTTATTCTATTCAGGCCTTGTCTGCATGTATATACGTTTACATGCTCAAAGCGTTTACTTGATCTCTGTGTATTATAGACGTGTCTGTGTGTTTATGTGTGTCTGACTGGGTGAAAGGAGATGGGTAGTGGTAACATTTCTGGTAGTGTGCGTGAGAACTTTACAGCACTGTTCTACTCTTTGTGATATTTTATACTTTCCATTCCGACAGAAAATGTCATCACAAACGACAAACACAAGTGCTCGTTGACTCTAACATGAACTGGTAAGAGGTATTTGGTTGTGTGATTAGTTGTATCTATTGTATTGTATTCATCCCCTACCGTTATATGCTAACATGGCTGATAGAAAATTTTATTTTACAGATCCATCCTGGACAACTCGTTCAATATCTTTTATGGAACTGAGTCCGATATTTCTCAACTATCTCAGTAAATTCCGTTTCAGATTGGTTGTATAGCATATCTCTATATACTATTTTCTTTGAAAATATGAGAATAATGGATAATAGCTGCATCCCACAACAGGTGAACTTTCGAAATATTGATTGATTGATTGATTCTTCTTCTTTGCGTTCGTTCTTTACGACCAATTTTAATCATCTTTATGATATGTTTGATCTTTGCCAAGAACGTGTATACGTTGCACATAAGTTTGGTTGGCCCCTAAAACCTCCTTAGCCGCCTCTTACGACAGGTAACGGTGGTTCTATTTTTACACCCCAAATTTGGGCCCCGGTAACCACTCGGGCGATTGATTGATTGATTGATTGATTGATTGATAAGACCATCACCATTACACTTCGGTAAGTAACCATGTGTGCTCCGATCTCTTTCTTACACATGAAGATCTTAGCTGCAGTGCACGAACTCCGTAGCACTGGCGAGGGTCCCGATGTAATTTTGAAGATGGTGAAGATATTTTTGTAGGAATGTTAATTGTAATTTTTATAGGAATTTTGTCAGGGCAGCGACTTTCCAGCCTGCTCTTTTCGATTTTGAACTGCCAAGGGTTTTTTACGTGATCAAATTGAACGCGGACCTCTTTTCTTCTTCTCTCCTTCAATCGTTCTTTTCGGCCACTTTGATCATTCTTATTGTGATATATAAACAGCCTTTGACAAGAACTGTTTTTTACGTTGTGCCAATTATGCTCCTATGGTGACTAGGCCCACATCCGATTTCGCCAGCATTTTATTTACTAGGGTAGCTTGCCTAGATTTGCTCTTTACGATCATCTTTCGCCGTATATTTGGTCTTTATGACCTACGCCAAAGAGATGTGCAGCCTTTCTGACTATGTTCCAGATTAGGAACATTACTCACTCTTTTTGGGGCACATAAGCTTGTCCTGGGACGGCGTCTTATACGTATAACACACCATGAAAAGTGTCACCCTTCGCCAATGTTTGAATTTGGACAGCCTGTCAAATCTTTACATTGTCGGCCTTACTTTTCTGACCACTTTGAGTTTATTCCGGAGTAGGAACATTCTCAGCCTTTTCGAGGCGCGTGTCGGCACTTGGCAATTTGCATTTACTACTCTGCATTTTCCCTGGCCCCGGGAAACACTGGACTGGGGCTACGCACAAGTAATGTAGAGGGTCGTTTCATTAGGCGCTATCGGCGCAACTTAGATTTTGCGCTCGCCAAACATCACCCGCCCTGGTTTTTCCAGGGATGTTAGTTGTGAGTACAACAGTAAACAGCGCGTTGTTTCAGAAAAGCAGTTTCGTTAGGCGCTAAAACGCAACTTTAGGATTTGCGGTCGGACAACTTTACCCAATAGATTTGTCTGCGCTTGACCTCTTGTACGGAGTTTACTGCAATCTTCCCATGTGTCGATACGATACGTTACAGTGTTTTCAAAGACACTTGCCGAGACCTTTGATTTGTTACGCATCGTTCTCGTTGATTCTTGCACCACAGTTGGCAATTTATTTGCGGCTATTTACTTCGGGGAGTTGGATTCGTTCACAGACGACTCTTACACTACTGTTTCTTACGTTTCAGCAACTATTTGGGCAACTTTTCATCGGACATCGGCCAGGAGATGCGTTCATTTTGTTCAGGGATTTTGGACCTGCATTACTTTTCCGTGCCTGCACTACTACCACTACCTGTAGCTCTCCCTCGATCCCTACCCGCTTGGCCAGACAAGAACCGTTGTCTGTTACCAGGGTCACCACGTTGAGGTAGGGTAGGATCTTGAATAGCGCCAGCTCATTAAACCTGGTGTAACGTTGTCCCTAGAATTGCGTCTTTGACCCCGGACCTTCGTTTTATCGCCTGTCTCCGTAGGACTACGAACTCGATCTCACCTACACTAAGATCTGGGATCTCTGGAAAAATTTCAAGATGGTTCCACGAGGGAGTGAATCTGATACCTTTGGCACGAGAATATAAGAGGAAATATATGAGGATCCAAGTCAGACCACTGGACAAGTATAAGGATATCTGCAAGACCGACATACCAATACTTGGATTCTCCGCAAAGGGTTAATTCGTATTTTTCATATATACTGGCCTACACGCTTTGATATAACTCAAAAAAGGCTCGTACTCAGGTTGAAATGCGTGCCTAAACTTAAAGAATTCAAACTCTAGATAACTAGATAAGTTTATAGTTGGTTCTGTTTACACCCCCTACATAACAAACAAACAATAGATGAATGACTTTCTTCAGTCCCAACATATGGATAAAAAACTATCTGGTGACCAGCTATAAAAAATCATTAAGCAAATGAACATAATCTTTCTAAGAGAAACTTATAGATGAGCTTCAAGGCAAGAGAAACAAGCCGAAACTCGTCACAGCTATTCACTTGCCAAATGACCTTCTGTAAAGGCGAAAAATACCATATATATATTATATATATATATATAATACATAATGGATATAGCAGGAATGTTGATGTATTAGTAGGGTCAGTATGGGCCCACATAAAATAATGATATAACGTGTATTTATTATTATAAATTAAATATGAACAAAACCATGATTTATCCAGAAAAAATGTCTGGTCCCACCAACAAAAATGATCACTACCTGCCACTGTGTGTATATATATATATTCTTCTTTTCTGTCTCCCTGTATACTGTAGGCTATCCTAGTTGTTATCTTTGTTAGCACTAATATAAAGTAGTTTTAATACTATTAAATATATTACCAAGCTAAAGTGTAATGCTATAGTATTAGACTGGTTATTGGTTGAGTAACAACGATAATGGAGAAAGCAGGGAATGTTGAAATGTTATTAGTGATTAGGGTCAGAATAAATGTGAATACATTTTAAGTTAGTGGTGGAGATGAAGTGATGATTGGGTGAGATTATGATATTAATATTTGGAAGTATTGATAATATGATGGTTGAACTGTTATTGAAAATATAGTGTTGTTACTATTCTTTGTGATGATAAGTTGGTTGTGTTGCTAGTATTGATTCAGATGAGATCAAGTCTAATTTCCATGTTGAATTTCATCTACAGTGGATCAATACAATTTGATGTATTACATCATTGTGGTATATTTGTAGAAACCACCTTTTGTTCAACTATTGACGCTTCTTTCTCACTTACTGCTTTGTCTTTCTATTGCCCTGAACTTTTCTACAACCATGCATTTAAAAGTGTCAAATTTATTTGTGTGTCTAAAATATTTGATATGCTTATTTGTTTTATTCATTCCTTCCTTTGCGTTCCCGCTTTTATTCATTCAATTTTGTTCCCTTTTGTTATGATCATATTGTGTTATTATATGTAATGCGATTGACGTCATAGCACATTGGGCATTCCCAAGTGTGCTCCATCTTCCTCTGCAGCAGCCATCCCAAAGTCCACTTGCTCACTGTACCCATAAGAAGTTGATTTGTATATCTTCTCTCTCTACCATGAAGACGACTATATTATAATTATTATTAATGATTATTTACTTTTAAATGTGATGCTGGTAAATATGTAATGACTATGTACATTAATTCTTATTTTGGCATTTTTCTATTTTTTATAACACAACAAATATTTAGCTCGAAAGAGGAGGATACGGTTGAGCACTTGGCAGCACCCTTATGTCCTCACATTAAGAACCCAGAGATCATAATACAAATGTTGAAGAACAACTATGGATTTGATGTCACTCATCTCAAACCACAGAATGGATATGATGACCTCAACTACCATGTTCTGGTTGCTCCTGTCCACTCTAATCCTCAAGTTGACAAAATTTCACCACTAGGCTACTTTTTGAAAATTTCTAACCTTAGAGACTCCCAAATGCCTGAATTTTTGCGTATGTATTTTTTATCATGAGAAATGTATGTGTGTTATTTTATTGCAAAAAACTGCATATTTGTGCAAAAATTACTTTTTATTTGTTCCTGTTGTACAATTTTTTTTATGTGGAGAGCTATGTGTATGTCATGTCTGCAAACTCTGTAGAAAGTTGTATTTATTTTGTGAATTGTGAGTTTTAATATATGTGTATACATTTTAACATTTCACAGTATATATATATAAGAATAATTTGAATGATCACAAATGTCACACAGGAAATGAAAAATCCTGGAGATATATGTAGGTCCAGAAGAAAAAGAGTTCATCATTATCATCATGTGCCATGCTGTTTGTCATCAATGATCATAAATATCCACAAATGTCAGTTCTTGGCGCTGATTGTCAATTCGACATTTAATACTCTTTATGATATGAAGCCAGAATGTCCAAATTTTCTCTTTCTGTCTTGTCTCTTATTTATTTTACTGGTTGGCGCAATGTGTTCTAAACCTCCCTTTCTCATCAGATGCCCAAAAAATGATGACTGTCTTTTTCTTATATTGATGTTTTCTCTGTTCCTTGACCTCTTTTAACACATCTTTGATGTGACTACAAATAGTATGACTATGGACGTTACGCCATGAACAATGAAATGGTGTGACTGGATATGTAGAATGTCCCCTATGTCTGCATTCTCAGTGACTCAATGAACATAGTTAGGAAGGACAAGATAGATTGTGTGCATAGACATTGGGTGGAGTCTGTTTTGAGTTTGGCACCTGCAGAGAGTCATCGTAATTTTTGTTCCAGAACATGCCAGAGTCTTAGAGATTTGGGCAAGCGGACAGATTTGTGGCCATGACTGCAGTGACAAGCAGTATAGCAGTGGAAAAGGTTTATATTCTGAATGCCATGAGACTATCTGGTCAGAGAATTCATGTGATGACATGCCTTCTATGTTCATGTCATCCCAACTGCTTGAACTTAGTGTCAAACATGGTGTTGCTGGAGCTTAACATTCTACTGCATGATGTTTCATTAACCAATACACAACTGGAACTGTAAATCACTGCATGCTGGCGGATATACTGAAAATGAGATTGAAACACTTATGGACTTGTTCCTTATACACTGAGAATGATCTCAAGATGAACTTATAAACTGATTAACGAACTATCATTATGTAAGCTAAGTCACAGAACATTTCTAGTTTTGCTTCAAAGACAGAAACAACAAATACATTTCTTACCAACACAAATTTTTCTAAGTTTTACAATATTTCATTATTTATTAAATAAAGAATAAATTTCAAGTAAAGGAAATTGAATGCATAATTTTGTTGTAGCACAATTATTTACTATTATAATAATTAATATCTTTATCTCAACTTTTGCTATTCATTTTTATGTAGTAAGAGATAGTCACATACGTATAGTATTTACCTTATATTTTTATAAAGATGCCCAGCTAGCAGTAATGGAGCACTTGCTGAAGAATGGTATTCTCTGTCAGACTGCCATCAGGAGTATCAAAGGCGAAGCTTTCACTGAATGTACTGCCTCAAATAAGGATGGTAAAGTTTATTTTACATTTATACAGGATTTATTTATTTTAAATTGGATATATTTTTATGCATCACTTCCAATAGTTTTCAGTATTCAGTGTTGAAGGACTAAAATCATTGCACTCTGGACAGACTCATAAGGACTAAGTCTCTTGATTTTATCAAATTCATACGGAGTCTATCCATCAATTTAAGTAGTTTGAAATTACATGTTGTACAAGAAGAGCTGGATGATGAAGGACAGATTGAGGAATTTGTTTAATCAGCGAGCCACAGAACCCATAAGTAGACATAACCTTCAACATCTGCAGAGTGAGGCTGAGTACCAATGGGTATGCACAGAGGGCTACAACATCAGTTCAGTGACCATTGTCAATCACTTATTTTTTAAAAGCTATAGTTTATCCTTTCAATCTTCTATCAGGTGTGAGTGTTACCTACCTAGTGTCCCTCAGAACATATCTGCCTGGTATTGTCATAGCAGATACAGCATTGACATCAAAATTGTTGTATAATGTTGGACTATATGTGGCTAAAATCTCCAAATCATTAGAGGTAAATCATTTTGTGTTCATATTTAATTTTTGTAACAATTTTTGTCTTTGAATGAATTTATGTATGTCATTTTGCTTCACAATAATTGATCACAGTAATTAACTTCCATGTTTTCACAAGCTGATGGGCTAGACTAAAATTGTGCAGTTTAAAACATTGCACTATTTTGTTTTTTAAACTATGCAGAACCAAATGTCAAGAGTCCATATTTTAGAGCTAGATAATCTCAACTCACTGTACACTTCTGCTTCTTCTTCTTCTTTGTGTTTGTTCTTCTCAACTAAGTTATCACTCTTTGTGATTTGTTTGGTTTGTGGCAAGAACGAAACTATGTTGCACCTTAGTGTTGTTCCTACTCATGTAGGACAGGCGCATCCAAATATTTTGGCCTAAGGAATAGTTTGGATTTGTCTGACCTGACAATCTCTTACATTTTCGTCCTTCTCTGCATTAAATGACTTTACATTACTCTGCATTAAGTGAGGTCATTTCAGATTAGGAACATTCTCAACTGTTGTAAGACATGTATAGTTTTGTCACCACCAGGCAATTTGGGGTTTCCACTCTGTATTTTTCCTTCAAAGGAAGCAGATACATTATACTAAAACTGACCACAAGTAACCAAGGAGGGGAGTTTTACTAGGCACAAAATGATACTTTTGTTCATGCACTCGACTAATCCAACCCACCCCAGCACCCTGGGTTTCGCCTCTGGTACAGAGCTTACTGCAGTGTTCTCTTGCCTCGACACAGGACAGACAGATTACATTTACAGTCTTGCCAAGAGTGAAATAATCTGGCACCCACCAGCTTGACTCTGTGGGATGTGAGTTTATGCTTACAGACAATTCGCTGTACGGTTTCCATGCCCTGTTTCTCTGCCCCTTGCACTGCATTTGTGTCAGTTATTCAACTCTAGATGTTGGTCAGGAGACATGTGTGGGTGCATTCACTCTGGAATTATGATTGTCTGTAGTGTAAGTTAGTGTAAACAGATCTCATAACATTTGTGGCTGTGCTCACACTACTATCTTATGATGTAACTCTCCTCTCCTTCGATCCCTACCCACTTTGCCATAGGTAGGATAGGGTCTTGGTCAGTGCCAGCTCAATGACCCTGGCACAACCTTGTCACTTTATTTACTGCACCTTTGGCCCTGGCCCATGTCCTGTTTTTGCAATATTTTTACAACCTTATATTTTGTGGTTGTTGGTTATTGAATCAATCGTATAGCACTTTTGGTAGACCCACTTTTTAGTCTTCTCCTGCAGATATATTAAGGTATACATAATGATGGTTTCTATAGCTAATTGGTTTAGCACAATCCCTCTATTCATTAATGGCCCCAAGCTAATGATACACCATAATAAAAGTTGAAATTCGATATTCTTAGAGAGACAAACATTAACAACTTTGTGACAACTGGAGTAAGTTAATACAAAAGAAGAAAAGAAATAGTAAGTAAGAGAGATATATAATTGTATGAGAATTTTTCTGAAAAAGACATAAAACAGCTGAAGTATTGAAATGGCAAATAGCATATGGTTGTGAACAAATTTATCATCAGTGATACAGGACAGTATTGTTAATGAGGATCACATTGTTTCAGCAAATTGCCTCTATATTGTCCATGATGCTTTCCGAATCTCTCATTAACCTCCGCTCATTTGTTTTATTCTGCAATAGAGGCAGAAGAATGATCACACTTTCTTTAATTTGTACCGAGTAACTGTTGTTGGTTATGGCTATATTGTTCCTTGCCCCTTTTATTTTACTTATGAGCAACCATCAGCAATATCCACTATAAAATCTATTTTCTTTACCTTTATATATATATATTGTAGGATAAAATATTACAGCTGATAAATTGCATTTATAACATCTCCTGCGTCAATTTTTAATAAATAGTTCATTATATGTTATAGGACTTCCAGCATCCATTTTATGAAACATTTGAGTGTCCTTGGAGCATGAACACCATTCCTAATCTGAAAGGAATCCTATTTTCAGTAAAAGATGACAAGATGAGAAAAATATCGGAAGAAGTGATTAAGGCATTTGTTTCTGAGGTTGAACCAAACAAACATGGCTTTAGAAAAGGTCAGTATGTTTTTTTTAAAAACAAAAGTACTAGTCTATATGTCAATCACTGAGCTCCCTCATAAATAATAAACATATATCCATTATACCCTACCAAACATGTCAGAAAAGATGAAGAATTCCCTATTGATGTGTAAAT
The DNA here is from genome assembly GCA_020796225.1 of Arion vulgaris. Taxonomy (NCBI): domain Eukaryota; kingdom Metazoa; phylum Mollusca; class Gastropoda; order Stylommatophora; family Arionidae; genus Arion; species Arion vulgaris. The sequence continues at coordinate 39,862,022 of CM036756.1, forward strand.
TACTTCTTGTTACCCTATCTAGCTCAACTGATTGCATATGAGCCGTCATTTTAAAGATTCGCCCTGCTTATCGTGGAGAAAATATACTTGATAACTCTCATTTGTAAAGCCATAGTTATTTCTTAGATGGTAATATTGTTCGCAAGTTGCTAAAAGTTTAATTAAAATAATAATAATCTTTCTAGCTTCTACTTAAGTACAGGTTCTCAATCAATATTTGCCATTGTTTTGTCTAGTTCTGTTCTTTACATGTCTCTCCTCCTTCTCTTCGGGTAGAATGTCCTTTGCAGAGAGTCACTCTTACCACAGCCCACCTGAAAGGTTCTTAATCTCTAGACAATTTTCTTGCCTCCTCCATCCTCATGTTCAAAGTATCTCTCTGCCCACCTGCCCAGCGTGTTCGTAGCGCATTGGACGACAGGTGACAAGCCCATGTGAGTGCGGTTCAATTCTGCGGGCTGGCTGAAAAGCTACAGGTTCTCCAGATTTATGGTGTTCGTGGCACCAAACCAAAGGATTACGATGTCCATGGCACCGAGTCGAAGAGCTGAAAGCTCAGTGCTTCTGGATCGAAAAAAAAAAAATAATTAATCTCTGAACTGACATATGAAGTCTCCTGATTTCTTTTGTACAGTCTGCATTGTTGATAATTATGGAATCGAGATATTCAAAATTTGCAAAAAAATGTTATTTCTCCATTGTTGGTGGTAATTATAGGCTAGCATTTTGCATTGTCAGTGAACATAATCTTGGTTTGCATTTGTTTTTGAATTCAGAAAAAGGTTTTTGTCTTTACTGTATTCTTAACAGAAACAACTAACCGTTCTAATCACTCGATTGCTGCAGCAATTTTATTTTTACCTCAAAATATAGAAATACCTTCATGTACTTGTCAATTTTTTTGTTTTTCTCGTTTAATGTTGATGTTGTTATGATTAATAAATGTATTGACAGATAATCCAATTTTCTTGTATACAGGACAAATTCATGGAGACTTAAATGAGCAGAACATCCTGGTGACTGTGGGCTCATCCTTAAACTCAGTTCCTGAGATCAGTGGACTTCTAGACTTCCAGGATAGTGCAAAATGTTTTCCAATATATGACCTTGTCTTAAGTGTTGCATACATGCTTATGACAAAGAGTTTAAATGTACCAGTTCTGGATGCTCCAGGGCACATTTTGGCAGGCTACACATCCTTGTTAGATCTAAACTCCATAGAAAAAGCAGTTTTTAGGACTTTGGTGGCAGGGAGGATGGTACAAAGTCTTGTTATGGGAGTCTATACTCACTCTCTAGATCCTTCTAACCAGTATTGTTCTGAGGAAGGACAGTGTTGATGGAAAGCTCTTGAGGCTTTCTGAGGCTAATATAGTAGAGCCAACATAGATGGATGAGATAGTTCAGTCTTATAACTAATATTTCTTTATATCTTACTATAAGGTAATAATATTAAACTTAATATCTATCTCTAGTGCCTTAAATCTTTATACAATGTGCTGATTTATAAATAACATTCTTTACCATTTAACTATAAGATATATAAATTATAATTGATAACTGTCCGTAGTGTCTTAAATCTGTACAAAATGCTCTTATTTATCGCATCTCAACCTTTTTGGCCAAGATCAAAGTGTGGTGCTCTACTGATAGTGGCCAAAGGGTGGGAGTCTTCATAGATCCAATAGGCAACTAAATCTATCTAAATAAAAAAGAACAGCTCTCATTCAAAGAATGACAGAGCTATGAGTTTTAACGATTCTAAGCATACCTGGGTCCACCCACTGCGTAAGGAGCCCAAGAATATTTTTTTTTAAATATTTATTAACTTTTTACTATGAGGAGTAAAATGTATAATTTGATTACAATCTGTAGTGCCTTAAATCTTTACAAAATACTCTGATTCGTTTTTATCAAGATTTAAATATGTTGAAGGTCTCATTATAGATGAAAGACCTGAAATTGTGATTTTACTTTTTGCAGTTGTATTTCAAATGCCCTACATATTTTTTTATTGTATTTGTATAGGAAGCTAACAATGTCCTCTGTGTTTTATATATCACAGAGATTACTATATACATCACCTTTAACTGTATATTTAAAACAGTATCAAATCCTGAAGGCATCAACCTGCTGCAAATGTAGAAAGAAAGGAACTATCTTCTGACTCAGAGCAGGCCATATTAGGTTGAACTCCCACCTAAATAAATTAACCCATCTCACCCACCAAATACTGAAACTTCAACATGAGACAGTGCAGCATGTCTTGAAGTTTCCTGGACTCAAGCAAGCTAGACAATACCTTCTCCCAAAATGACCATCTATCCAATAACCTTTTATGAGAGTCTATTACTGCTATAGAAAACATACAGAATTTATAAACTGACATTAGCTGCGCAATAGTGAAAACTCGCAGCTCTGGTTAATAGAAGAAATAAACTATATATTTTTTTATTTAAACATGGTTCATATTAGCATGATATTTATATAATTATATTTTCAGTCTTTCTAACTAGTTTGGGTTCTTTCTTTTTTGTGTTACTCAGTTTGTTTTTGTACTAGATGATGTGCTGCTTCTCTTGTAATTAGTTACATTTCCAAGTATCTTTCTATGGTACAGAATACTGCTCAAACTTATTATGTTTTAGTAAAAAAGCCAGCAGTGCGCATATGACTTCTGGCAAGAATCATGCTGAAGTATCCAACTTCCATTTCTTACTGGAAACAGAAGAGGTGTTTACGAAGGCATCATGAAAGCTCTACCAGTCTTGAGCAACTTAAATCAAACACCAACAGAGACAGAACTCAGTAATGCAATCAACACCCTGGCAAATGGGAAGGCATTCTCCAACCTCCCTGAAGTGATCAAATGTGCTAAGAAATCTCTGCTGCATGAAGTATTACGATTATATTGGGAAGAGGGAGAAGTTCCTCAGGACACGAGGGATGCAAACATTGTCACCTTATACAAAAATAAAGGTGATCATGGTGACTGTAACAATTACTGTGGTATCTCGTTGCTCAGCAACATGTGGAAGGACTTCGCTTAGTTTGAACAAAACAGGCTGCAAAAGCTAGCAAACTGAATGTCCCCTCAGTGACAATGTGGATTTAGATTGGATAGATCAATCAGATGTTTTAATGAGAATGAAATACAACCAACCACCAATAATAGCATACAATAAAAGAGATTGGGTACTAGAGCTAAGGAAGCCCAAGAAAAAATGGATAGACAATATCAAGACCACACTACATAAACACGGATACAACACAGCAAGGGCGACTCATCTAGCCCTAGAGCGCAAATTAAAGCTCCCATCCCTACGCTTAATGGCAAGAGTGGACAGCCAACTACATCTTCCACCTGGGAATAGACAATAGATCAACCAGTGAGATGTTATTCATCTTGAGACAACTACAGGAGAAATGTCGCGAAAAAAGAATGCCACTATACATTGCTTTCATAGACCTAACAAGAGTATTTGAACTAGCAAATAGAATTGACCTCTTCAGGCTTCTGAAGAAAAACATCGGCTGCCCTCCTAAGCTGCTTAAAATCATATCACCATTCTATTATAACAAGAAGGGTACAGTTAGCACACTTCCCATCAAATACGGTGCCAAACAGGGCTGTGTACTTGTGCCCACACTCTTTTGTGATGTTTTTCTAATTGTTTCTCTCCCATGCTTTCAAATCAATCCCTTCTTTCAAGAAGGTATGTCTCTTCACACAAGATCAGATGGAAAACTATTCAACATGACTTGATTTAGAGCTATGACCAAATCTCAAATGGCCACCAGCAGAGAACATATGTTTGCCACGATGCAGCATTAACGAGAACACAGAGAAAGGGCTTCAATATCCCATGGACAGATTTGTTGCACCATCCAACGAATTCGACCTTCAGCCTGAAGAAAACAATTATCATGTTCCAAGATATTATCAGAGCCTCATCTATTAACATTGGAGGTTATAGGATCAAAGTAATCAATAACTTTGCATACCTTGACTCTACCATCAGCAGCAACCTAACACTCGAAGACGAAACTAGCAGCCGCATTGGGAAGGTACCCACTGTTATGCTCAAATTAGCAAAGCGTGTATGGGAAAATAGGGCTCTCATATGAAGCAAAAAGGCACAGGTATATAAGGCCTGTATTCTCAATGCCCTACTGTATGGTAGTGAGACGTGGACTACATATGTCAGATACGAACATCGTCTACCCACATGCGCTGCTCAGGTGAATATAAAACATCCGATGGTAAGACCCCATCTCCAATATAGAAGTCCTGAACCATGCTGATATTCCAAGCATGTACACCTTGCTGAGTCAGGGACGTCTGAGATAGATGGGAAACATGCGCTTCATGAGCGATGATAGAATCAAAAAGGACATTCTGCATAGTCAACTCGCAACTCGTACTAGACTGAATGGGTGCCCCTTACTATGCTTTATTGACACCTGCAAGCGTGATCTCTCTCTCTCTCTCTCTCTCTCTCTCTCTCTCTCTCGATCCCCCCAAGCGTGATCTAACTTCATGCAGCATAGACAAAGAAAATTGGATGCGGTTGGTCAAAGATATGCTGACATGGCGAGCTCAAAAAGAAAACAAGAAACATTAAGTACTCAAAAGGACCCTTTTCAGTTCAAAATCGAGAAGAGCAGGCTGGAAAGCCACTGCCCAGGCAAAATTCATTAGAAACGATTAAAAATAAAATTCCTACAAAAATATCTTCACCATCTTCAAAATTACATCAGGGACCCTCGCCGGTGCTACGGAGTTCATGCACTACAGCTGAGATCTTCCAGTGTAAGAAAGAGATCGGAGCACACATAGTTACTCACCGAAGTGCAATGATGATGGTCCAATCAATCCTCTTCTTCTCTTAGCTTGGATACCTCCTTCCATTTGTCTTACTTAGAGAGTAGTATCAAATAATTGTACTAGTCCTCACTGATTGTGCCACTATTTTAGCTGTTGTTAAAATATGTGCGATCTTGTCTATCTCCCTATCCGTGAGTCCGCTTATGTCATCATACCTAATGCTAGTGCAGCGGGGTTTTTTTCTTCCTTTAGTGCGGAGTAGACTTTTTGATCAAGAGGGCTCTTTCAATATAGAAGCCCGCCGGCCCAGCGTGTTCGTAGTGCGTCGGACGACGGGTGACAAGCCCCCTGTGAGTGCGGTTCAATTCCACGAGCTGCAGAAAAACCAAAGGTTCTCCAGATTGACGGTGTTCGTGGCACCGAACCGAAGGGTTACGATGTCCATGGCACCGAGCCGAAGAGCTGAAAAGCTCAAGCGCTTCTGGATAGGAAGAAAAAAAATCCATATAGAAACAAACAAACAAAAATGTTGACAAGTCTGAAAGTATTACATGTGTTTATTCGCCAATAGAGTCACAGATAAAAAGATATGCGGAAGAAATTAAGTTATATGAGAGACTACAGATTAAGATACTACAAATGTAAGTGTTCTAAATTACTTATCGAAATCAGATAACGTTTAAGGACAAACAAAAAATAAACAATTTAAAACAACGCACGAAAAGGTCCGATTTCCCTTTTTGAGAGATCCTCCAAAGAAAAATTACAACAGCCGGACTGACCAAGAAAGTACGCGAACAGATCAGACCGATACTGATTACTGTTGATTGATTGATATGTCCATCATCATTGCACTTCGGTGAGTAACCATGACTACACTGAGATCAGGAATCTCTGGAAAAATATCAGGATGGCTCAACGAGGGATCGAACATGATACCTTTGGCACGAGAGACGAGCACTTAACCTCTACGACACAGAGACCCCCAAAGATTACTATAATGAGGCGGGGGGAGGAGGTGGTAGATAGGAGGGAGAATGTATTATGTTGGTAAGGGGAATGATTCTCAAGTATTAGAGAGCGTGTTGTTCATTCAAGTTGAATTGGTTTTTGGTTAGTAAACTGACGTCTTACCACTCCGGTCAGGCCCATAAGGGTTCAATCTCCCCCAGAACATGTTCAAGAGTATATACACTGGTGGTTGTCGTGACTTGCTGGTTAAACTCACTCCTCACTCTGCCCCCACAGACATCCAGTTCTGCCCAGCACCGGATTAGTCTAGTAACAGAAGTAGCAAATGCTACGGGTCCCGCGCTTCTGGGGGCCCCGCGCCTATGTGACAGAGATGAAAAGGAAAGAAATAACCAAGATGTTATATCGAAAACACGCAAACTGTCTGAATTTTTTTAATGTCGTGTGTGATGGTGCTGAATCCAAAGAAATTGAAGCAGAAAATACAGAAGCCGTGTCTCACTGTGTAGTAGATGAAGGCGGTGCTATAGAAGAATCATCATTACCAATATTACCATTTAGATCAGCAACTCTTCACGATTTAGTCACATTTTCCACAAGACAAACGGAGATCAAATGTACCGCAAGTCCGTCTAATTTAGCCATATCATCTTCGAGTCAAAGAGAGGCAGAAAGTACAGCACATGCTTCCAATGTAGCAACATCTTCTACAAGGCAAAAACACAACGAAAGTAAAATGTACTCCAACAATATTGGTGAATGACCAGGGCCGGATTAGCCTAGTAGCAGAAGTAGCAAATGCTACGGGCCCCGCGCTTCTAGGGGGCCCCGCGCCTATGTGACAGATGGAAATGGGAAAAATAACCAGATGTTATATCAAAAACACGAAAACTGTCTGAATTTTTAAATGTCGTGTGTGATGGTGCTGAATCCAACGAAATCGAAGCAGAAAATACAGAAGTCGCGTCTCACTGTATAGTAGATGAAGACAGTGCTATAGAAGAATCATCATTACCAATATTACCATTAAGATCAGCAACTCTTCACGATGTAGTCACACTTTCCACAAGACAAACTGAAGTCGAATGTACAGCTAGCTAGTCCTCCCAATTTAGCCATATCATCTTCAAGCCAAAGAGAGGCAGAAAGCACAGCACATGCTTCCAATGTAACATCTTCTACAATCCAAAAACACAACGAAAGTAAAATGTACTCCAACGATATTGGTGAATGGCCAAGCAACTGCAATCGAGATTATTGGATTGTGAAAGAAAGTAGCGAAGTGCAACATATGAACAGTGATTTCATGTCTTAAAAAAACCCCAAAAAACCATACGATTAAGAAAACAATCCCCGATTTTGTCGAAAGTCGTTTTTCACATACACGCATACACCAACGAACAAAACTCACGTGAGAGATTGGTTGTGTTATACAGAAACTAAAGGACAACTGTTCTGTTTTGTTTGCAAAGTGATTGATTTAGGCTGTACCATAGAGTGACTGGTGTATTTGGAATACTCCGGCAGTTAAAATCTATTACAGCAGAAGAGATCTTGAAAAGAACTTCAAATATTGTCAGCTCTTACCAAGAGGATTTGGAAGAAAGCTTAAGCGACGAACTTATGCAGTTCACTGAACTTCTTAAAATTAATGTAGCTGCTGCTATTAGCAACGAAAAGCATGAGGCTCTTGAACTGCAATTTTATAAATTTATAATGGAAAATTCATTAGAATCGTGTTTCCCAAATGTAGAAATAGTCTTACGAATTTACTTGTCTTTAATGATTTCTAACTGCAGCGGAGAACGTTCTTTTTCAACATTAAAGCGTATAACAAGTGAGTTAAGAAATATGATGGGACAAGATCGTCTAAATAACCTCACCTTAATGAACATTGAATGTAATTTACTTAGAGAAATTGATTTGTCTAGTGCTATCTCTAAATTTGCTCACATTAAATCGAGACAAGTTTGTTTGTAAAAGTTGTGTTTTATTTTAATATCATACAAAACCTAGGGCCCCGCGCTAAAATTTGCTACGGGCCCCGCGCTAGCCTAATCCGGCACTGTGAATGACCAAGCAATTTCAATCGAGATTATTGGATTGCGAAAAGAAATAGCGAAGTGCAACATATGAACAGTGATTTCTTGTCTTCAAAAAAAACCAAAAACATACGATAAAGAAAACAATCCAAGATTTTGTTGAAAGTCGTTTTTCACACACACACATACACCAACAAACAAAACTCACATGAGAGATTGGTTGTGTTATACAGAAACAAGTTTGTGACAAGTTTGTTTGTAAAAGTTGTGTTTTATTATTTTTTATCATACAAAACCTAGGGCCCCGCGCTAAAATTTGCTACAGGCCCCGCGTTGGCTTAATCCGGCACTGGTTCTGCCTATACAACGTGTAATTCCAAACTCTTTGAATCTCAATGTAGGTTATAGATTCAGTATCAATTTGTGTGTCTTCATCCACAGCCAACTCTAGATAACCAGGCCAGACATCTGACTGGGGGTTCCCTGACCAAGATCAGAAAAGGGGGCCGGAAAATATAGAAGTTTGATAGAACACTGCAAGCTTTTTGCAATTTTACTCAATTCTGTGAGTCTATGGTTATTTATTGGTGAAAAATATTCATAATATTGATATTCCTTATTGTTAAACTTAACTTGTTGCATAATATAACTTCGAGTTAGCATTTGTGTTGATTTTAAAATGAATTCGTCTATATACACCAATACTGGAATGCGAGGTCACGTGGTGTAGTTGTGGTCTGACTTCCCACAATTCTTACCTGATCCCGAAGGCCCAGTAGTTTATAGTTGGTTCTGCTTCGTCCAACAGGTGGTATGCGAATTACCGAAGGACTATCCCTCCCTCTCCCCCACCATAATATTCATCTTCAGCTCCTCAACGGTTGATGCAAGTCTATTTGATCCCTCATTGCCGCGAACATCCACATGTTCTGGGCAGTAGATTCACGTAAGCCTGTGGAGGTTGAAAACCTCAATATACGACATCCCTTTACACGCAACCTGCATTGTGAACCTTCCGAAGCATCGACTGAAAGTCGGACACAACAACGGCTCCAGTAAACTGAGTCCTAGAGAGCGAACGGAGGACAATACCGGTCTCAGTCTCCATCCTCATACTAGAAGTAACTGTCATGTATGCTCCGTTAAAACGATCCGCTCTGCAACGACCTAACTATGCGTGATAGATAGGAAACCGAAGTTTCCTCACGAAGCACAGAGCTATCAGTATCTCTCTCTCCTCTCTCCTCTCTCTCTCTCTCTCCCTCTGCCTTTTTAACCTGGATTGGGGCATAGGCCCTCAACCAACTCATGCCACATCTTCCTATTCCCTACCTACCTCCTGCAGCTTTCTCCAACTCTTCTTTATATTGTTGATTTCTGCCTCCAAATCGCGTCTCCATGTATTTCTCGGCATTCCCTTCTTTCGCTGTCCCTTCGGGTTCCAGGAAAATACCCTTCTTGTTATATTCCCCTCAGGTTTTCGAAAAGTGTGTCCTGTCCAGCGCCAGTGTCTTTTTTAACCTCTTGGTCCACTGGAATTTGTCTTGTTCTCTCCATAAGTTCCTCATTTGTAACCCTATCATACCATCTTAGCCCCTCTATTCAGCCCAGACACCAGTTGATGAATGTTTGCAGTTTATGTGATATTATTTTAATAATTCTCCATGTTTCTGATCCATACAGCAGAATTGCTTTAACATTAGAGTTAAATATCCTAATTTTTGTTCTAGATCTGATTTCTATAGACTTCCATATGTTTCCCAGTGCAATGAAAGCTCCTCTTGCCTTCTATATTCTTATTTTGACATCTCATCTGTTCACCCTCTTTGTCTACATTGCTGCCCAAATATTTGTATGACTCTACCTCTTGAAGTGGGATTTCACCAAGGAGATCAATTTTCATTTGCTTGGTTAATTCTCATTACCTTTGTCTTTCCCTTATGATTGTTAAGCCCTAGTTGCTGGGACCTTTGATTCAATGTGTGTAGCTTATTCAGCATCTGATTTTGTGTATATGACAGAAGGGCTATATCATCAGCGAAGTCCAGATTTTTTAGTTGCTCTGTCATTGTCCAGTCGATTCCATTTCTGGTGTTAGTTACTGCTGTCTTCATAATCCAGTCTATTGTCAGTAAGAACAACAAAGGTGATAGAAGACATCCCTGACGCACTCCTGTTTATATTCCAAAAGTGTCTGTTAGTTTACCTTCATGAAGAACTCTAGATTTCATATCTTATATGATGCTCTTATTAGGTTAATAATTTTCTGTGGGATCCCATAATGTCTCATCAATTTTCAAAGGGTTTCCCTATCAATACTGTCAAAAGCCTTCTCATAATCCACAAATCCGATATAAAGTGGGGATTTCCATTCAATACTTTCCTCTATTATTATGCGTAATGTGGATATCTGGTCAGCACAGGATCTATTTGGTCGGAAGCCTGCTTGTTCATTTCTTAGTTTTATATCGATGGCATCTCTAAGTCTCTCCAGGATAATTCTGCTTAGTATTTTCCCAGGTACTGACAACAGCATTATTCCCAGTGGCGGCTCGTGCTCTTTTTTGTTGGTGGGGCCATACACAAATTTTCGGAAAACAGTCATGGTTTTTGGGTTAGGTTATATTTAATTTATAAAAGTAAATACACATTACACCTTATTTTTGGTAGGGTCCGGCCCCACTGGCCCTTAATGACGAGCCGCCACTGATTATTCCTCTATAGTTTTCACACTTCTGAAGGTCCCCTTTCTTTGTTAGCTTCACCAGGTATCCTTCTCTCCAGTTTGCTGGTATTTCTTCGGTCTCCCAGATTCTGCTAAATAATTTATTCAGTATTTCTGTAGATGTGTATGTTTGCTTTAACCGCCTCCGCTGGGATACCATCTGGACCGGCCGCTTTCTCATCGTTCAAAAATGTGATGGTTTTACTAATCTCCTCCTTGGATGGTTTCTCACAGTTGATGTCCAAGTCAATTTCTGTAGGTTGGATATATGGGGAGTTTGTAGGTGCTGGTCTGTTCAGGAGTTCCTTGAAGTATTCCATCCATCTTTCCATTTGGTCTCTAACATTAGTGATAGTTTCCTCACTACTATTTTTGATCAGCCCACTTGGTTGACTGTATTTTCCTGCTAGCTTTCTAGTGATGTTGTAAAGATCCCTGAGGATTCCTTTTCCTGCAGCTACCTCTGCTTCTCTTGCTAGATCTTCTATGTGTTGTCTTTTATCTGACCTTATTTGTTTCTTCACTTTCTTGATAGCTTCTGTGTATTTTTCCTGGGCTATGACTTTGGTAGTTCTAGTTTTGCTATTATTTAAATCTGCTTTCCTCTTTTTCCTTTCTTCTATTTCCTTGAGAGTTTCTGGAGTTATCCATGCCTTATGATTCCACTCCTTCTTTCCTAATACCTCTGTGCACGTTTCATTCCAAATATTTGTGCTTGCTGTCAGCATTCTTCACACTCACCTCATCTTCTAACTGTCGCAAAACCTCATACAAAACACCAGGCACGGCCCTGGCTTAAGCTTCCGTTAAATTTTACATTGCAGCAAATGGTGATACAAATCTACATCTGCCACCCTTAGAACCCTTACATCTTGTAGAGATGACCTGAATTTCTTGTTTATTCATTTGTGGTCAATTTGATTATCTCTTCTGTGGTCTGGTGATACTCAGGTTGCTTTATGTATTCTTTTATGTGGAAAGACACTTCCACCTATGACATATTGATTCGCTGCACAGAAATTGGTGAATACTTCTCAATTTTCGTTCATTATCCCTAGTCCGTGTTTCCCCATGATCTCCCCGTAGCCTATGTTGTCCGAACCTATTTTGGCATTGAGGTCACCCATCAGAATTTTGATGTTGCCATTTCTCTGATTACCTATAGTATTTTTTTGAAGTTTTATGTAAAATTCCTCTTTAATATTTTCCTCTTTATCGTTGGTAGATGTAAAACACTGGGTCACGTTCAAGAATACTTTCTTTTTGATGGTTCTGAATGTTGCTTTGATTATCATAGGACTCATTGCTTCCCACTTTATTATTGCATTCTCCGCTTCTTTAGATAGCATTAAAGTCACACCTTCACTATGGTGGCATTTTCTTCCATATGGCCTGAAAACAGAATTGTTTCTCCTGTGTTTAGACGCTGTTTGCCTGTACCATTCCACCTAGTTTCACATAATCCCAAGATGCCAATCCCCTAATTTCATCTCATTTACAACCTGTGCTGTCTTTCCCATTTTATACATACTTCTAACATTCCAGGTGCCAATTCTGGAGCTTTTCCTAGGGGAAAGGAAGATAATCTGGAGTGCAGATTCCTTGCAGCTTGCTCTGTATCGCTTCATACCTCTTCTAGAATGGCTCATCGGTATCTACAACAGTACAAATACTTGCGTAATCTGCTATCAACTGCTTAATTGCGAGTTTTTCCTTCTATAGCCGCTGCTGAGAAGTATAGGATCATTTTTGTATTCATGAAGCGTTCATGCTAAGTAGTTAATCCCAGGGTATTTCGTATACATTTCATATACATTTCGTACACTGTTGTTAAAATTCGTCATAACTTTGTTACTAGCCATCGCAACAAGCTGTTTGATATAGAGATAATAGACACTATCAGGCCCTGTGGCGTTGCTGTGGCTCTCTTTGTGTGCATTTGATCGCTGATTTGTTTCGCTTCTATTACTGATTATTCGTTATCGTTGGGTGTGAAAGACCGGAGAAACCCGTAGTAGCGCACCAATAATTATTCATTTGACGTCACGGTCAATTAATGAAGTACACATCCGTTTTCGTCATGCCTCATACCAGCAAACCAATATGTCTCCTCGAATGGGACTAGAGGATAAACAAAATACCCAGTCGTGGATGACTGCAACATCGAGTTTACCTCGACCATGACGAACGAGGTACCAATGGACGGCGCAGCGGGCTGCATTGAACGTCCACATCCTTTACCTGGTCCTGACACCGAAATGAAAAAAGTCCTCAGTGCACATGCTTGCCAAGTACTTGCAGAGCTGCGTAAAACTGGGGAGCTTTGTGATGCAATCATAAAGGTTTTGTTATACTTCTTTCTCCTTGTGTGGTATCAACTTCCTGAAAATATTTTACCTTCAACAATTAATAATAAAATAAATAAGTTTACACTGACGCATTATGAAAATTGTAAGGTTGAGGGAAACATTAGAGATGAACAAAGAACAGTTAGTTTGGCAAAAACTGACCCCCATTGCAGAAATGAAATGTTGGAGACCCATTACAGTCTTTACATCGGATTTAGACTTGGAGATGACACTTTTCTAAATAATTAAATAATCTTCAGATTAAAACTTACAATATTTTATTACTGGAACATATTGTGTGACATTGGAAGAATTGTTTGCAAAAGAACTACGTGTTTATTGTCACTGGCATCGCAAGAAATGAACCAGAAATATGTAAATTGCAAAAGGCTGTCCTCATTTGATAACTGCACTTGTTTGAGAGATCATTAGAATTCAATTTTAATTTTTGTCGAGATCAACTTTGGGCAATAAAACTTTCAGAAGTATTGATACAAATGAAAGCAGGATTGTAGACAGGGAAACATGACATAGACAATTATATACAGACATTCAGAAATTACAATTATTAGTTTGTTCATGTATACTTTGAAGATCAAATCTCATGGTGTAACTAAGGATACCACGATCTATCGATGAAAGCATTATTGAACTTAACAGTTCACATTTTCAAATTAAGCAAGATGTAAATAGAGTTTTAAAAAGTTAATTGCATATCCTTTACAGGACTTTGAGAATCAACCCCAGCTTTGTAACGCTGTTTGTGTTTTTTGAGGCATTATTACCTTCAGTAGTTTGCCATTGCTTTCTGAACAGATGGTGCTATCGTCCTTTTGTAAAAATCCAAGAGAAACAATTTGCAACCAAATTGTCCGCAGCGTGATTCGAACTCGGAACGTCGGATTTAATAGACCGAGTCACTAAATTGAGTAAAGATACACATAATTCACGTACATCATTAACAGCTGTAATAATAATAATAATTCCTCTCGTACCGTTATACGTTACATAGGGCCTGCAAGTAATTTCTCCATACCGCTCTATCCTGGGCAACTCGCTCAATCTCCTCCATGGAACTGAGACCGATATTTCCTGCCTCTCTCAGCAAAGTTCGTTTCAGGGTCTCCTTAGGTCGACCTCTCTTTCTTGAACCCTTTGCATCCCACTTCAATGCCTGCTTTGATATTCGTTGATCATTTCTCCTCAAGGTGTGCCCAACATATCTCCATCTTCTCTTTCTTATAACAGTTGTCACTAGTGGTTGACCAGATATGCCTCTGATTTCATCACTTCTCCTTAATTCATTCCATTTTATATTCATTATTTTTCGCAGACATCTATTTTCAAATGCATTCAACTTGCTTTCTATATCTAGTCATTTTCCAACTCTCGCTAGCATATGTTAGGATTGATACAACATTTGATTAACAGCTGTACAGAAACAAAATACATAAAGTTTTCCATTATCCACAGGTCGACGACTGGTCATTTCCTATCCACCGAAACATCTTGTCAGCCTGCAGCCCTTACTTTCGAGCCTTATTCACCAATTGCCAGTTTGACCAAAATTCTCAGGAGATCCGCATCACTGGCATCAGCCCCGACAGTATGGCGGCCATCATTGACTACGCGTACACGCGACATGTCAGGGTGTGAATTGAGTCAGAAAGTTATATTTTCTGTTTGATTTGCTTCTTCGTTGCTTATCTGTTGATTTTATTTACGTTAATTTTCTGCCATAAAATAAAACATAATTTTTTTTTAAATCAAGTTAATCAAGTAATTAATCTATAGTGCATCTTCTTTCATAACGCATGTAATCTGGGATTATTTTATTGATTCATTGATTGATTGAGGGGACCATCATCATTGCAATACGGTAAGTAGCAATGTGTGCTCCAATCTCTTTTCTTACACAGAAAGATCTCAATCTCAGCGGAAGTGTGCGAGCTCCGTAGCACCGGCGAGGTCCCGATATAATTTAGAGGATAGTAAAAAAAAAATTTTGCAGGAATTTTATTTTTTTAAATCTTTCTAATGAATTTGTCCCAGGCAGTGGCTTTCTAGCTTGCTCTTCTCGATTTTTGAACTGTCAGTGGATCTTTTACGTGCTCTACTTGTACACGGGACCTACACTTTATCGTCCGTTTCCGATATAACTAGAAACTCTATCTCACCTACACTTAAATCAGGGATCTTTGGAGAAATATCCTATAATTCCCCAGAGGTACGAACCGAGTACATTTGGAACGAGAAGTGAGAACCTAACCTTTAGCCACAGATGCCCAATGGAATCTAGGATTTCGAGAAGTGAGAACCTAACCTTTAGCCACAGATGCCCAATGGAATCTAGGATTTCGAGAAGCGAGAACCTAACCTTTAGCCACAGATGCCCAATGGAATCTAGGATTTCAAAGTGAAATAACTCAGCCACAGATGTCAATGGAATCTGATTTCGAGAAGTGAAATAACTTTAGCCACAGATGCCCAATGGAATCTAGGATTTCGAGAAGCGAGAACCTAACCTTTAGCCACAGATGCCCAATGGAATCTAGGATTTCGAGAAGCGAGAACCTAACCTTTAGCCACAGATGCCCAATGGAATCTAGGATTTCGAGAAGTGAGAACCTAACCTTTAGCCACAGATGCCCAATGGAATCTAGGATTTCGAGAAGCGAGAACCTAACCTTTAGCCACAGATGCCCAATGGAATCTAGGATTTCGAGAAGTGAGAACCTAACCTTTAGCCACAGATGCCCAATGGAATCTAGGATTTCGAGAAGCGAGAACCTAACCTTTAGCCACAGATGCCCAATGGAATCTAGGATTTCGAGAAGCGAGAACCTAACCTTTAGCCAAAGATGCCCAATGGAATCTAGGATTTCGAGAAGTGAGAACCTAACCTTTAGCCACAGATGCCCAATGGAATCTAGGATTTCGAGAAGTGAGAACCTAACCTTTAGCCACAGATGCCCAATGGAATCTAGGATTTCGAGAAGCGAGAACCTAACCTTTAGCCACAGATGCCCAATGGAATCTAGGATTTCGAGAAGCGAGAACCTAACCTTTAGCCACAGATGCCCAATGGAATCTAGGATTTCGAGAAGCGAGAACCTAACCTTTAGCCAAAGATGCCCAATGGAATCTAGGATTTTGAGAAGCGAGAACCTAACCTTTAGCCACAGATGCCCAATGGAATCTAGGATTTCGAGAAGCGAGAACCTAACCTTTAGCCACAGATGCCCAATGGAATCTAGGATTTCGAGAAGCGAGAACCTAACCTTTAGCCACAGATGCCCAATGGAATCTAGGATTTCGAGAAGCGAGAACCTAACCTTTAGCCAAAGATGCCCAATGGAATCTAGGATTTCGAGAAGCGAGAACCTAACCTTTAGCCAAAGATGCCCAATGGAATCTAGGATTTCGAGAAGCGAGAACCTAACCTTTAGCCAAAGATGCCCAATGGAATCTAGGATTTCGAGAAGCGAGAACCTAACCTTTAGCCAAAGATGCCCAATGGAATCTAGGATTTCGAGAAGCGAGAACCTAACCTTTAGCCAAAGATGCCCAATGGAATCTAGGATTTCGAGAAGCGAGAACCTAACCTTTAGCCAAAGATGCCCAATGGAATCTAGGATTTCGAGAAGCGAGAACCTAACCTTTAGCCAAAGATGCCCAATGGAATCTAGGATTTCGAGAAGTGAGAACCTAACCTTTAGCCACAGATGCCCAATGGAATCTAGGATTTCGAGAAGCGAGAACCTAACCTTTAGCCACAGATGCCCAATGGAATCTAGGATTTCGAGAAGCGAGAACCTAACCTTTAGCCACAGATGCCCAATGGAATCTAGGATTTCGAGAAGCGAGAACCTAACCTTTAGCCACAGATGCCCAATGGAATCTAGGATTTCGAGAAGCGAGAACCTAACCTTTAGCCAAAGATGCCCAATGGAATCTAGGATTTCGAGAAGCGAGAACCTAACCTTTAGCCACAGATGCCCAATGGAATCTAGGATTTCGTTATATAATAGGAAATAAAATCAATTGCTTCTCGAGATTAATAGGATGCAATCATCATTTAAGAGCAAGATTAGAAAAGATCACAAATGAGGAGCATCGGAAGAGAACTACTTGTACATCACTGGCAACTACGATCAGAGAAATAAGATGAAGATAAATTAGATAACTGTATAGAATAACACCGGGTGCTTTAGTAAAGACAACTGTCCAATGGATAGCAGACTGAAGGATGTAACAGTGTCGATCAAGAGAAACCTGGAGGACAGTGTGGAGGTAAACGAAAGAGTGTGGACTGGTATGAGATACCATGTGTAGAAAAGCTGTTGACCGTCAGCAGTGGATATCACTAGTGAATGAATTATGTGTTAACTATGACATGAATAGAATATATGTATATAATATAATTATTATTTTCATTATTATATTTCTCCCATATCGTTATACGTTGCATAGAGCATGCAAACAATTTCTCCTTAAAGCTCTATCCTGGGCATCTCAATCAATCGCCTCTATGAAATTGAGTTAGATATTTCTCGCCTCTCTCGGTAAAGTTTGTTTCAGGGTTTCGCTAGGGCGTCCTTTCTTTCTTGAACCATTTGTCTCCCACCTCAATGCACACTTTGTAATTCTTTAATCGTTTCTTCTCAGAGTAAGCCCAACATAGCTCATCTACTCTTTCTTTTAACAGCTGTTACTAGTTATTGACCAGACATTTCTCGGATTTAATTCTTTTTTTTTTAAAATTTATCCCCATTTTACGTTCGTTATTTTTCGCAGATATCTATTTTCAAAGGCATTCAACTTAATTTCTATATCATTATGCCTACTCATTTTCTAACTCTCACTGACATATGGTAGGGATTGATATAGCATTGGAATTGAAAATAAGTAACTTAGTTTTAAAACTACATAACTTGGATTTCCCAGATGTTATTAAGACTTTTAAAAACTGTTGTTACTTTCACAATTTGTAAAAATAATTATTTTTTAGTATTCATATGTTATGGATATATATATATATATATATATATATATATATATATATATATATATAAAATATATATATAATATATTATATATATATATATTATAAAAAGAAAAAAAGACCTTTAGATAATTAAGAGATTACATTTTTGTTAAATCGCTGCTGGAATTTATACAGAAGCCCGAGTTTTAAAACAAAGAAGAAAGCTACAAGTTATTTTTAATTTACACAAAGACAATGACGTGTTTTGAATGGGACCAATGACCATTAGGGACCGCAGGCATAATAATGTAAGATATACAGTGGGGCCAGGGTCAGGGATCTGCCACTGAAAAAGATCCTACCCCACCTCCAAGTGGCGGCCTATTGGTAACAGACAATTGTCTGGCTAAGTGGGTAGGGATCGAAGGAGAGCTACTTGGAATTGGTAGAAGGTAAGTGCATACATATCTGATATGAGATCTGATCGCAATATAGACGATGAGAATCTCAGCTCATTCGCCTACACGTCTATCCTCTCCAATAATGAGTCAAAGAAGATCCATCATACAAATCGGACGCCCGTATGGTTACCAAATTCGGGGTAAATAATAAAACCACTAACACCTACCACATGCCGTATACGGCGAAAGTGGAGGTTTGGCGTGGGATTAGCTACCACATCCAGTAAAAATACTCAGCTATAAAACCGCAATCAAGTGCACGAGAGCTTGCAAGACCTTGGTTGGGGACCTATGCCCCCTGTGGAGCGAAGGGTAGAAGAAGAAGAATGACCATTAACATTTTGAACTGAAACAAAATCTGTTGCTGTTTCAACTACTGAAGTAGAAAGTTGGAGGTCCAAATAGTTAATGTTATGAAGCATGGGAAAAGTGTATTAACAATTGACACACGCTAGATATTAACAACTTTTTAAAAGAAGTTACATTCGATTATGACATAAAAAACGTAATAGTACCGTTTATAAATGATTATGATTTTGTTTTTTCATTGTCCTGTATAAAAATATCTCTTTAAATTAAATTGGTTAAACGTGTCTAAAAGATATAAAGGCGAAGAAATGATATTTTTGCACCGGGTTTCCCCAAATCACTCCGCCCCTGTCAGCAAAAATGACACGCCATCTATAGAGAGCATTGCACAAAGCTCGAATTCCATAGCTCCTTAGAATCTCATGAAAAATTGCACATGTGGCTGTGTCCGGATTCTAATCCACAACCTTCACAACAACAGACAAACGTCTTGATAACTTTGCCATAAAGACCCCCAAAAAACTGGTTTCTTGATTAGTGTATGTTCTAAACGCGCAAGAAGAGAATTATGCAAAATATTTGCTTTATTCTCTGCATCTCTACTATTGTTGATG
Organism: Arion vulgaris; assembly: GCA_020796225.1. Lineage (NCBI taxonomy): Eukaryota > Metazoa > Mollusca > Gastropoda > Stylommatophora > Arionidae > Arion > Arion vulgaris. The sequence goes on from CM036756.1 coordinate 39,881,308, forward strand.
GTATACTTTCATAAACTGCAATTTATTATGTGATATGTGAACTTATTTTGACCGTTACGAATTCCATGATCAAAAAGTTTCACACAAAGATTAATGCACTATGTCTTCAGCTGAGCTGGTCTAACATCGAAGAGCTTTTGCCCGCTGCTGACCGGTTCCTTGTGTTTGGTCTGATGAAGCCGTGCTGTGAGTTCCTAAAGAAGAATGTCCATCCAGAGAACTGCATAGGCATCCGTAATTTTGCTCAGACATACTCGTGCAAGGAACTGGAGAGAGAATCCCACAATTTCATTTTAAAGAGATTTCAAGAAGTATCTGCCATTAGCCAGGAGTTCCTCGAAATGCCCATTGATCAGGTAAGGAAATTGTTACACCGCTTGTCGTTTATCTCTCTTCTTTATCAGTATGTTGTATCTGGGCCGTCATCGACCTGCTCATGCGCGCCGGTAATTATCATTCAGACAGATTTGTTCTTTCTTAGTATTATATTACAAACAGATTTTTTCCGACTGCACTAAGTAAAAAAGTCAACGACAAGCATGTTGTTCTTTTGTGTTCTTCCATCGACCTTTCAAATTGCATGTTTTTATAACATTTTCTAACTTAGTTTATCATAACATTGTATGTGACTGATACTTTTTAAGTTAAGTATTGGCTGTTAATTATTCACATTCAAGCTCATCATGGATTCTATTTGACACTCCCTATTTTCTCTGATGGTAGTAGGCCTAGAGCTGACCTCTTCATTTGTCAGTCAATAACATTGAAGTCTCAAAACGAGTGACGATCAAAGAGAATAAATGTTCATCGTCAGAGGCTAAAATATAACTCATAAATATACATTTTGAAAGTATTTTTTTGCTTCCCTCTAGTTGTGCGAAATTTTGGACTCTGATTATCTCAATGTGAGAAATGAGGAAATGGTTTTCGACGCTGTCATCCGCTGGATCGATTACAGCCCAGATGCTAGGAAACAAGAGATTGCCAAATTGCTTATGTGTATCAGGCTTGGAATCATTACCACCAGAACGTTCATTGAAAAGGTACGGTAAATATGTGTCTTAAGCTTTGGTTTATCGTGATCTTGCAACTATTTATTTTCTGGTAATATTTATCTCATTTACTTCGTAATAAAATGTCTGCTATTACTAGAATTTGGACGTCAAAAGAAGGACAAGCAGTATGCCAGAGTGTAGGATCATGGCTAGAGTTTGAATATGTTGGAGAACCAAAACTAATGTCACACACACACCTGCTGATACAAACTTTGATGAAACAACACATTTTAAATTTATCATAACCTTTAATATTCCTTCTTGTGAACAATTTCTCATCAAATATAATGTTTAAACCTGATCATTTGTATTTTATTTGATCGATAACAATTACTGTATTTGAAGTAGGAAGTGGGAAGGGCATGAGGCTTTTAAGAGACTCTGGGTTGCTAGAATACATGCGTGAATCTGTTATCATCGCCGCTTACGATGGACAACTAATTTTATTATTTTAATACACGTCTGCACATTTTTTATAATGAAAATAAGATTTCAAAAGTGGGAAGACCATGTTATGGGAGTTCTACCGGAAAAAGGCTGAAAAACAATGTTATTCAGAAATGCTTTTTTAAATATTATGATTAACGTTAAAGCCGACAGAGTAAAATAGGGCACCAGGAATGGAATAACACGGACGCCAGGGCACGAAAGAGCGCCGCGTTTGACAGCACTGGGCAACAACGGCATATATGACCATATAGGGTACAGCTGAGATCGAGGCTATATTGTTTCAACTTGGGCCTGGAAAGTACTATGACTCGAACTAGCAACACAGGTCCGAAGATTTACAATGGTAAAAGATCTGAATGTAGACGAAGAATGATAAGGAAAAGCTTGAAAAGAATTAGTTGCAATTGCTTCTGAAGGATTCCTCATTGTCAACAATTCAATTATGTTTGCCTGGAGTGTTCCTTTTTGCATAAACCTTCTTTCTATATGTACATGTGTGAAATCTGCATACAAACCATTGTTATATATCTCATCACAGGTAAAGCCGCACAAATATGTCAAGGAATGCGAAGCAGCAAAGTCCATAGTAGTTGAGGCCCTTCGTCTCCTCTGTGACCTTGACTGGGACGATCAACGAACTACTGATCCCTCCAATCGCATGTCTCGTCCTCGAGTGCCCCACGAACTATTGTTCGTCATAGGGGGCTGGAGTGGTGGAACACCCACCAACTTGGTGGAGGTGTACGATACCAAAGCAGATTCGTGGGTTGTCTCGAAGCATCACGACGTTGGTAAATAGATGCGTCAAATTGTTACTGTTATTTACATGCCTTGTTTGGTTGCCATAGATACGCCATCATACAGCAGCATTTCTGTACAGGACTTTGTCTCCATAGCAGTCCTTCGGAATTTATAGCTATCATATGTCATTATTTCTATATAAACAGAAATAAGGACTCTGAACATAGTCACCCCAGCACTAGTGAAACTAGAAAGTAAAATTCTTTCAAATACAACTGCTCTCACATATCTTGGAATTTCTTATCAGTGACGAAGGAGGAGCTGAATCTGACATTAAAAGCCGAATGTGTAAGGTATGAAGTGCATTCATGACACTTCAGACAGCCTGGATGTCATCCCTATACAGAATCAGAACCAAGATTAACATATACATCAGCTGTATGATATCAACTTTACTATACGGATCAGAATGATGGAGAGTGACAGAACAATATATGTCCAAACTTTCCACCTTCCATACAACTTGACTGCAAAAGATCATACAAGTGTTCTGGTCAATTAATATCTCTAACCAAGAAATGCTTGCACAGTGCTAATAAAAGAATATTGTTTGGCTGAAATCGGATGCATGTGTCCTAAACGTGTAGAAGTCTTATGCGTTTAGGGCCTACCAAACCAATGTGCAACGTATACATGTTCTTGGCAAAGATCAAACATATCAAAAGAGTGATTAAAATTGGTCGTAAAGAACGAACGCAAAGAAGAAGAAAAAGAATATTAGCACCATTATCCAAAAGAGACGCTGGATATGGATCGTATATGGGATACGCATGGAGACCAACTCTGTCACTAAAACTGCACTGAGATGGACACCAGAGGGTAAACGAAAACGTGGAAGACCCAAAACAGCCTGGAGCAAGAACTGACAGAAATGAATCACGGCTGGAACACAATACAGAGGACGGCTAATAATCCAGAGGAATGGTGAGGATCTGCTGCTGCTCTTAACGCCAGGGGCTTCACAGGATAGAGAGAAAAATATGTCATATGTGTTGTCCTTTTCATCTGTCACATTTGTATATATTTTTGGTAATCAGGAAAGGGTTGGGTAGGGGGTTTGAGAAGGAGTTGTCGTAGACTAGGCCTATTAGTTAGATATTCATTAGTTACTATTTTTAATCAAATAAATGATGTCTAAAATGATGGTTCTGGTAAACTGCAGTATGTTGCTGCTGTTGCTACTGCTGTTGTTGATGTAAGTCAGTGCAGAAAAATAGTTAATTTTCTCAAGACAATTTAGACGTCGCATGGCTGACAACGGTGAAAACCGTCATACAGTCATTGCCACAAACACTGATGTCATAACAGCAAATGCATGACAATGCAGTGGCCCTGAAGGAAAGGTGAAAGTAGGGTAGACCAAAGATAAACTAGTGGAGACAAGTTGATGCAGATATACTAGATATGCAAAGAGATTGATTAACCAACATCGAACTGGTGTGTTAGGCCGCTGGACACTGCTGGATTTGCTGAGGCGGAGATCGGAGCACCTATGGACATGTCCGGAGTGCTATGATGATAGTCCTCATATAACTGATAACTGATGCAGATGTGCCCAGTCTGGGTCAGACTTGAGGCCGCTAACAAAGTAAAGTAAGAGACCGAGCAAGGTGAAGAGATTGGACTGTTGCCCTTCAAGGCACCACATGGCATGACAGTCACTTTACCGTACGCGGTCAAGAAGAGAAAAAAGATGTCAATTATTTATTATCTTTGATAAGGGCAATCAAAGTTGATTTACTTATTGATTCCTAATGACCTCCCTTTGCAAGATACTGCTTCTTCTTCTTCTACGTTCGCCCGCTATGAATTCATGCGTAGCCATGGCGCCTAGAGTGGCGTTTCTGACTGATTTTTTGTGACAGTCTGCTTACCGTTTTATTGGTTTCTTCGTCATACAGTAGTGCCGTCTCCGACTTCAGTGGTAGATACTTCTTATAGATTCCTAATTACCTCCCTTTGCAAGATACTGCTTATTAATTCCTAATGACCTCCCTTCGCTAGATACTGCTTATTAATTCCTAATGACCTCTCATCGCTAGATACTGCTTATTAATTCCTAATGACCTCCCTCTATCTGCTACAGATACCTGACTTATTAATTCCTAATGACCTCCTTGCTAGATACTGCTTATTAATTCTATTGATCTCTTTACAAAGATCTGCTTATGAATTCCTAATGACCTCCCTTTGCAAAGATACTGCTTATTAATTTCTAATGACCTCCCTTTACAAGGTACTGTATATTGGCTCCACACAGATCGCAAATATGAATTAAATGATATTTCCGTATAATAGTTCGAGTATACTGAGTGTAATAGATGAATAGTTCTTGATTGATACGAATACCTAAACCCGTGATACTCTCATGATCATAATATGTTTGACAGGTGCTCGGGCTTACCATGGCTGTGTCACAATAGACTACTGTATCTTTGTGATCGGAGGCTTCGACGGCGTGGAATACTTCAACAGTTGTCGAGTCTTTAACGCAGTCACAAAGATGTGGTCAGAAATAGCTCCGATGAATTCAAAGAGGTAGATTGATCTTTGTTTTCGCAAACAAAATGTGTCCTTTTCATGTTTATGTAGTCCGTTACTTAGGGATGCCTACGTTCCCATTTTCAATTGCCTGCAATATTTTCGCATCACTCATTTAACGGCCACTCCAAACAATAGCGGAGATAGAATACAGCCTTGCTTTACTCGGTTTCAACCATAAACCAGTCGCTGTGTCCATCATCAGTGCTGACTGCACACTGTGAACCATCATAGAGGCTCTTGATAATATTTATTATTGTGTCTGGTATTCCATAGCATCTCAGAATATTCCACATGGAGATTCTGTGCAGACTATCAAAGGCTTTTTAAAATCGATGAAATTTAATATAAGTGGTTGTTGCTTCTCAATATGTTCCTCCAAGATTAGTCTCAGTGCAATTATTTGGTCTAAGCAGCTTCTCCCAGGTAGAAAACCAGCTTGTTCTTCTCTCATGGCTGTATCCACTGCTCCTTTGATTCCCTATTGAGAATGATTTTGCAAAAAGTCTTGGTCATTACTGATAATAGGGTGATCCCTCTCCAGTTGTTCCAATCTTTGAGATCACCTTTTTGGGAAATCTTACGATTATTCCCTTTTTCCATTGATTTGTGACAATTTCGTCTTCCCATATTTTATTAAATAGTTCTTGCACCTAGCTAATAGTTGTATTATAAGCCGCTTTGAACATTTCTGCAGTAATGTTGTTATCACCCGCTGCCTTATTGTTTATCAAGGAAGATAATCCTATACCAGAAATATCTGAGACTGTAAACACTATCTTTAAAAGTCGTACACAAAGATGCGCCCAATTGTCTCTTCTTAACCTGACGCTGAGAAAGCAAAAGAATGATAAAGAATAGATAGATAGAACCAAGTGGGTTTCTTTCTACTACTCTATATATTTTGTGCTCGATATATTTTCTGCGTCGTTTTCCTGTTTTCTGTCAAAGTATCAACCAAATTCAGTTTGTCTACTTTTTCTTTTAGCTCTAATTTCGCATTTTCCAATATTTTCTGCGATATTTTGTTCTTTTAGTTTCTGAACTGTTTATTGTAAGTATAGTCGTGGCTCCAGGCAGCAAAAGACCGATTAGCTTCGACGGAAAAATCTAAATTTCTGTTTAAGTGGGGCTGGTTTTATAAGAGTTTGATAGAAAACTGCACGGTTTTCTGTAATTTGCTACCATGGTTATTTATTGATGAAAAACTGTAATATTCCTTAGTGTTAAACTAAATTTGTCACATAATATAACCTTGATTTAACATGTTTTGTTGTTTTTAAAATGAATTTCTCTTTATCTAACAATACTGAAATGCAAGGTTACGCGTCGTTTGTGGTCTGATTTCCTAGAATTTGTACCTGAGCTCGACGACCTTATGTCATCGGAGGCCACGGTATAGCCTCATCAGTGGAACTGCTGAGGGTAAATTCTGCCTCTATCTGCTGAAGGTTCAAATCCCTAACGTCGTATTGTTTTCTACAAAATATTGCAAAACGTAATATCATTACCAAAGATATGTTTGATAGTATATATTTATTATTGTTATATTACTTTCTAAGTTTCTTGTGTGAATGCTGTTTTTTTTAAATTTGCCGGAAGTCTGCTTTAAAAAATATGAACATAAACATTATTGTGTGAGGTAAAACGATGGCTACGGAACTAGTTCTCTGTCCTGTTTTCTGTTTTTATATGCAGATGTTACGTAAGCGTTGCAGAATTGGATGGACTTATATACGCAATGGGAGGTTTCGATGGACAGCTTCGCTTACACTCAGTGGAGAGGTTCAACAGGAAGACCAATCAATGGAGTTTTATTCAGTTCATGAACCACCAGCGTAGTGATGCCAGGGCCACTACTATGGGCGGTGGGTGTGTCGTGGTCTCTCAGCATAAGCTGTGTTCCTGTGTGCATGTGTTCTTGTGTGTGTGTATGTGTGGGTGGATGTATGGGTATGTAGTAGTCTCTCTCCATAACTTGTGTTCGTGTGTAGGTGTGTAGTTGTGTCGACAAAACTGAAGGTATATCGAGCTGTCGTGCTCCCAGTCCATCTTCACGCGTGCGAAGCTTGGACTGTATTATATCAGCGACACGCAAGGAAACTAAACAACTTTCACACAGTCTACCTCCGAAAAATAATGAACATCAAATGGCAAGATATGATCCCAGACACAGAGGTCCTAAAAAGAGCTGCTCTTCCCGGCATTTATACAATCTTAATGCAGTCCCAGACACGATGGGCAGGACATGTGGCTCGAATGCCGGATTGCAGAATGCCAAACGACTATTTTATGGTGAGCTGCATAGCGGTAAATGCTCACAGGGTGGTCAGAAAAAGCGATTCAAAGACACACTCAAGAACTCGATTAAATCCTTTGGCATAGATGACAATAACTGGGAGAATGTTGCTCAAGACAGATCAGCCTGGCGCACACTTTTTCGACACGGTTCTTCGACTTGCAAGGCAGGTAGAACAGCACGGATGGAACAAAAACGTCAAAATAGAAAGGCAGTAAAACTCCCCACAAGTGCAAGTATACCTTGCCCACACTGTACAAGAACATTTCAAGCCCGCATCGGCTCACTAACCATCTACAAAACACAGACAAATATAACGCAACTACATTTCCTTGGATGAAAATGGTGTGGTCATCATCACCCGTGATGGATGAGCATCGTCATCAGTTGTGTCGTGGTATCTCTTTATAAGCTGTGCTCGTATTTTTACGCATGTGTGTGTATGTGTATCAGTCTGTTACAATAAGTTGTGTATTATGTGTGTATACCCTTATGTATTTGTGTTTGTCTGTAAATATGTGTGCGTGTGCTTGTGTGTATGTGTGTATACGAGAGAGGGACAGCAATAGTCTAGTCATACATTATGAGCACATCACTGACAACAATAATTAATAGTTATTAAGTACATACCATTTGTAACAGTCCTATATCTATTCATATATCTGGCCACTGTATCGCACTATAAAAGAGGCAATACCTTTAACGTGTGTATGCGTGTGCGTTACTGTGTATGTGCGTGTGTTGTTATTCTTTATTGTAAGTATTATGTGATCTTATAATAGGAATATTCAGTCAGTGTGTGCGTCCATATGTTACCAGGACTTGAAAAGTTATCAAAGAACTGGAAGACTAAACATAACCTGTTACGCGTGTCATAAAAGACAACTAAAGATGTTTAGACGTATGGTGGCTACTCTATCCTGTAGAAAGTTGTAAGCACAACAAACATTGAACGCACAATTAGAAAAAGAAAACATTGAAAGCACAATTAGAAAAAGAAAACATTGAAAGCACAATTAGAAAAAATAAAACATTTAAAGCACAATTAGAAAAAATAAAACATTGAAAGCACAATTAGAAAAAGAAAACATTGAACGCACAATTAGAAAAAGAAAACATTGAAAGCACAATGAGAAAAAGAAAACATTGAAAGCACAATGAGAAAAAGAAAACATTGAAAGCACAATTAGAAAAAGAAAACATTGAAAGCACAATTAGAAAAGAAAACATTGAGCCATATGAGAAAACAGAAAACTTGAAAAGAATTGAAAAAACATTGAAGACATGAAAGAAACATTAAGCACATAAAAAGAAACTGAAAGCATAATTAGGAAAGAAAACTTGACATTGAGAAAAAGAAAACATTGAAAGCACAATTAGAAAAAGAAAACATTGAAAGCACAATTAGAAAAAGAAAACATTGAAAGCACAACTTAGAAAAAAACATTGAAAGACAATGAAAAAGAAAACATTGAAAGCACAATTAGAAAAAGAAAACATTGAAAGCACAATTAGAAAAAGAAAACATTGAAAGCACAATTAGAAAAAGAAAACATTGAAAGCACAATTAGAAAAAGAAAACATTGAAAGCACAATTAGAAAAAGAAAACATTGAAAGCACAATTAGAAAAAAGAAAACATTGAAAGCACAATTAGAAAAAGAAAACATTGAAAGCACAATTAGAAAAAGAAAACATTGAAAGCACAATTAGAAAAAGAAAACATTGAAAGCACAATTAGAAAGAAAACATTGAAAACAATTAGAAAGAAAACATTGTGAAAGCACAATGAGAAAAAAGAAAACATTTACAACCATCCAATAGTATGGTCTTCCGGCAGTAGAACTGTATTTGTAATCACTTTTACGAGGGGTTGGGGGATTTTACTAGGGCATTGTTATTGGTACTGTTCCTTCTTTGCAGATGGTATGTTTAAATCGTGCCCTAAATTGGTAAATACTACTATCCAGTGGCGGCTCGTAATTAAGGGCCAGAGGGGCCGGGCACCACCAAAAATAATGTGTAACATGTATTTATTATTTAATAAATTAAAATATAACCTAACTCAGAGCTATGATTTTCCCGAAATTTGAGTCTGGCCCCAACAACAAAAACGATCACGAGCCGCCACTGCTACTATCTATGATAACGGCACGTGTGGCGTAGTTCTGCGGCACAATAGTTGCATGGGATTACAAGACATTGTTGTCGCATCGCGCCTGATGTTAAACTTCAGACCTTTATCTCTTAGCCTGTGCAATATTTCTGATAATTCCACCGTTGATCGTACCACTCCGTATACTGAGATCCATAACTTCCTATTCTCAAGAATCAATTTCAACGTCTGTCTCATGCATGCTGCAGTTTCTCACACCCTTCTACTGAATTAAATGACGGCCCCGAGATCTCCTACCCTTCTGCAATTCCCTGTAGAAGTTGTGTTTTGACATTCTAAGCATCTTTTTTCTTCCGAATATATTCCAACTGTCTGAGTTAACGAAGGTTGAAAATATAAAATATTGATCTAATACTTGTTTTTAGTAGAACGAGTTTAATCCTATTCAATTTCGTGTGTGTGCGTGCGCGGATGCGTGTATGTGTGCATGTGCGTATTTGTGAGTGCACGCGCACGTGCCCTGGCTGACTTTGATTTCATAAGATTATTTTTTATGTTGAACATAATAATCACACTCTTACAGAGATGTACACATGATTACCACTCTGTGTGTGTAGTTTTATTGTTTAAGTAATGAGTCAGAGAGAACGCCGGACGGATAATTTGAAACAAAAACCAGTGTCGATTTATGATAGCAGGTCTCATCGCCGCTTGATACAATGAACGTTTTCCTTCAGGCAGAATCTACATTTGTGGTGGTTTCAACGGCCAAGAGTGTCTTAACACTGTCGAGCACTACGACCCTGCTACAGCCCAGTGGACCCTTATCAGGTATATGTGGTCCGGTTTACTTCTGTGTAAGCACATTGTAATTTTTTGTTTACTCAGAACTTCACTAACTTACACCAGGCAACGACATACATTTGGCTTCATGTAGAATCAATTTTGGACGTAATCCCGCTATGACAGTCTCCTCTGTGATCATTTATATCTGAGACCATGCCACTGTATACATAAATAGATGTGGTACTATCAAGTTGGGTTCTATGTTTCTACAATCGTATCAGTGCCCATCTATACAAAAGTGTGTTTTATTAGTCAATATTCCCCCAATATTATTCTGCAGAACTCTTCCTGATAATTTGTTCTGCAGAACTCATCATTGTAATTTGTTCCACAGAACTCCTCCTGGTAGCTTGTTCTGCAGAACTTATCATTGTAACTTGTTCCACAGAACTCCTCCTGGTAGCTTGTTCTGCAGAACTCTTCATGGTAATATGTTCCACAGAACTCCTCCTGGTAGCTTGTTCTGCAGAACTCATCATGGTAATTTGTCTTCTAGAAATCATAATGGTAATTTGTCTTCTAGAAATCATAATGGTAATTTGTCTTCTAGAAATCATAATGGTAATTTGTTTTGTAAACCCATCATAGTAATTTTTCCCGTAGAACTCATCATGGTAATTAGTTCTGCAGAACTCATCCTGGCAGTTTGTTCTGAAGAACTCATCCTGGCAGTTTGTTCTGAAGAACTCATCATTGTAAATTGTTCCCGTAGAACTCATCATGGTAATTAGTTCTGCAGAACTCATCCTGGCAGTTTGTTCTGAAGAACTCACCCTGATTGTCCTAGAACTCATCATGGTTTTAGTTCTGTAGAACTCATTATGGTAATTTGTTCTGCAGAACTCATCCTGGCAGTTTGTTCTGTAGAACTCATCATGGTAATTTGTTCTGCAGAACTCATCCTGGCAGTTTGTTCTGAAGAACTCATCCTGGCAGTTTGTTCTGAAGAACTCATCCTGGCAGTTTGTTCTGAAGAACTCATCCTGGCAGTTTGTTCAGAAGAACTCATCATTGTAAATTGTTCCCGTAGAAAGCAACATGTATTATTTTCTGCAGAATTCACAACTATAGTTTGTTGTGTAAAAGAACTCATCATGGTACTTTATCTGCTTTCGTTTTTGACTTCCGAAACATATGACTGATGCTTTAAACTTTAAATACTCAAGATCAGAAATGATTTGTCTCGCTATTGTTATCTGCTGCTTTGTCTAATATTAACTATAACATTGTTGTGATTTATTCATGTTTATATCAACCATCTACAATAGCTGCATAAAGTCTGACATTGATAATGATCACTTGAAGTTTTTGTTTCCATCACGTTGTAAAGATAATTGTGAACATACTGAATGATACACTTATTATTTACTAGCCCAATGAGGAATCGTCGCAGCGGAGTTGGTGTTATTGCCTACAATGGCATGATTTATGCGCTCGGTGGTTTCAACGGCATTACTCGCATGAACACCGGCGAGCGTTACTGTCCTATTAAGAAGACATGGTCAACCATCCCTGAGATGTACAGTCCAAGAAGCAATTTTGCAATTGAAGTGAGTAATAGCAAGAGATCGAAACAATTTACTGAAGAGTATTAGCGAGATCGATAAACATTTACAATTGAAGTAAGTATTAGCCTGAGATCGATAAAACAATTTTACAATTGAAGTAAGTATTAGCCGGAGATCGATAAAAACAATTTCACAATTGAAGTAAGTATTAGCCGGAGATCGAAAAAAACAATTTTGCAATTGAAGTAAGTATTAGCCGGAGCACAACCAAAAAATCTTTTGCCATTGAAGTAAATATTAGCCTGAGCACGACAAAACACTTTTATTATTGAAGTCAGTATTAACCACAGCACGATAAAACAACTTTACGTTTGATATGAGAAATGAGGAGGGGGAGAGAGAAATCTTGGAAATAAAGTGAATATTAACAAAGCAATTCTGCCACTGCAGTGAGTATACGCTTTATCGATAGATATCAATTCTGCCACTGCAGTGAGTATACGTTTTATCGCTAGATATCAATTCTGCCATTGAAATAGGTATACGACTAATCAATAGAAAGCAATTCGTGCCATTTAAGTGAGAATACGTTTAATCGATATATAGCAACTTTGATGTTGAAGTGAGTATTAGCAAAAACGAGTTAAGAGTGGAGCTGCCAAAGAACATTTGTGGAAAAAACAATAGATGAGGAGGTTATGGAGGTTGGAGTCTCATGGACAGATCTTAGAAGGCACATAATATGGCTCCATGAAGAACGACAGTTTCAACTCTAAGTTTCACTGAGAACAAGAAAGATGGTTTATTATTATTATTATTAGTATTAGTAGTAGTTGTAGTAAATGTAGTAGTAGTAGTAGTAAATGTAGTAGTAGTAGTAGTAGTAGTAGTAACAGCAGAAGTAGCAATAGTAACACAGTAGCAGCAGTAGTATTTGGCGTAGCACAGTAGTAGCAATGTTAGTTGTAGCATCACATTAGTAGTAGTAGTAGTAGTAGTACAGTAGTAGTAATTGTAACAGGGTAATAGCTGTAGTCGTAGTAGCAGCACAGTCTTAACATTCGTAACAGCAACAGCACGTCAGAAGTAGTTGTAGTAATAGTAGAAGTAGAAGTAGTAGTACTATTAGCAGCAGTTAGTAGTTATAGTTGTTGTTTTTGTTGTTATTGTTGTAATAGTAGCAGCAGCAGCAGTAATAGTGGCAGTAGTAATAGCAATAGTTGTGGTAGTAGCAGTAGTAGTAGTAGTAGTAGTAGTTGTTGTTGTATTATAACACTATTACTAGACGTAACAAGACTTGTTGGTCAAATTACTCTCTTCCCAGGTTATTGATGAGATGGTGTTCGTAATCGGCGGATTCAACGGTGTCACAACCATCTTCAATGTTGAGTGCTATGACTCGAAAGCTGACGAGTGGTGAATTTTTTTTACTTAATAACTTAAGTTTAATGTAGTTTTACCTGCTTTTATTAATGCATTATTGTTTATCTTAGAGTTGATAAAAACTATTCCTCACATCAAAAGAAAGTGTTCTTATTTCGCTCTAGTATCTACCTATCTATTTATCTATCTTCTTCTTCTTTTTCTTTGTGTTCAGTTTCGTATGCTCATCTAAATCATGAGATGAGTTGTCTCTGTGAAGCTGCATGCCAGTTGGAGTTCCTCGAGAGTTCCCCATAGCTTTGCTCATGTAAGCTTCGTTCATAAGGCCATGTTTCGTTTCGTTGGTGTATGTATGAAGGATATGACTACAGGATGTACTCTGGAGTCTGTGTTTCTGTCTGACATGTACATTGTGCAGTCTGAGCAGGCTTTATTATGTGCATGTGAGGATTGAGCCTGCAATGACATGTATTTAGGCGAAAGATTGTTGTGTGCTGTTTTCTGTTTTAGTCTGCTGATGGGATATTGTGGGTGATACAAAAGCACATGAAGGGCTTTTAAAACGAACAAAATGTGCAATATTGGAGACTATCATTAAAAGACGAAGAGGGGTGAGGATTGGTCATGCATGTCGTATGCAAGTAGGGACATTGGCTACGGATGGGAAAATAAAGTCTGGACGTACAAAGGAAACATGGAGTTGTACACTTATAATTCAGATAACTATGAGATGGCAACATTTGGGAGACAATACATAGATGTGTACTTATAATTCAGATAACTATGAGATGGCAACATTTGGGAGACAATACATAGATGTGTACTTATAATTCAGATAACTATGAGATGGCAACATTTGGGAGACAATACATAGATGTGTACTTATAATTCAGATAACTATGAGATGGCAACATTTGGGAGACAATACATAGATGTGTACTTATAATTCAGATAACTATGAGATGGCAACATTTGGGAGACAATACATAACTGTACACTTATAATTCAGATAACTATGAGATGGCAACATTTGGGAGACAATACATAACTGTACACTTATAATTCAGATAACTATGAGATGGCAACATTTGTGAGACAATACATAGATATATACTTATAATTCAGATAACTATGAGATGGCAACATTTATGAGACAATACATAACTGTACACTTATAATTCAGATAACTATGAGATGGCAACAGTTGTACTTAAATCTCAAGTAGTTGTGAGACAATATATACAGATGTACACTTATAATTCAGATAACTGTGGTACAATAGTAAATGTACTGAAAACAAGTAAATTATTTGTCCCATTTCAGGTACGACGCCCATGATCTGAGTCTCTATAGGAGCGCACTTAGCGCTTGTGTGGTGCGCGGTTTACCAAATGTGCTGGAATACATCCACAGTGACACATGACCATACATTATGTCACAAGCCTTGGTTTTATAAGCTAATAATAAACATGTATATGCTAAATTGTTCGTAGTAAAATTAGAAGATGAAATAAACTTTGAATTTCATCTGGGTAAAACCCATCGCCATAATATTAAAATAAAAAATAACAAAATTAAAAACTCCTACATCAAGCAAACATTACTTGACGGTGGATTTCACCCTGAATAAACAAGAAGTTTGTTGAAAGTTCTAACTTGCGCCTGTAATGAAACTGATATAATATTGTGTTTTATCATTTCCGTGCCATCAAGCCGTATGTTTTACATGTAGACTTTCAACTGATGTTTCTCACCCACTTTCCATGTGCCGAACCGCAGCGTAAACTTAAATTGTTGAGTATGATTAAATACAGGAACAAAAAAACACACACATGTATAAGTGATACACATATCTGAAATATCGGGCTACGTCTTCAACATTGTTTTCGTACTTCAATAACAACAAACGGTTAGCATTAAAATTAACCTCAGTGCAGAAAGCATAACTCACATTATTCATGCTCATATTATGTCTGTGTTAGCAACTCGTATTAGACGATAAAGTTGCTTCCATGTACACCACTCTTTAGTAGCCCATTGCTGCTTGCTTATTAGGGTCCAGTGGACCTATTCTTTTCTTTCAAGGTAGTCTTTTTCTTTGCGTTCGTTCTTTACCACCAATTTTGATCACTCTTTGTGATATGTTTGATCTTTGCCAAGAACGTGTATACTTTGCACATTAGTTTGGTAGGCCCCTAAGCGCATAGACTTATATAAGTTTAGGACACGTGCATCCGATTTCAGCCAAACCTCCTTGGTCGCCTCTTACGACATGCGTAGCAGGTAACAGTGGTTCTATTCTTTACACCCCAAATTGGGCCCAGGTAATCATTCGGGCGTACTTTCAAGGTAGTAAACTTTCATGTCGACCTGACGATCATGCAGCATACGTATTGTTTAAAAGAAATAACAGCATTGTCTCTGACACAGCACACAATTTTCACTGTTACAATGTGTAAGTACGATTATATCAACACGGACATAGATGCAATATACACGGTCACAATGTGTAGGTATAATTATATCAACACAGATACATACACAATGTACACACTCACAGTGTGAAGGTATAATTTTACTAACACAGACACACACACACACAATGTATCGATCTACACTGCAACAACGTGTAAGCATCATTACTTAGTGCACACTTTAATTATTCTAAATATCCAGACCAATGACTGCGACCTAATTTCCCTTACATGCCTCCATGTTTAACTGTACTACTTTTATCGTCATATCGCTGTTGTTCTCTATCATAAAACAATATACCTTACCATAGCACAGACATCCAATACGAAACAGTTTCAAACAGTATGAGAAACCACCTGCACACCATACAGAAACGGAACATTACATGTATACCAAAATAAAATGCAGCACAAACACATGTAGCTATGTTGTTATTTACTCCTTTTGAAAACCGCTCTGGCACACTGGCTACTAAGACGTGTAGTCTTGGCTAGATCCCTAGTTGAAGAATGATCGTTTTCAGCAGTAAACGATTCTCTGGTCGACCCATACTCAACTACGTACTAGAACAACTCTGGAGAGTCAAGGAAGCCGACGTGTTGTTAACCACATCACCCATATTGTCAATAAATGTACCGACTAAACACCTTATTTCCAACATACCGCATGTCATGAACACGGGACCCTTAATATTTATTTTATTTATTTGTGTTTGTTACATAAAAGATTAAAGCCTCTTTAAGGTGAGGCACGCCCTTTCAACCTAAGGCGAACATGTTATTGATTATATCAGAGCGCGTAGGCTAACAAACAGGAAAAATAAGAATTAACTTTTTTCGGAGAATCCAAGTATATAACTTTTGTTAATAAAAATGTATTTATTCGTGGATTATGCCACACAACAGACATGTTCATTTTGTTAAGCTACAGCCCGATCTAGGTGAATGTCCCTTTAAGATGATATTGCAACATATACTAATATATCAGTTGGTTATATTAAAATAATTAATTAATCAAAATTTGCACAGTCATTTCTGTTATAGTGTATTATATAGTCATTGTATCAATATATGCATAATAAAAGTATATAGACTAGCAATACGTCGTGTGGTGGCTATTTCCTTTTCTAACGAACAGTAACTTGGGAGTTTGGATAATATAATTTTTGTGTCATAGCTTAGGCCCTGTATATATATATATTTTCTTCATCTTCTCTTCCACCATTTACTTCTTTATAGAAGTGTTGGGGGTTAAACGTAGTGATCTTGTGTGTGCTTGTTTTAAGGCACTTTGTAAGCTGATATTCGTTTTCGTAAGACTGTTCTTGATGCCGTCGATCCATCTTTTGCGTGGTCTTCCTCTTGTTCTGTACTCGTTATACTTTTTCTGTGTGGCTCTCTGGGTAGGCGATACCAGGGCATTCTTGTCAGGTGTCCAAACCATTTAATTTGTTTTCTTTTATGAATTGCATGACTGGTTTCACATCTAGTCTTTTTCTGATTTCTTCATTTCTAATTTTGTCTCTTATTGTCACACCTGCAGCTCTTCTAAGACACATCATCTCCGTCGTTATGATTTTCCACTCATTAACTGCTGTTATTGGCCATGTTTGACACTGGTAACATAGTGTTGGCCAGAAAATCGTTCTTATAATTGATATATATATTTGCAAGCATATATATTTGCTTTACAAATATTGCACATTGTTGCGTAAATAGTTATTTATATTACCTGTAAAAATGAGCACATAGAACGTGCTCCTATTATTGTCACACAACCAATTATGTCATTATATATATATGCTTTACAACCATAATATGCCACTGCGTGAGCAGTTGTTTCATTGTAATGCTTAGTCATGCATAGCTGGCTGTTATTTGTTGAAGTCATCACTGATACAATCTTTGCATTAATATATACATATTTTACTATTGTATGCAATCAAGACCATACTATCAAGTTCACTACGGTTCGCTGATACTACTAAAGGGGCACTAACAAGTTTAGTCTTCGTATGAAACGGCAAGTTTAGTCTTCGTATGAAAAGGTACTGCAATTATATCATTGCCAGACCATGTCATCTATAAGATAGACAACCACAGGGCATGCTACGATTATTTGTCATCTCGAATTTAGTAATAAGAGAGAAAGAACGATAAATCCCAACTATATAATGTACACGTAATAAATAAAACAGCTGGAGTCACATTGCAGCATATTGGCTCGATTTTATGATCTGTAGAATATGTTTTACTATTTGTTTATCTGTTTTATGTTCAATAGTTAATCTTGAAAATTAATCCGCTATCTGACTATCTCTATGATATTGCTACAGTATCGCCCGAGTGGTTACCGGGGCCCAAATTTGGGGTGTAAAGAATAGAACCACTGTTATCTGCCACGCATGTCGTAAGAGGCGACCAAGGAGGTTTGGCTAAAATTGGATGCATGTGTCCTAAATGTGTAGCAGTCTATGCATTTAGGGGCCTACCAAACCAATGTGCAACGTATACACGTTCTTGGCAAAGATCAAACATATCACAAAGAGTGATTAAAACTGGTCGTAAAGAATGAACGGAAAGAAGAAGAAGAAGCTACAGTATATAGCAGTAAATCAGAAAAAGAAGGGGATCTTTGATGGTGCTACATTCTAAAAAGAAACAATAGGTTAAATAGTCCGGACATATATCAAGGTTACCACAAGAAGTCTCCCAGAAAGAGCGATAGCACTCGGATACAGCGATAACAGACCTAGAGGACAGTTAAGTAAACGATGGATTGGTGGATCAAAGGCACTAAATTCCACCTTGTACAAAGCGCATAAGGAGGCTCGCTACATGTGTATCTTTTTTCGACCTGACGAGGAAAGGCATAACAGGATTAGATAATATATAGATAGATGTCTTATGAAGCTATTTACAAGATAGACACAAAATGGCGGCATAGAACGTTATTTTCGACACAGAATAAAAGCTATAATTAATAGTTATCTTTTCTCTGTACTGACCTTTCCTATACTATGCGATTGTATGTGATTAGGATTTCGTCAGGATCCTCTCCGGTGCCAATGAGCTACGTACACAGCTTAAAACCAGCAGTATATCAATGCTATTTGTTATCATTGTTTACATTCTCCACAAATGGTAGTTGTTAGTCTAAATACACTGAAAGACAGGCATATGATGAGAGATCTAATAAATTATGGACACGTCTGATGTGAGATGAATATGATACTCAAAGGAAAATGAAGCTATAATATTTTATTTGCGTGCAAAAATCAAAGAAAGGACTTCCTGGTTACAAGATGGTGCCCGCCGGTTATGTTTTGTGACAGAGAGCTGTAAATGTCACACAGTTTGTCCTTTTCTACAATAGCGGAGTGATACATTTGGATCATTTTTAACACTCAATTAGTGGCATGTACCTGCAGAACGTCGCTTTAATCCCAGCTAGCCTGACAAACTCTCTGTCTCTAGAAATTTCTCCCGCTTCCTCCAGCGTTATGTTCAGTGTTTCTTTGATGTCCTGCTGCAACCTTTGTCTTGGTCGTCCCTTACCTCGTACTCCAGGAACCATGCATTCCATACCGTTCTCTCCAAACCATTGTGACATTTTAACACTATATATTATTTATAACTAATAATATGTTGCCCAGGGGGAAAACTAATGTTTACAGACATTTAATACATTGACGACAAAAATAGCAACATTCAGGACGAAATCTGTGGTTCTTTAAATATTCAGTATATATATATGGAACTGCAGTAAAACTATTTGATTGGCAAAACACGTAATTACAAAGTACTGTAGTTTTACAAATTACAAAAACAATGACAAAATACAGCAACGTTTCGACCAACAAGGCCTTTATCAAGCAAACGAACAAACAGGAGTGACAAATTAAAATGAAACACAAATGGACGACCAAATACAAACGTATCTAAGGAAAATCTGGAATAAAAACGAATAACGAAATAAATGTAACACAAAAACACACATAAAAACTAGAAATAGAAAGGAAAAGAAACAATGAAACATCTAGTAAATATATAACTTGAATACATTTCAACATATACCCATATAGATTACAAAGCATGGGAAGAGAAAGTACTAAGAAGCATAAGAATGGAATATAACATGAATACATGCAACATATACCCATATAGATTACAAAGCATGGGAAGAGAAAGTACTAAGAAGCATAAGAATGTAATACGTTGAGCCCGCGTGGTCGCAAGGTACCATACAAAGAAATCAACCGATTCTCCAGAGCAAATCGACTGCGATCATCCGAGGAACATGATCGGATGGCTGTGACCTGGACATCGTGAGCACCTAAATGGCCAGTATCATTGAAATGGGTGGCTACAGGGGTCACAAAGCATTGGCGTATGTCGCGTAAGTGTTGGGCGAATCGGTCACTGAGCCTCTTGCCTGTCTCGCCGATATAAGCCTTGTTACACCGCTTACAGATAATGGCATAGATAAGATTACGGGACTCGCATGTGAACCCATCGTCAATAAGAAACGTGCCTAAAGGAAAGATACAGTACGCGTCTGTATCACATAAGCACACGTGTAGCAACGCCGACGACCACACTGGACAGTGCCAAAATGAGTCTGGATATTGGACTTAAGGCGACTGTGTACCAACATATCCTTAAGACTTCTGTCCCGCCTGTAAGACACCAAAGGATAGTTGGGGAAGACAGAACGGGTCTCAGGATCTGATCTAAGGAGAGACAGATGACGGAATAAAACATTTTTCACCAGGGAACTATGGGGGTGGTAAGTTAAGATAAGTTTTACTCTGTCAGAGTTAGTAGTCCTATGTTGACTGGTAAGGGCCTGCTGGCGAGTGATTTTCTGAACTCGATGCATAGCCGAGACAAGCACCCTCTCCTGGTATAGGCGCCTACGAAAGAAATCTAGCATCTCGCGAGCTCTCTCAAGAAAATCATCGTCCTCACTACAAAGGCGACGAAGGCGTAAGAGCTGCGAGAATGGCAAAGAGTCACGACAAGCCCGGGGATGGGAAGAAGTATAGAGGGGAAAACTATGTGCATCAGTAGGCTTGTAATATACTGATGTAGTGATAGCGGATAGGCGTAAGGTGATAGTAATGTCAAGAAAGTTGACACAAGTAGTGGAGATGTGAGAAGTAAAACGAATAGAAGGGTTGAAAACATTAATGAAATTAATGAAGCGTGACAAATCGGCTTCAGGCATATCAGTGATGCCAATACAGTCATCAATGTATCTGTGATAGACAGACGGAAGGGGGCCATCATATGTAGTCCATACTAGGTGTTCAAGATAACCCATGAAAAGACAAGCATAACTAGGTCCCATTTTAGTACCCATGGCAACCCCACTGATCTGCTCAAAGAATTGGTCATTAAACTGATTAGAATGGTTTTTTAAACGATTCTTTCATTTCCCGCGCACCAATTCCAAACTCCACTGACCGTGGTAAACACATGAAGTCATAAGTGCGACACGGACTTTTAGTTAATGGCGTATATCGAAATTAGTGTGAAGCTATTGTGTCATATTGTTGACATCTCAAAACAGAAACTGATATAACATTTCTCATGAGTTTGAAGTTACAATGTACAAAGTGTCATTAATACTTTCACGCATTTCCGTAAAGAGTCACATGTGGGTCATCTGTACTACAGTATACAAAAACCAGAGAAAAGAGCTATTTTATTATAGTGATACATCCCTACCACATATGTTAACACACGCACATTGTACCGAAGAAGTAGGGATTTGAAAAGAACGTCTCAAAGTAGCTCCGCCATTGCCAGTCCAAAGCCTGGACGTGAAAGGGGGATGGCATTATGACATGGAAGCTAACTTTAACTGTAATGTAAGTTATTTAAAAGCAATACTACAACTATGTCTACATTTCTTGTTTATTTCATGACTTTATTGCAAATATCAATATTGGAACCCATGTTTAAGCTGGGATGATACGCCTTTGTATGAGACTTGTCATCAAATGTCATATTGGTGCGTTTGCTGTAAAAACTAAAATTCTGTATGAGACTCGCCAAATATGCTGCCAACATCAAGGAAACCGATATATTACAAAATCCAGGTTTCTAAAGCAATTCTTCCATCAGACATTTCTCTCTCTCTTTGCCTTTTCAGTTGGACAGGCCCTCAACAACTCATGCAAGTCTTCCTATCTCTAGCTATCTCCTGCAGCTCCCTCCAGCCCATCAGACATTTGCGTCGTTATAATTCTAAGGTTGGGTGCAAAGTTTCGTAGAATGATGGTTTTGCTACAGTTCGCATTGGACTGTGTGCATGAGTTGTTGAACGGACTGTAGATAGTATGATTGTTTGAATGGCAAAAAAAAAAATTGTAGCGTCGGGAACATGTGTAGTTCATACGC
Source organism: Arion vulgaris (assembly GCA_020796225.1). Taxonomy (NCBI): domain Eukaryota; kingdom Metazoa; phylum Mollusca; class Gastropoda; order Stylommatophora; family Arionidae; genus Arion; species Arion vulgaris. The sequence goes on from CM036756.1 coordinate 39,903,188, forward strand.
AAGTTTTTAAGTTATTTAATGAAATGGTTACAAAGATACACATTTTTATCTGTTGGCGTGACAAGTTGAACGGACTATAGTGTACATTCAGTCAAGTTAATTTCACTTGTAAAATTTAATTTCAAACATTTCACATGCAGTCAATTTTATGGACATTTGATGCAAAAGAAAGACATTCTAAAAAAAAAAGATCTGGTTATCAGAAAAATATACATGGGCACAATTTAAATGGAATTTAATGTTAGAGGTGTCCTCATTTCGGAAAATAAAAATATGGCAACCCTAGCCTATGACATCTTGCACCCATCGTCACATTAGTCTTTCTTCTCTTCTCTCTCTCTCTCTCTCTCTCTCTCTCTCTCTCTCTCTCTCTCATCTGCCCTGTATAATGCCAGCCAGAATTATCGTCTCCAGAGAATTCTGCCGTTTTATATTCATTTGCCTGTTTCAGTTTCAGTTTGGAATATCTTCATTGCACTCCGGACATGTCCATGGGTGCTCCGATCTCCAATATCTCCAACAGCGTCCAGCGACTGACCGTACCAGTTCTATCTTGATTGATGAGCCGACTCGTATACCTGTTGTACCGTTCTTTTCTTGCCACACCAATCTTCAAACCCAGTTCTCGCAATCTAGTAGTTGACGTGGATTGGTTGAGATGAAGATCTTCTCTGCGGCCACGCTCTATGAGGGCGTTAACGATGTCAGCTCTGTCCATGGGCTGGCCCTCTGATATAGAGGCAGAGCCAGCCAGTCTGTCTGCTCTCTCATTGCCAACGACACCCATGTGCCCCGGAACAAAGACAAGTGTAATTCTACAAATTGTTGACGCCTGCAGTGATTCAGTCCATTGCCTGCGCACCGAACCGGCCTCCACCTTTCGGATCATACTCAATGAGTCACTCAGAATGCACGCATGAGTGCAGTTTTGTGACTCTAGCGAGAGTAGTGCATTGGTCACCGCCAGTACCTCCATTGTCATGCTGCTTGTTGTCATACTAAATGCACCACTGGCCTCCTTGACCATTCTGCCACATGAGCTTGCAGAGAAGGCCCATGCAGACTTTTCGTGACGAACTATCGATCCATCCGTGTAAATCACGACGTCGTCTGCATTGCAGTTTTCATCGATAATGGCTTTGACGTCTGCATTCAACGCCATGGGATTACCTTCTCTGCAACCTTTGTCAGATTTAATGATGGTTGAAAAGGTGTTCCAGTATATTGGAGGTATCGGTATCCATTCTTCCCCATGGTCAATATTATTGAGCCCGCATACCAGCTGAACAGTATCTGCGGCACGGCCAACCCATGACTTGCCCCGCTTTAGCCGATTTCCACCACTGGTGCTGAGCTGTTCATGCAATGGGTGATCCTTTTTGGCACTTATTTTGAGATAGGCACGTGCTCTAGCTATCTTGAGTCTATACTCCATGGTCGGAAAACCCAGGAGAAACCTCATCGCCACACAGGGTGTATCCCTTGTGCAACCGAGGATGATGCGCATAGCTTCGTTCTGTATTCTCTCCAGTCTTTCGATTTGCGTTTTGCTGACAGTGAGGGTTGCCATTGCATATTCAATGGTGGAGAGGACCAGTGTCTGATACAGGATGACAAGCAGTCGTTGCTCGATGTTAACAGCCGTCATGACTCTCATTGCCGCCAAACCTTTGCGTGCCTTGACAATGACATACTCAACATGCTCCCGGAAACACAGGCTGCGGTCAAATGTCACACCCAAATATTTCATCGATTTATCTACGGGCAAAACACTACCGCGAAGTTTCACACTAGCCGTACATGCGTTAACAGTGTGATTATTGAGTGAGAACCATGTCACTGCTGCTTTGGTAGGGTTGACTAGTGCACCGGAGACAGCACACCAGTCTGTGATGCGGTCGAGTTCCCTCTGTACCTCACCGGCAACTGCATCCCTGTCTTTCCCTTGTCTATACACGAGGATGTCATCAGCAAAAGACAGAGTTCTACCTCTGCCATCGAGTTGTTGTTCTGTGATTGACACCGTGTATATATTGAATAAGACAGGGGAGAGAGGAGAGCCCTGTGGCAATCCGGAATGTACAGTCACCGGTTCAGAAAACCAACCACCACATCGCAGTACAACCTTCCTTTTGAACAGCGCAGCAGCTATCCATCATATGTATAGAGGATGCACCTGGAGTTTGATGAGCTGGTGCATAAGATAAGCATAGGACACTCTGTTGTATGCGTCTTCCAAGTCCACCATTGCTGCACATGTTTCAATACCTGCATGGAAACCCTCGAAGACATCATAGGCGAAGACCGCAGCGTTGCACCATGTTTCTTCCCAGATCTGTAACCTCCAAGAGTTGGTGGGAAGATATGACGACTTTCGAGGTCCCATGCCAGTCGACGTGCCACGATTTTCTCAAGAAGCTTGCCTGTCGTGTTTTGCAATGCAATGATTCTGTAACCGGCTATCTGAGAGTGATCTTTGTTGGGCTTCGGCAATGGTAGTAGGTAGCTATGAAGCCACTCCTCCCTGATCACATCGTCTTGGATGCTGACGTTGAATTCGTTTACCAGTCCCTCGATGTCGTCTTTTGATAAATCAGAAATATCCTTGTATCGAATGCCATCAGGCCCTGGCGCATTGCTTCCAGACGTTTTCAGTGTTGTCCTGATGACCTCCGCAGTTATACATATATCTTCATCCAACACAACAGCGCTGCAAAGCTCTTCTATGGCCCCCTGAGTCATGAGTCTTTCTGCCTCGTTATTGTGATCTGTCTGCTGTATGTAGCGTTGGAGGAGAGCTGTACCCTTATTTTCGTCCGACTTCTGCCAGGCCGAGTCAGTGCTTTGGAAATCCTGGATGCATTTACGTCTTGTAGTACCATTCATGCGCTGGTGGAATCTCCAGAACGTCGACAGGGACTTCTCAGCGCACAGCCCACTGCAGAATTTATCCCATGCGACACTCTTAGCCAGATTTGCACACGCTTTAAAGGACACGGTTTTCTCTTCCATGTCTTTTTTCATACCCTTGGTATGTGCAGGTGGTGTGCTAGTGGCCCTTCTGCCACAATTTAACCGCTTGCCTCTTGATCCGCCAGGCTTCATCGACCATGTCATTCCACCATGGTGGCTGTGTCAGCTTCCTCTGTTTATTGCGATGTGGTATGATTTTACTGCGCCTGATTTTGCTGATAGTATCACACCCTGCTGTGTCATACTGAAAACTGTGCGCACGTATTTTGCTCCCCCGTTCTGCGTTTTCGACCAGGATCAAGCATGGACAGTGATCACTGTCGTGATATCCAAGCACACTCCATTTACACAAGGGCAACAGAGTGGGAGACACCAATGCCAAATCAATGACACTGTCAGAGTCCCCTGGTCGACTAGCTAGTCTGGTTGATCTACCATCATTGATACAGACCAGATCTGATGTTACGAGCGCGTCTTCCAACTTTTCACCCTGCTTGTTGGTAGGGTTGTTTCCCCACTGTCTACTCCTGCGTTGAAATCACCACAGAAGATGATGTTCTTCTCGTCCTGGTCGAATAAACTTTGCCACTACAGTGTATCGACCATGCCATTGCATGCATACACGTTCACAGGACGAAGGGGACATGTGTCTGTACTCTAACTGCATGTACCTGCATGGTGTCGCAGTTCCACTTTGACATGTCTACTTCAGATGCCGACATGTCATTCCTAACAAGAATAGCCTGTCCGAGATGCCGCCTGTTATAGAAGGTATGAAAACCAGCAATGCGGACTGTCCCTTCCCTAGGTTGGTTTCTTGTAGGGCAACGATGTCGGCACCATATAGGAGTTTGTCGAGGACCGGTCGTCTCTGCTTCACGCTGGCACAATTCCAGTACATGATGCGTAGGTTTTTCCGACCCAGTCGCTCACACTTCAGGATATTCTTCCTGGCACCCGATCTTTTCCCTCTTTTACGCCGCCGCCTTCCTTGCTTGGGCCTGTATCTCTGATTCTGTATAGTGTCAGAGTTACTGAAACGCTGTTGAGAATCCGCGAAGGATCCCCGCCTACACGCACGAACTCCGTTGCGAGGCAGAGAATCCATTCCACGTTAAAGACTGACTATACAGCAGTCATTCAGCTCATCGGCACGTGGACACACCGTAAGCTCGGGTTCCTTCTCTTACTGCATCGCTTTATACAGAACAAATGTGCGAAATTGCGTTGTTGGATGTAACGGCAATATATCGCGCGCCATGTTGACACCAGAGTGTGTTGTGCTGTTACAACGAGTGTTCCGGCCGCTCTCCTGAGTGTAGGTTTACATTCCCACAGTCAGCACGGAAGTGCGGGAATTACCATGTCCATGCATTGTGTCCGTCTCCGAGTATGACTGGCAATTATCTTGCCGCAAGGTGTGCTGATATTGTTAATTGCTTGGTATGTCAGTGGCTGGTATCGTTGAGAAAATTAACGTGGTGGTATACGGTAGCGAGCGCTCAGCTATAGACAGATCCCGTAAGTGTCCTTGACCTTTCCTGTCCACCGATCTACCAACGTGAAATTTGTGCCTTGTTGTTGAAGTTACTAATAAATTTAGTAACACAGAATAATTTAACTAATGATTACTCTAACACAATTACACATTAAGTTCTTCCTCTACATGTACACACACAACCTATATATGTAATCCGTTTCGAATTAACGCAATCTTTAATTAGTTCCAAAACTTTTGTAGAGCGAGAATTGATGCGACCGCATTCGGGCCTCTTTGACTCAGGAGACAATATATCTTGCATCACGTAGTATTCTGCGCTGTATAATAACGTTTCTTGCGGCTGTAATGGCCTATTTTGGAGTGGCACTCCTTGCCACAGTTGCTGCAGGTAAAACTGAAGCTGATATAGAGCTGGATGTTCTCTCTGTGCTCTCTTTTGCCTCCACATGTGATTTTGTTTTTCTTCTTTTCTTTAGGAGCCGCCCCTCATTGCCGCTCGCCATGCTTGCCTATCTTTGGTCAGCCGCTCCCAGTGTTCTTTGTCTATGCCGCATGAAGTTACATCACGCTTGCAGGTGTCAATGAAGCGTAATAATGGGCGCCCATGCTGTCTAGCACCCGTTGCTAGTTGACCATATAGAATGTTCTTTGGGATTCTATCATCGCTCATACGACACACGTGTCCCAGCCATCTCAGATGTCGCTGACTCAGCAAGGTGTACATGCTTGGAATGCCAGCACTGTCCATGACTTCTATATTGGAGATGTGGTCTTACCATCGGATGTTGTATATTCGCCTGAGACAGCGCATGTGGAAGGTGTTGAGGAGATGTTCTCGTCTAGCATATGTGGTCCATGTCTCACTACCATACAGCAGAGTGCTGAGAATACAAGCCTTATATACTTGTGTCTTGGTGTTTCTTGTGAGTGCCCTGTTTTCCCATACACGATTTGCTAATTTAAACATAGCAATGGAGGCCTTCCCAATGCGACTACTAATTTCATCATCGAGGGAGAGGTTACTGCTGGTGACAGAGCCAAGGTATGTGCGTATGACTACCAACGTTGATAGATGGGGCTCTGCTAATATCCTGGAACATTATATTTGTTTTCTTCAGGCTGATGGTCTGGCCGAATTCATTTGATGCTGCAGCCAATATGTCCATGAGGTGTAGCAGCCCTTCCTCTGTGTGTGATGTTAATGCTGCATCATCGGCAAACAGAAGTTCCCTGATGGTGACTCTTTGGACTTTGGCCTTTGCTTTGAGTCGCGCCATGTTGAATAATTTTCCATCTGATCTTGTGTGGAGAAATATTCCTTCTTCGGCGGATTAAAAAGCATTGGAGAGAAGTAGAGAGAAAAATATCCCAAAGAGTGTGGGTGTGAGTACACACCCTGCTTGACGCCGCTGTTGATAGGAAAAGCGCTGGAGGAGGCCCCAGCAAACATCACTGTACCCTTCATGTTGTTATGAAATGATGTTATGATTTTAAGCAATGTAGGCAGGCATTCGATTTTTTCCAAAAGCTTGAAGAGTCCCACTCTGCTCATTAGGTCAAATGCCTTTGTTATATCTATGAAGGTAATGTACAGTGACATTCTTTGTTCGCGACATTTCTCCTGCAGTTGTCTCAATGAGAATAGCATGTCGATAGTGGATCTGTTGGATCTAAATCCACATTGTGACTCAGGGTATACTCTGTTTGTTAGCTTTTGTAGCCTATTTAGTACTTCTTCTTCTTCTTTCTCGAATCCTGTATGCCTCACAGCGTCAGGTCAGGAAGAGATTTCTAAAACGGGACCTAGTATGCGCTTCGTAGATAGTCTCTTTCGTCGCCTCTGTTATCTCTGAGGTCCATCTTTTGCGTGGCCGGCCTTTTGCTTTGTACCCATTGTATCGGAGCAGCATTGCTCTTTGGGGTGCACTGTCTGATGGTAATCTGCTTACGTGACCGAACCATTTAATTTGTTGTTTCTTGATGAAGTCTAGTACTGATGTTGTACCCACTTTTTCCTGATGTCTTCATTTCTCAACCGGTCTCTTCTTGTTACACCCAGCATTCTGCGTAGACACTTCATCTCTGTTGTGACTAGTTTTCTTCTATCGTTTGTTGTCAGCGTCCAGGTTTGGCACTGGTAACATAATGTGGGAGAAAGATTGTGTTGAACATTGCTCTTTTTGTGTTCATGGTGACGTGTTTGCATCTTAAAATTGGCGCCATTTGCCCTATCATTTGATTTGCTTTGTTGCATCTGTGTTGAATTTCATTAGTTATTCTTCCATTTGCTGAAAAAATGCTCCCCAGGTATGTGAAATCTTTTACTTGATTTAGTAGATGATTATCGATGGAGATGTTGGTAGTGTTTTCCTCTCTGGCGAATGTCATTACTTCTGTTTTGTCGATGTTAATTCTCATGTTGTATTCGTTACATGCTAACTGGAGTCTGTTGATGTGTTGTTGTAGTTGTTCTTCTGTTGTTGTCCTATTTAGTACTACGCGTGCGAAGATCTTCCCCACGATGCTGAGCAACGAGATACCACGGTAGTTGTTACAGTCACCACGATCACCGTTATTTTTATACAAGGTGATGATGTTTGCATCTCTCATGTCCTGAGGCACTTCTTCCTCCTTCCAGCATAGGCACAATAATTTATTCAGATTGGTCAGGAGAGTTTGTTTAGCACATTTGATTACTTCAGGGGGATGCCGTCCTTTCCAGGTGCTTTCCCATTTGCCAGGGTGTCGATTGAAATACTGATTTCTGCCTCTGATGGCATCTGGTCTAAATTGCTCAAGGTCGAAAGAGCTTTAATTGCATCGAACGCGATGTCAGTTACAATATTTTGGGTGGAATATAACTCTAGATAATGTTCCACCCAGCACTCCATCTGATTATTTTTGCGATCGATTAGAACTTCCCTTGTTTTAGTTTGAAGAGGTGCAGTCTTTTTGATAGTTGGACCAAAGGCCTTCCTGATGCCCTCATAAACACCCCTTATGTTTCCAGTATCAAAGGAGAGCTGGATATTTCTGCATAACTCCTGCCAGTGGTCGTTTGCGCATCGCCTGGCTGTTTTTGTGCGACACTTCTTGCAGATCTAAGAGCAAGAAATGACTTGACACTTGATTGTTTTTGTGGTTCTGAAGGGCAGTTATTTTGTCCTGCTATGACAGGCTCTAACTCTAATATGTTTGTAGCAAACCAATCAGGGTTTTGTCTATCTCGGGTGCCAAAAGTGGTTGTGGCCGAATTATATATGGCGTCCCTGATGTAGGGCCTTTTTGTTTCCGCGTTTCCTTTTGGTGTGCTTTGGAGAATGCTTTCTAATGTACTGCAAAATGATTGTACCATTTCTGGTTTGGTGGTATTTTCGGTGTTAATGCGTAGATATCCTTTCCTCTTCGAATGGTGGAGTGTTTTTATTTTCAGCCTAACTTTGCTACATATCAGTGAATGATCAGTGTCACAGTCAGCACTATGGTAGCTACGAGTGCTGAACATAGTGTTTATCGTATTTCGCCTCGTCGTAATTACGTCTAGTTGATGTCATTTCTGTGATCGTGGGTGTCTCCATGACACCTTGTGGCAGGGCTTGGTATTAAGGAAAGTGTTTGTGATGCAGAGGTTGTTGTAGTTACATATCTCCAGTAGCCGTTGTCCATTTTCATTAATTTTTCCAGTACCATGTTTTCCAAGACACGATAGCCAAGAGTTGTAATCGGCTCCAACTCTGGCGTTGAAGTCCACCATTAAGAATATGTGTTCGTTTTGGGGAATTCTACTGATTTCTGATTGTATCTCCTCATAAAATGTATCTTTTACGTCTGGCTTTGGGTGTAGTATTGGTGCATGTACTCTGAGGAGATGGACCGGACCTGTTACTGTGCGGAGTTTAATGGACAAAATACGGTCTGAGTCGTTTATTGGAGGTTCTACCATGTGGAGCAGTGTATTTTTGATGGCAAATCCTACTCCGTGCAGTCTTGGTTTGTCTTGAGCTTTTCCTTGCCAGTAGAACGTGTAGTCTTGTTCCCTCAGCGATCCATTTTCAGCGAGTTGTGTCTCCTGTAGTGCTGCGATGTCCACTCCAAGTCGTTTGAGTTCATTGTTAATTACTGCAGTTTTCCGAATGTCGTGTATCTGTGTAAGATCGTCTGACAGGCCAGGACACATTGTCCTTACGTTCCAGCTTGCTAAGCGAAGGGCTGGAGTCTTCTTGATTTTATTATTATTGTTTGGGGCGGTACTTACAGTCCACTTATCAGGTAATACCATAAGCTCCAAGCACCCATTGAAGCAGGTGAACTGTGGCTGGATAACACCTTATTGTCCGCGGACTGCCCGGCTTGAGGCGGGCGGTAGCTGTATAATGAGGCGCGATGATCTCTCCCACCGTCGAAGACAATGTTTGTTGGGGTTTTTTTTTGACGTTTTATATGTTCTAAATATTTCATTTTTCTTTTGTTTATCAACCACTTCTCTTCAATTTGGGCTAGTGCCGTTGCAAAATAGACATATTTTTGTTTTTTTCTACACATGGTATTCCGAGTACTCTTTTGTAGCACTTGCATTCAAAGGCATTGATCGATTTTTCAACTGTTTTTTCATTAATTCACGTCACACGGCCATTCGTTGCTCTGGAAACATACATGCTCTTAAAAATCTAGTTTATCTTTATATCAGTTTTCTTCTTATATCAGATTATTGAGCTGGAGAGAGCTGCATGATATAGCTAGAGATAGGAAGATTTGGCATGAGCTGGTTGAGGGCATATGCCACAATCGGGGTTAAAAAAGCATGAGAGAGAGAGAGTTTCCTTCCATATGTTTTGAAGCGAAACAGTGTATGAATTGAAATGAAATGACTTCGTTTGCTTTGGAAATAAATAAGTTCTACAGACATGCGCACTTATAACTTCCTAACTTTCGCGTATTATTATTCTGGGTTGACTTTCTGACATTAGACGGTCATTACCGTTCAAGTAACGACGACTTGAAATAAATTCAACATGATCTTAATGTTAGCGAGAGCTACAACGCTATTGCGTGCTCCTTCAAGCAAGAAGTATCCCCAACTGTTAAAAAGTGTACTTGATAAATCGATAGGTGCTAGCACAACTTTCGTTGCACATCTTACCGCATACGGTGGGGAAAAAGCTCCTCGCAAGAAGCCGTGGCCTTATAAGAAACATGGATTCAAATTGTGGCATACGTTCATTGACAGTACAGAAAGTCGTATTGATGACAATAGCAAAATTATTGTAATTGATGGAAATCTCGCAACAGGAAAAACTGAACTTGGCAAATATATTGCAAAAGAATTTGACCTATTGTACGTACCAGACTTCAATAACAATGATATGTGTGACTATATGCCAGAGATTGGAATAGACCTTCGAGAGTTTGATGATCAGCTACCTGCGAAGGCTCGAACCTGTGATTTTGAAAGATTTTACACTCAAAAAGGGCCAAAGAATGTTCTCAAAAATTTTCCAAGAACACAGTATGAACTGTTCAAGCGCAAATTTTATAGATATGCACAGACAGTTATGGCTCATGTTGTAAATACTGGTAAAATTCGTGTAAATGTGCTACGTAGTGTTCAATTTCATTAATTATGTTCATGTTCTGATGCAGCACATTTGTTTTGCTGCTGTGTATTGCGAGGTAATCGTCAAGTTGCATCCATTCCTACTATCACTCTATTCCCAAATAAACAACACAGTTTTCACTCCTTTTTTCCTTGTTTTGGGAGTGTTCTCCAGATCTATCTTTCACACAATGACAATGGTGTGTGTGCAATACTTTTTTCATGGAAAGTTTTAAGTTTAAGATCCACTAAGGGGTCCTTTGTTATTAACTCAACAGCACAGTCATCTAGACAGACACATGGATACTCAGTACCTCCAGTAGATGTTAAAGGGTATACATGCTTGTAGTTTATGTAGCTCACTGGTTAATCACACTGTTTATTATCATCTCATCTTGTACCCTTAGGTGTTGAGGTGAAGTATAGGATGTTGGTGTAGGACTATCTTATGTGTTTCTCTATATTATATGTAGAGTTATTCATGAACTCTACCATCAATCTAGCGCTTACATGGCTGTTCTCTCCTCCCGTTTCCATGTAATATGTTTATCATTGTCTGTTGTGGTATACTATTTGAAGGCAATCATGTTAATGACCAAACCATTTGACCTGTTGCTTATAAATACACAAGAGCTGCTTGCACAGTGTCGACAAAATAATGTGTGCCCCATTATTCAAAAGAGAAGCTGGAGATGGATCCGACATGTGATACACTTTGAGATTTGTCATGAAAACATAATTGAGTTGGACACCAGAGGGTAAATGAAAAAGCAGAAGGCTCTAAATGACCAGGAGGAAAACAGTAGAACAAGAATTTAAATAAGTGAATCACAGCTGGAGCACAATATAGAGCGACCAAGAACAGAGAAGAATATTGTTGCTCCCCATGGGCATCATTGGCTAGTGTGAGTTATAAATAAAATTATACCAACATTTTGATGCTCGATACATGGATATGTTCACATTTGTTAGAGGTGGCAAAGAGAGATCATCCCCATTTTACTTGTGAAGATATATGCAGAGGGGTGGTAGGTTGATTACTCTCATCAACCCATAGACAGTATATAGGCTAATACAAAATATTGAAAGAGTAACATGGCATTTTTTTAAATATGCTTGTAGTAGATATTGAAGGTAAGCAGTCAAGAGAAACACTGCTATAGATGGGAAGGAAATATTAAATGGTAGACAAATAAAAAGTATGTAAGAGTTTAACACTTTAGAAAAAGGGAGTTTTGAAGATTCATTACTGTCTGCCTCCTCGAAGCAGTTTTGTTATTTCACATCAGCACCATTGAAGATTAGCAATATCTAACTTAGAATGTATGTTGTGGTAGTTAATTACTGTGTAGTTGATAAACAATATACTATACAGAAAAATTAGATATTATGGTCACATCAAGTATCACTATGGCCTGAAGAGAACAATATTAGAGGGCAGGGTCCCAGGACGCATAGGCAGACCAAGAAGAAGATGGCTACAAGATATTAAAGAAACTATGAATATGACCATCGGCGAAGTGGGTGAACTGGCTAGAGACAGAGTGAATTTCAGATGTGCTGCAAAGAGAGCACGTCCTATAAAGGATACACACCTTGATGATGATGAGTTAATTACTAAATATTAAACAAATTTTTCAGTTTTTATTTCTAAATTTCAGGTCAAGGTGTGGTTTTGAATAGAGGAATGTGGTCAGACATAGTGTTTGCCCGTGCTCTAAGAAAGCAAGGCATTATGAGTGCTGAAGGTATTTTGAAGTGTCTCAAGATTTTCATGTTTTATTAGTAGTTGTAAAAAGTTGCGTGCGAAGTAAATATTAATACAGTTTAAATATTATGTGCAGTTTCTGCCAGGGCATCCACTTTTTCCTGCATATCTTGTAGTCTGTGTGAGAGCAAGGTAAGCGGCTTTGTCTGACATGTACCTGTGTGTTGCAAGGACTCATAAGGGGAGCAAAGAATAGTAACACTGTGACATACAAGGCATCCCGTAATAGATGACTGGGGTAGGGGTCTAGGAGTCTTTAACTCATTGTGTCCAGTCGACGCTTCCAACGTAGAAAACAGTTCTCTCATTATGCCAAAACACGCTGCCAACGTCTAATTTGGGTCCATGCACTTTTGTTTCACTGTTCAGCTACTATACGTCCGACACTCTTTTTGTTTGCAGAATTCAACGGGCAGATAACTCCCATTTCATTCATATACTGTACAACATGGCACAATTTATTTTCGAATATTTAGAAATAGTTTTATTCGCAAATATATTTTTCCTGTTGTGAAAAAAGTGAACTTACGTGTGAAAAGTTTAGTTAGAAGATGTTGTTTCGCCCTCCACGTCGTTAAAGTGCCGAACAGGCCATCTATGACAAAGCAGACCACATTATTACCTATTATTGTAACTTTGAATGCTGTTGCAGAAAATGGTGGAAGAAAATTAACTTCTCGTTGTTTGAAATCGCTCGGTATAATTCTTTTATATTATACAAACTTTCACTTCTCGGTAACAATAATTTACTAAATAAATACTAATTTACATATATAACTATTTATTTATCAGATTGTTCAAAATTTTATTCTGCATATTTTGATGCCAACAGTATAAATCTAGCTTACATAGAACTAAAGTTATAGGCATATTTCCAAGACTCCATTTTGAAAATTTTGCTAGAAATGTGTTCTGGCAGAGGGTGATTACCCCCCAAAATTTTCTAGGACACAATGAGTTGAAAAGCATCACAGAAAAATTGGATGTGCTGACCACCTACTTGTAGGCGCATAACTGGCACAATGTACAATTGCTCTTAGGCTCATAGCACATACAAATCACAAAGAGTAGTTAAACAAGTGGTCGATTTGGAGCATTTGAAGAAGAAAAATCTGACCTGAATTCACAGCCTCACTTTAAACTGCGTCAAAAATGCCTCATTTTAGAACAAATGAAGAAGGCTTAGAGTTTTGAAACGCAATATAGAACTTGAGCTGCTGTATGTATGTGGAACATGGACAACAAACTGAGAAACATCTAATGGCGGTAGAGATATGGTTTCTGAGGAAAATACCAAAAATACTGTGGACGGACAGATGAGACAAATGATAACGAATGAAACTAATGAAATGAAACTAATGAAATGAAACTAATGATACATTCTTTCAAGAAACAAATGAAAATCACAAATTTATTTGACAAATTACACATCAGTCAAAATTTGTTGAACTTGTTTAGAAGGGGTAATAAAGTAGAAAATTTTGTTAACAACTGGCAAACTTGATGAGAAAAGGGAAGCCAAAGAGATAAATACATGGATTGCTAGGCCATGTCGCAGGGTCGAGACAAAAATACAGATCTGATCAGGGACTCTGATGATCAGATGAGATGATGAACCATGACCGCTAATCCTTTTCAGCATGACACATAATGATGATGAGTTTGTCATGTGTAAATCTTTTTTATGTATAATTTGTTGTATACAGCCATATCATCCTCATCATTGTAAAAAAAATTGCAATATCTCTACTGTTATTACAAGGCAGATTAGGATGCATGAAAATATCAGAAAGAACAATATTCACTTTAATTATGGATCTACTGCTCAGGACATGTTTAACACAACCAAGACATTTTTGTAAATAATGAAAGCACACACAGCACAAAACCCTGGACAAATTAATATCAATGACTTTGTGACTATTGTCGGTCTCTATTACAAGTGGAACAAGCACAAAACATGGGCTACATGTTCTCTAGATTTTTAACCTAAATAAATTTAAAGTTTGTTTATAATCTGTTATTACAATTGGTTTAATACTTTCAATAACAGCTCTAAAGTGCTATCAGTACCAGTATGATCAGTGCACAGACTACTTCTGGAAGCCACATCTTATCATCTACTTGGATGCACCCATCAGTTACGTTAAAGATCACATTAAGAAAAGAAATGTGGTATGATTCATCACTTGTTTTCATATGCGTTGTCTTTATGTATGCCACAGCTTTGTTCTTTTTTCATGCAAGTTGAATAACAGCAGAAAATTGATATTCTGTCTAGAAAAGATGGTAGAATGGAAACATATAGCTCCCTGTACCCTCTCATGAGACTAGAACCATCATACATAACCAGTATATCTCCCATTGGAATAAGGAAATAGAACCTGCAGGCAGACTTTAACTAAATTTACTAGCTCCATATTCATGTCATTCTTCTTCGAACGCTCCATATCGTCCACTTTAAACCACCCTAACGAGCCTAAGAGTGATTGTGCATTGTGCCAGTTATGCGACTACAAGTAGGTCAGCACATCCGATTTCTGTGACGCTTTTTATTTACTAGGGTAGCTTCCCTAAACCCCTACCGTAGTTGCCTCTTACAACATGCCTTGTAGGTCGCAGTATTACTACGAGGGGAAGTCAATAAGTAAGCCACAAATGGCTGTAAAAAAATAACTAAACATGATAACAACTTGAAACCAGTTTATTTTTATACATACATTATTCCTTTATTTCTCAACATAATTTCCACCAACATTGATGCACTTATCCCATCGTTTTATCAATCCTCCCAAACCGGCTGCATAGAACTCGGGCTCTGTTTTCTAAACCACGTTTCACTTCACATTCAACTTCGGCGTCATTCGCGAAATGTCTCCCGCCAAGGTGGGTTTTCAGTGGACCAAAAGGTGGAAATCGTTAAGGGCTAAGTCGGGACTGTAAGGTTGATGTTCCAGAACTTTCCATCGTAGTTGGTTAATTTTCTCCTGAGTTAATCGAGCCGTATGTGGTCTGGCATTGTCATGAAGAAGCAACACTCCTGTAGTCAGCAGTCCTGGGCGTTTTTTTTGAATTGCATCATGAAGCATCGATAGAACTTCACAGTATGATTCAGAATTCACATTGTCACCTTTCTTCTTGAAATTGGTTAAAAACACTCCTTGACAATCCCAGAACACCGTCAGCATGACCTTCCCTGCTGATGGCGTAACCTTGAATTTTTGACACAAGGCGAAGAAAGATGTTTCCACTGTATTGAAGCACGCTTTGATTCGGGCTGGTAGTGATGCACCCATGATTCATACTCAGTAACAATCCTGTTCAGCAAGTCTTCTCCTTCATCTTCGTATCGACAGAGATGACGCAAGGACAGGCCAAATCGGTTCATTTTGTGTGTTCCTCCTTCAATTGTCTGGGTACCAACATTGAACACACTTTCTTCAAATGCCAGACCACATACCGCTCGATTAACTCAGGAGAAAATTAACCAACTACGGTGGAAAGTTCTGGAACATCAACCTTACAGTCCCGACTTAGACCCTAACGATTTCCACCTTTTGGTCCACTGAAAACCCACCTTGGCGGGAGACATTTTGCGAATGACGCTGAAGTTGAATGTGAAGTGAAACGTGGTTTAGAAAACAGAGCCCGCAGTTCTATGCAGCCGGTTTGGGAGGATTGATAAACGATGGGATAAGTGCATCAATATTGGTGGAAATTATGTTGAGAAATAAAGGAACAATGTATGTATAAAAATAAACTGGTTTCAAGTTGTTATCATGTTTAGTTATTTTTCTACAGCCATTTGTGGCTTACTTATTGACTTCCCTTCGTATTTGTTGCTCCCCTTGTGAGCCCCAGCAACACACGGACGACAGCAGAGAACTTATATTCTTCTTAGAAAAGATGGTAGAATGACAACATATAGCTGTACCCTCTCAAAAGACTAGAACAATCATACATAACCAGTATATTTCCCAGTGGATGAAGGAAATAGAATCTGCAGGTAAACTAATCAAATTTGCCAGCTCCATATTCATCAGTAAACAATGTTCTCATTTAGAACTGGCCACTGAAGGTTGGTCAGTTTCCTCTGTTTGAAATATCAGGCATTTATGAATATCCCAACAGAACCATGACTTTATATTTCAAGACTGTGGGGGTCTTACAAAATACCTGAAGATATCAAAACTAGCATAGATTTTTGCATGAATGCCTGCTTTCCTTATTATCAGTGTCCCCCGTCATACAGGTGTGTCTATTCCAACTTCAGATACTTGTAGTTTAGATCCTCAAATATTGATCTGAGAAGGAATCTAAAATTTGAAGATATAATATGGCCAACAACCCATATGTTCGAGTTTTTAAAGCTTTTATTCAGTGCCAAGATGGCTGATAGTTCTTGCTTAACTCACTAAACAGCAACTGCTTTGAGAGACAACACATTTGTTTTGCATGCTGTCAATGCGCTACACTCATCTGGCTTGGAGGTCTATAGAAGTAGCACAAAGATAATTTGGAAAGTGCAGAGGAGATTTCTCCAAAAACTGATAAAGTTGTGTATAGCAAGCTCTTTCCAAAACAACTCACACACCATCTTTGTATATAATTTTCATTATTTAATATTTTCTTTATTATTTGAATTATTTACCTCATGTTGTTAACAATCTATATACATATATGGTAGTGATATACTTAACATGTGTTGAATTAAAACACATCAGTTCAAAATACTATATTGAAATGTGCAGTTGTTTAGAGTATAAACTAGTAAGCAATGCTTATATCATCAATCAAGTATACAAATCAAGATAACAGCAGACGGAGGTGCTCACTCTTGTGTTGCTGTGGCTCTCAATGGGAGCAAAGAATCACTGCGACCTACAAGACATGTCGTAAGAGGCAACTGAGGTAGGGGCTTAGGGAAGCTACCTTAGTAAATAAAAAGCGTTAAATCAGATGTGCTGGCCTACTTGTAGGTGCATAACTGGCACAACGTACAATCGCTCCTGGGCTCAGATCCCATACAAATCACAGAGTGGTTTAAGTGGTCAATATGGAGCTTTTGAAGAAAAAGAAGATGAGGGGCTGATGAGGGTATCAATGAAAGGATGAACAAATCTAAAATTGATTTTGCCAATTTAAACAGCATTTGGAGATCCCATTTCTTCACCAAGGTCATATTAAGGGGGGATTCTGGTCTGGAAACTTTTCGTTGCTTTCATATTAATGTAGAATTTGTATTACAATTTTAAGATATTATGACTTAAAAGAGTAGAAACAAATTTGTTTTAAAAAATATGGAAACAATACATTTTTAATGAATTTTTGTGTAAACACACCCCCAAAAACAGCTTTTTTTACCGCATTTTGTGGAATTTTTACCCAAAATTTATAAAAAATTAAATATTTAATATATCCTAAAAACCATGTGTAATATTTTAGATATTACAATTAGCGACTTAGAGTGAAAACAGAATTCATTTACATTCATTAGATTCAGAACCTTAGGGATTTGAAATTTTGTTTTTTGCAGCCATTTTGTATTGTTTCCATGGCAACGCTTTGACATTTATTTTTTTACTAATTTTTTTCTGCTATTCTAAGTCATAATCTTTCAAAATGGTTATACAAATTTTACATTAACATGAAAACAACGAAAATAGCTTCTTGATCCCCACACTACCTTAAGGATGTATGAGAGCTGTATACTTTTAAGTACTCATGTCGCCCGTGTGGTGCCGGGGCTCACAAGGAAGCAAAAATAGTACCTCTGCAACCTACAATGCATGTCGTAAGAGGGGACTAATGTAGGCACTAGGTATGCTACCCTAGTAAATAAAAAGCAGCGTAGACATCGGATGTGCTGGCCTACTTGTAGGCGCATGACTGGCACAACGTACAATCGCTCTTAGGCTCAGATCATTTACAAATCACACAGTGGTTGACAGTTGGTCAATATGGAGCGTTCGAAGAAGAAGAATAAGTACTCATGTATGTATCAGAATGCTGGAGAACAACAGAAAGGAAACATCTAGACTGTCATGAGTTCATACAATCTGTCTGAGAAAAATTCTATGAATATGTTTGCCAAACAAAATCATCAACCAAGAACTGTTTAGCACACAATCAAATGGAAATGAACACAATAATACAAGGAAGATGCTGAATAGGATACATACTGAAAAGCAGTCCAGTAACTACTATGCAGTGGACACGAAGGGAAGATGAAAGAAAGACAGACCAAAGATAATATAGTGGAGACTGAGATGCACAGTGTGGGTCAGACTTTCAACACACTGCAGTGGATGACTACGAATCAGGCACAGTGGAGAGATTTTGTTACTGCTCTAAAGACGCATTGACCACAATTTTCTTTGTTGGTCTACATCCAAGTAAAAGAAAATATAGTCAAGAGATACGGTTTTATTTTGGTGTAGTAGTCTTGTTTATTTATATATTTTTCATGTCTTTATAGCCATGGGAGGTAAATAGCCCAATTTTGACAGATACCTTCCTTAACCACATCAGGGATACCTACAAGAATGTATACTTACCTCACATGAAGTAAGTCAAAACATTTTTGCTGCACAAATATAGTTAGTTAGTTTGTTCCTTTCGTGCCAGAGGCGGCACATAGGGCAGAGGTTTTAGATCTCCATGCGTTGCTAGCAGTTGGAGATCTTGTATGGTTTACATCCCAATAGTTTACTTTCTTGTTGGATGGTTCTTCGAAGAGTGGTCTTTGGTCTTCCACGTTTTCTTTTCCCAACTGGTGACCACATAAGGACTTGTCGATTTAGTCTCTTTTCGTCTGATCTAAGAACATGACCTAAATATTTCCACCTTCGTTTCCTTACAATACGGGTTGTTGGTGTGTTCTATCTCTCACTGTGTTGTTAGAAACGAATTACATTAACCATATTTCAACAAACTTACTTTATTGTTTACTCTCAAACAAAAGCTTGAATATGTTCAATGAAAATAGTGGTCAGTGAAAGAATGTCAACATCCCAAAAGAGCTCCTGCAATGATACTGGTTATGGCCATGTCAGTTTTATCTGCTTCTCATATGTTGAGCGCTTTGTAAAATGAAAAACATAAATGAGCAGGCATTTGAAGAGAGGCCGATCCTGGATGGCTACGGCAGAGGATGTTATTAAATAGGTCTGTACTCTAGTCAAACTGAAGCATGGTTTAGAATGGACGCCTGTATCAGAAAATATGTTTGAATACACCATGGTATTCGTTACACTTGGACGTTGCTGATTCTGAGGTTATGGTGCTCGTGGAGCAGCACTCTCATCTTTGCGTTAAACAGATCATTAACACTTTTGCTGCCACACATTTTTCAACAAAGTCTGGCTCACTGCCATGCTATTTTTTCGGCATGATCAGTTTTCAGGGTGACAATTTAAAAAAATTGTAAAAAATAAACTTTGGACTTTTAAACAATGGAATAGTGTTCATATATTAATGAGCAACTAACTTGTCTATATGTAGAGTATATTCTGTATAATCCACAAGCTATTGTAGTAACTGATATCCCAATACCTATCCACAGTATGATATGTCGCCGTTTTCGAGATGGGTGTCCGTCACCTACTCCTGTACCCGTGGGAATATCTGCTATCGATCTATAAACATTGTCACGTGAATCACAGTTCAAATTCATATCACATGCAGAGTTTGTTTTAACACGATCACTGGCTAAAAAGTCGGAAAAAGAGTCATTTTGGACATCACTATTCATCAGCTACGTCGCCCATTTTGAAAATGTTTGTTTACTTACGCAAAACCAGACTTATACTGACATTTACTCTGTGTGCGTTATATCCGCCATTTTAGAGAGCTTGTCTGAACAATACGGAAGTAGTATGTCACGGGACCCCATTTTCGCTAGCGATACTCCCGTTTAAAAAGGCATCGTCGACGGCACATGCCAATTGGCAAAAGTTGAAGACAGCAAGGAAAGTTAGTTGGTATTTCGCCTACTTTTGTCATCGGTGGCAGCCAAAGTGTTAAAGAGAAATGTACACATGTAGGAAAGGAAAGTGTTTGACTGTCAACAAGACATACTCAACATTTCCTTAGGTTGAAAATTTCAGATACGCCTGCCCTCCCAGTAGGGGCACAACATCCAGTCATTCTTGGCAAAGACCGTTTACTCATCCCAATAAGAATGATTAAAATGGTTGAGAAGAACATTCGCAAACAAACAGCACTCTCATCCTGGGGATATCATTATTTATTCTGATGTCTCTGTCAGGCGCCATATCAACGTGTCTTATTCACAAAGCGAAATGGGAGCACAGTTAATGAGGACTGTGGTGCCTAGAAACAACATCGAGCATGATTATGAAGATCACTGCTGCATCCTGGGTTCTCTCGCGGGTGGCTGAACAACAGGCCACCTATGTGATTATCAAATCAGACTATGAATATGTTTCAAAGAATTGAGTCTGGAAGTCTGCGGGCTGAATTGGTGAACAGCACCCAGCGGTCACTTAGAAGCCACATTAGCACAGCTGTTAGCACAGAACACACACAAATCACACAGAGTGGTTAACAAGTGGTTGATATGGAGCATTCGAAGAAGAATTTTGTTAGTCTAGAGAAACAGGTCTTTCCCTGTGAGTTCCAGTCAGGTGCATGTCTGGTAGTTCACATGATAAATTCAGTGAATTGTAACCTACTTTTCAAAAACAAATCTGGTACAAGTGGTCTAATGCTACTTACATTTCTAACTAACCAGTAGTTAAATTTTATATGTATATGTATTTTTTTACTTCACAGTAAGTGGAGTGAGGTCATAGTTTACAACCTGGCAGAGACTGCTAAACTGGATTATAAACTTGTAAGTTGCATTTGCAAAAGATTATTGTCCATTGTCTTTCCCCAGGTGGATGATGAAATTGGTTGTCCACTCTTGCCGTTAAGCGTAGGGTGGGAGCTTTAATTTGCTTTCCAGTGTCAGATGAGTCGCCCTTGTTGTGTTATATCCATGTTTATTTGGGTTTGGTCTTGATATTGTCTTCCATCTTTTCTTTGTCTTTTTTATTGTATGATGTTATTGGTGGTTGGTTGTACTCCATTCTCATTAAATGTCCAACCCACTGCATTTGTTGTCTGTCAATGTATTCGGGGCATGAAGTTATGCCCACTCTGCTTCTTATGGCATCGTTTCGTAGTCCCAAGGTAGTGCATTCTGTCGCTTGATATGCTGTGGTATTGTGCAGTTTTAAGATGTCTGTAACTTCATCAATCTATCTTTTTCTTGGATGTCCCTTCCTCTTGATGATTCCATTTTCAGGTTGTACGCTCTTTCAACTGGTGTATTCGGGTTCATTCTCACAAAGTGGCCAAACCATTTGAGTCTGTTTTTCAGTGAATCTAATAGCAGGTGTTGTTCCAACTTTTCTTCTAATTTCCTCATTTCTTATATGGTCCCTTCTTGTTTTATTTACAGCTTTCCTTAAGCATCTCATTTCACAGGTAGTAATTTTCCTTTCTTGTTCTATTGTTCTGTGACATTTCCAAATTGCAGTGGATAATTTTTTTTTTTAGGTTTCAGAAGAATTACAAAGCCTGGACTTGAACAAGCCACCAGAAAACTATCCAAATCGTTTCAAAGGCTGGTTTGAGGCCACTGACAGATACTATGATGACTTTCGAATTCTGTAAGTAGTATTTCTATTTTTCAAGGCTTAAAGAAAACACCATTTGACTTTAATATTGAGAGGAAAATAGCTATTATAATCAAGACAAGTGAGAAGCCAAACATTAAACATTGAGAGAAATTGAAACAAGTAAAAGGGTTATTATAGCTTGAATATCGGTTACTAAACTGACGCCATTGCACTCCAGGCAGAGCCATAGTTTCTTCTCAGTTTCTTCCCCATCCCCACAGATATCGATGAATACTGATAGTTCCTGTGGCTTGCTGATTAAACACACTCCTCACTCTGCCCTTCAGGCTTCCAGTTCTACTTGTACAACGGGTCATTTCAAATTGCTTAAATCGCTGGATCGATTCATCATCTATTTTAGTGTCTTCATCCAACAGGCAGTCGTGAAGAGACCGAACAACATCCCCCTTATCCATCTTCAACTTCCCAACAATCAGTGCTGTTGATGCAAGCCTGTCTGCTCTCTCATTGCCACAAACACACGCATGCCAAGGACAGTAGATCCACGTAAGCCTTCTGAATTTAGAAACTTGGATATATAATAGCATAATATGGAAAGTGTAAAACCGAGGTCAGAAGAAGAATTAGAATGGCTAAAACATTAACATCCAAGAAACTAAACAGAATGAGATATCAGGCTCTATATATATTATATAATAATGACACAGATACAGGGGAACTGAACATGCAGCATGAAGAGGAAATTGCAGCCTATAAGATATGGAAAATAAGACAGTATAATGTCTCAGAAACTAAAATATTTTGGTAACAGTGGTTTAGAGAGAGCAGTAATGAAGGGCATATATATGAAGACGATCCAAGGGACAACCAAAACGATGGTGGCAACAGGACATTAAGAAATATTGAACACGATGATGGTCCAAGCGGGAGAACTAGCTAGAGATCAAAAGTCTTTTAGGTGGTCTGTGGTGAAAGCCATGCTCTCTGAAGGACATGCTACAATATGAGAATTAATATACCCTGTTATGTACCGGTAGTTAATTGATAACAAGTGAGCTTAAGTGGTAGTGAGCTCGATCACAACCCAAGCATACCTGGTTCAAACTCCACAGCGAGCAAGTTTGGAAGCAAATTAATTCCCTTGGATTTTTACAAGCAATGAAAATAGACCTCGCCGTTCAGAAAGCAATGGTAAACTACTGAGCATATAAGTGGTTCCTAGAAAATCGACGACTCGTTTGCTGTTGTTAATGGCTAAGTCCTATAAATGATATGCCACGATTTTCAGTTAATTGATAACATACATCATTAATTCAAAGGCTATACCATCTTGGCTAGCGTAGATGATCATGAATTTTCACAAACATCTGTCCAGAGTACTTACTAGCAGTTCAGATGTTGATATTAGGATAGAATGTCGCCCAGTGGTTACCGGAGCCCAAATTTGGGGTGTAAAGAATAGAACCACTGTTACCTGCCACGCATGTCGTAGAGGCGACTAAGGAGGTTTGGCTGAAATCGGATGCATGTGTCCTAAACGTGTAGAAGTCTATGCGTTTAGGGGCCTACCAAACCAATGTGCAACGTATACACGTTCTTGGCAAAGATCAAACATATCACAAAGAGTGATTAAAATTGGTCGTAAAGAACAACGCAAAGAAGAAGAAGGGATAGAATGCAATAAAGATATGCTGACAAGTAAATAGGCTGCCAACATTTCTTTTGAAAACTATGCAAGAGTCAGCCAAGTCAGCATACCTCCTGAAGACTGAAAATAGCAAAGGAATAGAGGCAATCTCTTGAGTACTCACCATGATACCGTAAGAACATATGATAGCCATCTTTGCTATAGGTGAGCTGAAAATAGCATTCCAGGTCTTAATCTTAAGAAGTCACCAGGAAAGGATGGTATCACAAACGAGATGCTCAACAACCTTGGTCTAAAAGTCACAAAAAGCTACTAAAAGTTCTGAATGCATGCAGGAAAGTTAGAGAAATGCCCAGTGAATGGAAAGAAGCAATCACAGTGTCCATTCTAGAACCAAATTGACTCTACTCAAGCAATTACAGACCAATTAGCCTTCTCTGTTTAAATCATAGAAAAAAGATGTTGACATTGTTTACCATGAAGTTAGACTAGAATTATCTCACCCTCAAATGATTTTGCTAGATGTCACAATATTCTAAACCTTCCTATCTTGTGGGATGCCCGAAAAATAGTGATTGTCTCTTTCGTTCCTTTCTTTCATTCACTTAAAATATGTAGTATATGTTCAATGTTGTCTCTTGTATAAATTTCACTGTCTTTTGGGGGCCTTTACACATGACTGAATTGCCAAAGATGAATTGTATATACTTGGGGCTGCGGCTTTAATCGTGTCCTGTTCTGAAACACAGAATGACAGCTTGTTCTAATCTGCTGATATTTTTTTATAGTTTTATGTTAGTAGTGGTAGCTTTTTGATAGACTTGGTCATTCTGTTCTTGTTTCTCTTATACTCCTTTTATTCTGATAATTTGTTGGTGCATATAATGTCTCCTCTGTATTTTGATCTCAACAACCACATAATTCACCAGTAATTCATAGTCATGGCAGTCAAGCGACAACTAATAAAGTGCATATTTCTACCAACTCTCTATTATCAATGTCAAACATGGTCCCTAACTAAATCCCAAGAAAGAAAGATCACACAATATGAAATGAACTGTTTAAGAAAAGCCGATAATCTTACAAGACCAGATAGAATGAGAACATTAGAAATGTAAATGGAATCACACCATGCATCCAACATATTATAAGACAACCAATAAAATTGTTTGGTCACCTAATCAGGATGAAACCAGATCTACTACCATCTCGTGCCTGTGGCAACTTGGAAGCAGAGCCTGAGGGAGACCAAGAACACTATTGATAGATAATATCACAGATATTCTGCGTCATCAAAGACTAACAACTACGGTTGCAACACACCTGGCATAGGACAGAAAAACATGAAACTCCCCACAACACTTCACGGCACATGTGGATAAGACAAGACAATTCGTAATCTATACTGTGCCTCAGTAATTAATTTTTTAAACTACATTATTTACCATTAATTTAGTTCATGACTCATTTAATACATATATGTAACATTTAACAAGTTTCTAAATATTTCTCATCATTCCACTCTCACAGCGGCTCTCCTGAAAACAGTTATGAGGTGGAAAAGGCATTTGGTTTCCATCCACCATATGAAGCACCAGAGCTCATGGTAGATGGAATGGATATGATTGCCTATAGAAATATTGTTTTGGCTGTAAGTTTGAAAAATATATGAATTGTTTCTTAAGATTTTTTTTTATTTATTACTTTACCTCCTGAGAGCCTCAGTAGCGTAGTTGTTAGTGAACTCGCTTCTTAGGCTAGTGGTCCGGGTTCAATTCAACAGTGTGAATAGCATGGAATATTTTTCAGACCGTAACGACTCTCAGGTCAACCCAGCCTTAATTGGATATCAGGATAGCACTGGAAAGTAAAGCCGACCGGAGTGATGTTCACAACATCACCCTTTGTTGTGCTGATGGTCAATGAAAAATACGGACCTAACACAGTATTACCCAATATATCTTGAGGTATAAAAAGATTGTTTGACTTTACCGCCTTACATTTGCCCATTTGTTGTAAAAGTTTTAAACACCCCCACCATGCTCATCCACCAGTGACCATTGAATGCCCTTAGAAATGGAGTGTTAGTCAAGTTTTAAGCCAGTTTCGTAATTTATGAATAAGCAATTGCGAACCAAACGGCGATGTTCTCCCAGTGAAGTACTCAATTTCTTTAGCGATGTAGGCATTAAGCGAGATAGTCACTATAAATTCTGACAACAAGGATGGAAACTGTAAATAAATCAACCTGCCTGCAGTTCGCACAGCAATATGAAAAGGTTAAAGGAGACAATACAGATTAAATACACAACCTGTTCTCTCAAAAAAGGAGTATGCTGGAGATGTAGGAGTATCTATAGAGTTTATACTAGAAGAATGTATGGTACACACGCAATTACAGAAACACAGTCATGCGACAATTAAATCTATTATGATTATGTTGCTCTTATCAGATACAGTCTGGTAGGTTGAAGCTTGGTCCCCTGTCTCAGAAGAGTTCACTTAAGTAAGTGCTGTTTCTGCCAACACTGATTATTTTTTTTTTATATTAAAAGGAGCATGTCTCGATTTAAAGAGGATTTAATCCCCTACATAACAAATAAATAATGGGCGACTCATCTTATGTATGCACGCTCCCACCCTTTTATCCGAGCCACCTATGCCGTTAAGCATTGGGATGAATAGAGGTTTTATTTCATTTGCTAAATAAATTGCACTTGTGTGAGTCCTTGCTGTTTAGTATCTGTAATATTCTCTATCCACCAGCTTCAATGTCTTTCTTGTGCTCTTACACCTTATTGTCTGCTATTGTATGCGAGCGGAGGTAACTGATTCGGATCCATGCTCACAAGATGCCCAAACCATTTTACTTTCTGCCTTTCTACATATTTGACTCTAGGTGTTCTTTCTTCTTCGACCGCTCCATATCAACCACTTGTTAACCACTTTTTATGATTTGTATGTGATCCGAGTGCAAGAGAGATTGTACGCTGTACCAGTTATGCGCTTACAAGTAGGCCAGCACATCTGATTTCTTCGATGCTTTTTATTTACTAGGTAACTTCCTATGTTCTACATCAGTCTCCTTGTAGGTCGCCGTGGTACTATCCTTTGATTTCATTGCGCCACACGACCAGATGTTCTTACAATATTCTTAATGTCACCATTTTTATTATGTCTCTTATGGTAACAATAGCTTTTCTGAAATATTTCATCTCCCATGTTGCACACTGTTACACTTTATTGTGTCATTCTTTTTTTTCTTTAGGATCCACGTATCAAGTATGATCCCAATTATCAGCCTGACGATCCAATGAGATTTCTGAGAGTATTATAGAATTTTGAAAGTGGGTGTAGTTGTTTCAGCACTGTAGTCTTAAAACATGAGAAGATAGTGTCATAGATATTTCTTACTTATCCTCGCTTATAAAATATTGTGATGTTTGCTGTTCCTTTTTGTTGTTACAAATAAAATATTGCAACTAATACCAAGAGTATGATAAAAGCATTCAATATAACTGTTTGTATATGGATTTTAACTATATGTAACTAAAATAAAAGCTGATAGACTCCTTGGTGTATATTGAGAATTCCTGGAATAGAGAAGTTGACAGGACAAAACTGGCTGTAAACTGCTTCACCTATGTGCTAATGTTGACTTATAGATGTGAACCATGTTTATTTTCTATCAACAACACCCCAGAAATTATTTATTTGGAGATGGTTGGACAATGTAACAAGACAAAAAGGTCTGGAACCCAATATTGTTCAACGACCTGGAGTTTCAAACTCAGCAGCACAGTATCCAAAAGTTATTAACTGTTGCTCATCACTGGATACCCTCCCATTGTGGAATCACAGCAAATGATGAAAAAGCTGATACCCTGTTCAGAGCTGGTAACTGAATGGAGCAACTCAACCATCCACTGTTCAGCAAAGATGTCAAAACCATCAACAACCAATACACTTCAAGGTGGGAAAAGCATATAGTTGTAGGTGGCAGAGTTGACCCTATACACCATCTTCAAATACACCAACAGACCATCCTGTTTTACTGGAAAGTCTGCCACTACAGACTGCTGGTGCTTGTATACAAATTCAGGGTTTCCTACACTAACGAATGTCCATGTGGAACCTGAATTCATACCCTTGAACACAAACTTCAGGGCTTTCTGGCTTACAATGACCCCTGGTGACAGATATAGTCAGAGGATGCAGACCTGGAAAGGCAATGGACTTCGCTCTGGTACCAGGTTTGAAATTCTTGCATCACCACAGACCTGATCACAGAAGTAAATTATTTAGATGAGATCCTTACGCTATGAACAGGATTCGAAAGAGCAGACTATCGAAAAGCAGAAAAGACCTATATTTATATGTGGTATACTTCTCAATGTTGAAGTGTAATATATAAACAATATTAGTGTTTAAATTGAGTTTTGAGTTTACAAATTTCTATATATAAATCTTTGTGTTGTTTAGTCTTGTGTATTATTTAAATACTAGATTGGATACTTATTGATTTTTAAATTGGGAAGAGCAGTAATCATGAAAATATGTATATTTTAGTAAACTATCAAAAAAGAAATAAGCAGTCTTACGTTTTGGTTGATGCTAGAATAAGATAAGTGTACTAGTACTTGCAACAAGAAACAAAATTTGTGATGAAAACGACAGTGCAACTAAGAGAAAAATAATGGAATTAAAGAAAGTCAATACCAGTGACAGGAAGTTTAAGGGGTCTACAGTCAAAGGATTGACTTCATTGTACCGGGTTTTACCCCATATCGTGAAGTCCCTCGACAGAAATGGCACACCAACTGCCGAGAATATTGCACAAACTCCATAGCTCTGGTAACAATCCTAGGGGTCTCTGGAAAAAATGCACTCGTGAACAGAACGGTGTGGTTGGGATTTGAACCAATGACCTTTGAAACGCACAGCAAGAGCTTAGCCACAGAGACAGAAAATTATGAAACTCTATGGTTGCCTAGTACCATGACATGATGATTGAAGTTTCTTGTCTTAAAACATCAAAGTTCCTCCACTAGACACTAGCTAACATGGACTTGATTGTTGAACTGTATTATAGTTACGTTCAGGTGAATTAAAATTTAAACAGATCATTTTGCTTGACTCTTTTTTTAGTCTGAAAATTGTCATGTTTGTTTTTTTTTGTTTTTAAAGCTTTACTGGTGTGTTTTGTGCCTGGCTCAGCATCCAGCAGAATTGCAGTTGGTTAGCCTCTCTTAGGAAGGGCAAAACTGGAAAATTAGTAGCCTGCTGTTTGTCTACAACTTAGAGAGGCAAACTCAAATAAAAAACATGCAGAAACGGATGACCTGGCCTACAGATCTGTAGGCATCTAACTGGCACCACAAATGCACGCTCTACAGCGAAATTCACATACAGACCACAAAGAGTGGTTTAATAATGGGTTAATATAAAGCGAATGAGGAAGCGGGTTAGACCCTAACCCCTCACTTCTACTGACATAAAAATCATGGCATATCATTTACAGGACTTCACCATCTATGACAGTAAACGAGTTGTTGATTTTCTAGGCACCACTTATACATTTAGTAGTTTGCCATTGCTTTCTGAGCGGTGAGGTCTATTTTTACCGTTCATAAAAATCCACGCTGAACAAATTTGCTTTCAAACTGCCCAACCAGAGTTTGAACCAGGTCTGCTTGGGTTGTGATTGTGCTCACTACCGCTTAAGATAGAGATACCCACAGTTATTTTGTGAAGTTTGTTTTTTCTTACCCAGGATTGATATATGTTTAGTGGGGTTAGGTTTTTTTTTTAAAGTCTATATCTGAAAGTGATGTCTCAAGCTGTTTTGCATTGTGCATAAAACTACTTCTCTTGAGTCACCCTTTTGTAGGTCTGCTAAGGTTGGTCCATTTGATGATTCTCCAGGCTTTGGAACTTTGCAGCCCGAAAAGAAAGACATACCAAATATGCAAAAAGTTTATTTCTTGTTTATAACTCAGAACTGGCTCTAAGGATTCAGTATAGCACATTAGCAATGAGTTGAATTTTATCACAAACGAAAATGGTGCAGCAGCTGCATTATATGGAATGCAGGCTAGAGTTCAGGAAAGCAGAGAATTATTGAATCGGAATACTTCTCGGCGGTGAATGCAGTTAAACAAGTGTATGTACTTGCCTCGATGGTGTATCATGTTCTCTACTGTGCTTAACGATGTTTTCAAAGATGGAGTTACAGCTAAGGATCAACATCAGATACCATATCAACAGAAAACTGTTCACTCTCAGAAGATTTGTAGCAAAGACCAAGAATCACACATTGTCAATGATTTTGTTTGCTGATGATTGCTCTCTGTTGACTCAATAGGGAGGTGATCCTGAAAACAAGCATGCAGAAACCAAATATGCTTCCCAACAAACACACACTGTAAGGTGCAAATCCCATAGAGAGCATTAAGAGTGGTTTAACAAGTCGTTGATGTGGAGCAAATGAAGACAAATTTTGGCTCGGAGGTTGATCTACAAAACAGACTGAGTAGATTCACTGAGCCTGTTCAAACTTTGGGCTCACCATCACCACAGAGAAAATCCTAATTATGCACTTACCAGCAACTGGCAAATGTTTCCAAGAGTCAACTAGACTCTTACCTCCCCTTGAAGGCATCAACAAATTTCCTCCAACCAGATCTGTCCTGAGCAAGCCAGCTTAGCTCATTCCATGTCTTTCCCTCCTCTTTCTATGTCTACAGTTCGTCTCCATATCTCTCTAGGTCGCCCCTTGCCTCCCGAACTCTATTAAAAGCCACAGTGCTGTCTGGTCGTCTGCATTCTTAATGTATGTCCCAACCCATTCCATCTACACTTTATTTCCTCGTTGATATTGTTGATGCTTGTGCTCCAGGTGATCTCAGTATTTGATATTCTCTGGTCCCGGAGAATTCTTCTGAGACATCTTCCCCCTAAAGCTTCTTATGCGACTGTCTGTCTTGGTACTTGTTTTTCCATGCCTCTGATCCATACAGTAGGACTGAGCGCACATTTGATTTGTATATATTGATTTTAGTCTGTGTCCTGTAAGCTCGATATGTTAATCACTCTGTGATTTGTATGTGATCTTAGCCTAAGAGCGATTGTACTTTTGTGCAGTTATGCGCCTACAAATAGGCCAGCACATCCGATTTCTGCGACGCTTTTATTTACTAGAGTAGCTTCCCTAGGCCCTTCATCAGGCGCCTCTTACGATATGCCTTGTAGGTTGCAGTGGTACAATTATTTGCTTCTTGCGTGCCCCGGCATCACGCCGGGGGAAAGACTGATATTAAAAGGATAGAAAGGAAAGACGTGGAAAAATTAGAAGGGATGACAAAAAGAGAGGAGGGCTGGAAGAAGATTGTTGAAGACGTGTGCTCCGTTGGGAGTTAAAAGGTGAAGAAAATACCAACATCTGTATGTAGACAGAGCCAAATGTGTATATAGAGCAGCGATGCTTCCCATGCTTTTGTATGCATGCAAAACATGTACTGTTTACTGACGACATGCGAAGAAGTTAAATCACTTTCACACAGAAAGTTTGGCATTGGTTACTGAAGAGACATCATTACACTTCAGGCAGACCTATAGATGCTCATTCTGACACACGGGTGGTATTCAGTTTACTGTACACTTATTAATTTCTTTTTCTTTGCGTTCGTTCTTTACGACCAATTTTAATCACTCTTTGTGATATGTTTGATCTTTGCCAAGAACGTGTATACGTTGCACATTGGTTTGTAGGCCCCTAAACGCATAGACTTCTACACGTTTAGGACACACGCATCCGATTTCATCCAAACCTCCTTAGTCGCCTCTTACGACATGCGTGGCAGGTAACAGTGGTTCTATTCTTACCCTCCCCCAAATTTGGGCCTCGGTAACCACTCGGGCGACTTATTAATTTCCTTTTCTATCTAGCTGAAAATAGTTACTCACCTTTCAGAATTGTGGCGAGAGGGGGAAGGATCGTTGCCAGAGTTTGCAGGCAAATACTCTGCTACTGACAGTCTCTATTAGATTTCAGTCGGTGCTTTCGTCATCTAATGATTCACTGAGACTTAATTTACTAAAGCAATTATTTTGTTTAAAAAATCTCAGTCCACAGGTATAAATGTTAAAAAAAACGACTGATTTCGGTATCAGTGGGCGACATACTAGTCCTTCGAAGCTAAATGCTACAGACAACGAATACCATGGACAGAAAAAAGGAAAAACACTGATGTCCTGAAAGAACTAAATGTTAAAGAGAATTGGCTGATAAACAACATACTATATAGAAAAAGTAGATACTTTGGTCACATCAAACGTCACTGGCCTGGAGATAACAATATTAGAGGGCAGGGTTCCAGGACGCAGAGGCAGACCAAGAAGATCAATCAATCAAGTGCCATGCCTGCCGGCGTAGGCGATCATGTCTCTCCACAACTCTCTTTGCTTGGTGCATGTAATCAGTTCTGACGTCGATATTTTGTCGAACCATCCAACATCTTCTCCCTCTGTCTTCCACGATCTCTCCTTCCCTGAATTTTACCTGTAGTCACCAAATGTTATAAACCTTCTCTTCGCATTATATGTCCGAAGAACCTTGATTGTCGGATTCTTATTCTTTTGATAAGGTTTCTTTGTGTGCAGACCTGATTTAAAACTTCCACGTTTGTTTTCTTTGCTGTCCATGGAATTCTCAACATTCTTTTGTAAAACCACATCTCTGTGGCTTCCAATGATCGTATTGATTGTTTGTGCAGTGTCCATGATTCGCTGCCATACATAAGAATTGGTTCAATATAGCATTGGAGTACTCGTTTTTGCAGTGTCATTGGTAGTGAGTTCACGCATAGTGTGTTCTTCATTTTCATAAAAGCTGCTTTCGTTTGAGCTATTCTACTCCTAATCTCTGTTGTACATCTGATGTTAGGAATGTTCCTAGATACTTGAATCGATGGACTTGTTTCAGTGTTGTGTTATTTATTTTGATATTGCATGTTGGTGTTTCTTGTTGACAACCATAACCTCTGTTTTCTTTATATTCATGCTTAATCCTTCCTTTCTTGTAACCAAGAAGATGGTTACAAGATATTAAAGAAACCATGAATATAACCATCGACGAAGTGGGTGAACTAGCTAGAGACAGAGTGAATTTCAGATGCGCTGTGAAGAGAGCAACATCCTATAAAGGATACGCACCTTGATGATGATGGGTCACATATGTAAATGCTTTCAACCTTCAGGGTCCTGTTCAGTCGTCTATATAAGGGGGAGAACGACCACCGTCCCTTATCCTCCCACGAAAACGGCTTTTTGAGAAAACTTATTTATCTGGTCTTCCCCATGTCCTAATAGCAAACATCTAATTGAAACACATTTAATTCATCCCCCACCCCCGCCCAATGTATGTGGACGCCCATGTATATATTCACATAAAGGCAGAGTTGGCAAGAAAGTTGTGTTTAGAGAATGTGTCTTGCTTCACCGCGAACATTCCACAGATCCATCAAAATGTAAAATTTGAAGTACATTATGGTGTTGAAGACAATTGGGTATACCCAAATTTGCATCCTACTTTGTGTAAAACTTATTTTTCATCTATGTTTTATCCTTTTAATTTTCGAAATAATTAACAGACATGGCTCCCTCCCAAATAAATAATATATAATACCGGCATTTCGTTTTAATGCCCCGGACAATGTTATTTATTTTCTCATTAAAAAATTATTTCTTTGTTTGATTTTATTTATCACATGCAGTTTCAAAAACATGCAAAAATAACTGCGCCTATTGCATATGATATACTATATCAAAATCGCAGTCCTTTAACAATGTTGTATAAGTATTAATAAGTATACAGTACTAGATATTTGTCCATGAACTCTAGCCATGCATTTGCATGGGAACCCCAGTACAGTGGTGGCGCTTATAATTATAATGGCTGCTACACATACTTCCTGTTCGTGAAGGTGGATTTAGAAACGGTGAGAATATGCTTAGATTTGAGCTTCACCCTTCGTCAGTAAAGTGCATTTACATTTTATCATAAAGGCATTTATTGACGCATTGACGGTACGTTTATAATAAAGCCAGTGGTGTACTGTATGTTTGTGTTTCAATGAATCCACTCCAACAAAGAATGACTTGGATAGACTTCAATATTTACATTTTTATTTTACACTACTACTCTTGTCTCTTACAAGTTAAGTTACTGTAACTGTAAGAATTAGTCTCAAATGTATTGGAAAATGTACTGAGAAGTAAAGTAAAGCATATTAATGAAATTAAGTCTTAAACGACGTAAAAGTACTGCAGCAATGATTAGGGAAGACAGACAAGCGATTAAAAAAATAGCGTTGCAAAATCTGTAAACTGAAGAACCGACATGAAATGATGAATAATAAATAAATAATATTTAATACAGTTTTTATAAGATTTGATAATGATAGATTATCATTATAATATTGATGATTGATAGAACAACCAAATATGTTTTTATTATTTTGAATGTACATTGGATATTATATATCAGATTTGTATGATGAACAAAAAACAGTAAATATATTTCTAATATGATAATGATAAATTATGCACCAGCGAAAAACTTAAAACTAAAAACATGTTTGATTAAAATTAATGAAATTAATCAAATGAATGTTATTGTTAGAATTCCCCAGAAGATTCGAACAGTTAGTAGTTACTTTTAGTGACTCTTACTCATGTTGATGTTACATCTCTGATCATCTCATGCGATCAGATTTATTCTCATCCATATAACTAGTAATAATATTACTTGTACTTGTAAGCCTAAACTTAAAACAATTTTATAAAACCAATGTAAAACTGATCCTATAAGATTGTTACAATCATCATTGTAGTGTTTCCACAGTACTAACTATATATATATCGGTATTCTTATTTCATAATTTCCTTTTAACTGTCGATTTTGTCAATGACTCAATGGCAATGATTCAGTGAGTGTCACTACCATATTAATTATTTGTTGTTAATAAATAGGCAGTTTTTTAAAAACATAACCCAGTTGCTTCTGTATGTTCTAATCTGCTCTCAGTCTTTTCATTTATTTAGATGTTTTTTATTTCAACCCTTCAATTTTCACATGTTGAAGTTCTGTGGCTTGAAGTGGTCTATGTTATGACATTTGCCAACAGCCAATGAATGCCCATCTTTGCTCCTGCATTAAAATAAATAGAGTACTGAATTATTGTGAATATATTCATTAGTATGACAATTAGACTCCTTTACATTTTTTAATTTATAAATTTATGTTCCATTATATTTTATAGAAGAAATATATAAGAAAGTGATGTTTGCATGATAGAAGAAGGAAGTGGAAGTTTGGGGGATCTCTATGGCAAAGTGGTTTAGACTTTTAGATGTGTGCTTGATATTTTGTAGGTTCGAATCCGGACTGAGTCACATGTGCAATTTTTTCAAGAAATCCCTAGGATTATTGCTCGTGCTAGGGAGTTTGCGCTTTGTACAACACTCTTGGCAGGGGGCATGCCATTTCTTTTGAGAAATAAGGAGCCATATGGGGAAACTCGGTGCAATGAAGTCAATCCTTCGGCTTTATACTTTTTTTATTAGCAAGTGGAAATGAAATTTGTCTTGCATGTTTTGATAAGCAATGAAATTTTGATCAAATTTTTAAATTGATATTTCTCTGTCACAAATGGTGCAACTACATTTTTTCCTATTTGCCACATGCTTCATGTCTAATGCAGTGGCAGACTGAATGTGCTATGAAGTGTATACATTTAAAAAATAACTTCACTCATAGCTTGGTAAGCACCCGTGTGGTGCCGGGCACGAAGGAAGCAAAGAATAATATCACTGCGACCTACAAGGCATGTCGTAAGAGACGACTAATGTAGGACCTAGGAAGCTACCCTAGTAAATAAAAAGCATTGCAGAAATTGAATGTGCTGGCCTACTTGTAGGCGCATAACTGGCACAACATACAATTGATCTTAGGCTCAGATCATGTACAAATCACACAGAGTAGTTAACAAATGGCCGATATGGAGCGTTCGAAGAACAATAGCTTGGTAAGGAAAGAGTTGAAAATAGTTGCGTTGACTTGCTTATTTCTAAAAAAATAAGTCGTCTAAATTTTATGATTTCAGAGTTTGGCCCTCTTAAGTTTTCCTGTGACAATCATTTTTGTAATTAATATGAATGTGCACAACTATTATACTGCTGAACATTGGAAACTGACCACAGAAAATGGAGAAGACTAGACTTTGTCCTGTGGATATGCGTGATGATCTAGTATGACCTGAATGCAAAAGAAGAAAAGATTTGTCTATTTACCTCATGTATGCCTTCTACACTTCTAGGTTTTTTAAAACAATGGCTATCTATTTTGTTATTTTTTTTCTGTCATGATGACAGATTAGTGAGGATCATCAACATTGCACTCCAGACAGATCCATAAGTGTAGATCTCCACAATATTTCCATCATTGTTATGTGACATTATGAAGAAAAAAAACTGTTGCCGTTTCAGTAGCTAGCTTTTTTTTCTATGGTGGGACGCCAACTCAACGCAAATCTCTTCAACCTGAAGGGTAGGGGTATCCTCTTAATCTGATCCCTAACAGTTGATCTGTTTGGCATGGTTAAATCTACAGGCAGCAATGCTACCTCCAGCATAGCTCTCCTGGTCACTGGGATATTCAAGCCATCCGACCAAAAGATTTAATTACACTAACAATTTTGTTGATATTTCATAATGAAATCCAGGCATGAGATTGTATTATTAGTCTTCAGCTGCATAGCATTGCTCATTTATATATATATATTTTTTTTTTCAGTAACAACACCGGTTCAAGGAGAAACTTGGGAGCAGAGCATTGTCAGCTGTAGGATTGAGGCAATGCCAATGGATCACGTTAATGTAATGATTGTGTTATAATGTTTTGAAGTACCTGCTTAGTCTGAGAGGTTTTGAAACTAGTTATTTTAAGTGCAGTTAAATTGTTAGCAAAGTACACTTCAGGCAGACGCATGGTTGCTTATAGCAGATGATTTAAGAGTTTGTATGCTAACAGTTCCTTTGGCTTGCTGATTATCTCTCTCATGCCTTTTCAAAAAAAAGTTGGGCATAGGCCCTCATGCCAAGTCTTTCTATCTTTAGCTATCTGCTGCAGCTCCATTCAACTCTTCTGTATATTGTTAATCTATGCCTCCAAATCTCTTCTATGTCTAGGTTTCTTTATCTTTCCACGCAGGTTCCAGAAAAGGGTCTTCCTTGTTATATTCCCTTGGGTTTTCTCAAGGTGGGTTCTATCCAGTGTCTGTTCTTCACATCATGGTTCACTGGAATCTTTTTCTTCACAGACTTCCTATTTGTGACCCTATTCAATCATCTCAGTCTCTATATTCTGTGCAGACACCAGTTGATAATGTTTGCAATTTATTAGTTATTGATTTAGCCGTTCTCTGTGTTTCTGATCCATACAGCAGAACTACTTTAACATTGTAATTAAATATTATAATTTTAGTTCTAGATTTGATTTATTTAGACTTCCACAAATATCTTAATGCGATAAAAGCTCTTGCCTTCTGTATTCTTATTCTGACATCTCTATCTGTTCCTCTTTCTTTGTCTACATTGCTGCCGAAGTATGTATATTCTTCTTCTTCTGTGCGTTCTCACTAGATTGGGATTTTGGATTCTCTAGTAAAGGCAGCCGTCTGCATCAGATTATCAGCCACGCCATACAGTTTGTCTTGGACGCTGGTGTAAGTGGGCCACCTCTTTCTTCTCAAGTCTGCATACTGGGGGCAGTTCTGTAGGATATAATTCCTATGATTTCTGCTTCCCGTTTGTGCCGACCTCTTCCCGTAGTAAATTTTGGCCACCCTCGTGATGATAGGTCTGACATTCTTACTGCGTGGCTAAATCTCCGAGGTAGATTGGCGACCATAGAATCCGTTATCCCATTCCTCATTGTGAGGAGTCGTTGCACCATGTTATGCGTCTTATGGCCTGGTGCATCCGTTTTCTGCACGCATTTGTTTTGGGTTAGCATTCCCTAGCAGACACGTGCATCCGATTTCAACCAAACCTCCTTAGTCGCCTCTTATGACATGCGTGTTGGTAACAGTGGTTTTATTCTTTACACCAAAATTTGGGCCCCAGTAACCACTCTGGCAGAAGTATGTATATGTTTTTACCTCTTGAAGTTACCTCTGAAGTTGGAGAAGGTCTGCCTGTATGGCGAGGAAACCAATAAAGCGGTAAGCAGGCTTTCACGCAAAAATCAGTCAGAAGTGCTACACCAGACACCATGGCTACGCCTGAATTCATAGCAGGCGAATGCAGAAGAAGAAGGAGACCGGATTGTTACTTGCTTGGTTAATTCTCATCATCTTTGTCTTTCTCCTATAAAGTGTTTAGCACTAGTTCTTGCTGATTATATTCGCTATATATCAATTCTCTCATATATCCTTTCCTAAATCAGTTATAATAAGAAGAAATGGAATCAGATTTCAAAACCACACCTAGTCAACTCACTCATAACTGTTTGTCCTTTGATTATTTTGTTATCACCTACATTTTTGTACATGTAACTCTAACAATACTATAGTTTGTTCCAAAATTCGTGATCATCTTTACCGACCGATATAAAATCATCCACTTGACAGAAATTCTTGATTTTTTCATTTTTATATAGGTAACAGTGACATGCGTTCCAAAAGTATTTTTGCCCACCCAAACCTTTAGTTCTGTAAGAATTTTATTATATGTTATTACTAAATTTACCCCGATGTTGATCTGGTATACTTGTCGAAATTTTACAGTACGATTGTCAAGTTTGTCTATAACTAAGCATTTCCGTGTTCCAAATGCAATTCAGTGCACGTCAAAATCGGGAATCCGTGGAATTAATCAGTTCACAATGTTTCCTACCGACTGTCAGTGGCGTATGTACGCAACATTTACTTTCATTTATAGAAGTGGAAGGTATCATTTGTTCACTATGTGACCTTTCTTTTTATAATATGTAATAGGAATATGCCTTTGTAATCATTCGCCACCATTTTGTGTATTACTGTAAGTTCTAAACTGTGATGATCATTTTGTTGTGCTTATGCAAAATTATATAATAAAAACGTTTTTTTGCATCAACTAAGCTAACTACCAATTAGTTAAACATGGATTCGTAACGTCGTGAGGTATATAAGACTGCATGCAAAAATTACCTGTATCCATCAGATAGATTTCGTATAAATTAAACCTTAGTGTGATCACGAATTTTGGAACGAACTATAGCTTCTTATGCTAGTGGTCCGGATTCAATTCCGCAATGGATTTCTTTTTCGACCGTAGAGGCTGTCAGGTCGACCCAGCTTCAATTGTATACCAGGAAAAGCACTGGGAAGTAAAAGCGGCCGGCTTAATGTTGACGACATCACCCATTGTATGCCGACAGTCAATGAAAAATATGGACCTAATACGGTATAACCCTATATACCAGGTACTATAAAAAGGATTAATAGAAGAAACTCTAACAATGACAGAACAAGAAATGCTTTTATTATGTTATATATTGAGTTTAAATACGTTTGATACATATTTTTTCCGTAGGCTCATACATGGAAGCAAGGTGATGAAGTAGTGGGTCAGTATGTGTTTCCAGGAAGATCAAAAGACGACCTGCCCTTTCAGAGGGGAGATCTTCTTGTTATTGTGAAACCTACTTCAGTGAGTAACATACGTTATCATCAGAAAATATTAAACTTTGTATACGAGGCGTGTTCAAATGAAAGCGGGACTTGTGGATTTATTTAAAAAGTATCATTCACAAATTAACAGTTTCAACGGAATTAAACAAAGCAACCACTTGTGAATAAGAATGCACTTGGGTTCATCAGAAAAATCTCCGTATGCATTTAGGCAAGCATCCCACTGTTTAGGTAGACGTCGAATGCCGTCCGAGAAAAGGTGCGTGGCTGCTCACTGAACCATGTGGTCACCGCTGTCTTCACGTCTGCGTCGCTGTTGAATCGCTGTCCCTTTATTGCTTTCTTCAACGGTCCGAACAAATGGAAATCACACCGGGACAAATCAGGACTATAGGCTGGGTGATGAAGAACTTCCCAATTCTTCTTTGTCAATGTTTCCTGCACAATTTTTGCGGCGTGCGGACGAGCGTTGTCAGCAGATCTTGCACGGCCAGGTCAGGCGCATATTGTTGCAACAGAAGAAGCCATAGCCTTGCTTGATAAAGCAGTACTGACTGATCGTCATCGGAGCATTCGTTCGCTTGCAGAAGAATTCCATATGTCAATTGGGACAGCCCACATGGTTGTTCGGAATAAATTGAACTATCGGAAGGTGTGTTCATAGTGGGTCCCACTGATGTTGACTGGCCACCATAAGGAAGAACGGATGGGGTGGAGTTTGAACCACTTGATGCATTACAGGACAGGGGGTGATGCATTTCTGTTGAGCATTGTGGCAGGTGATGAATCGTGGTGCCACCACTATGAAACGAGCAGCAAAATTGACAGCATGCAATGGAAACATCCAGGTTCACCAAAACCCAAAAAATTTCAAGACACAGGTTTCTGCTGGGAAGGTTATGGTGAACGAATTTTTTACCATGAAGGGCTTTTGTTGGCCGATTTTAAGGAACCTGGTGTCAACATCAATGCCGCCCATTATAAAGACACTTTAGACAAGCTGCATAAGGCCATCAAGGCTAAGCGACCAGGCAAGCTTTCTCAAGGTGTGATTCTTCTCCACGACAACGCTCGTCCAGCGTCGCAAAATTGTGCAGGAAACATTGGCAAAGAAGAATTGGGAAGTTCTTCATCACCCAGTCTATAGTCCTGATTTGTCCCTGTGTGATTTCCATTTGTTTGGACCGTTGAAGAAAGCACTAAAGGGACAGCGATTCAACAGCGCAGAGCGTGAAGACAGCGGTGACCACATGGTTCAGTGAGCAGCCACGCACCTTTTTCTCGGACAGCATTCGACGTCTACCTAAACAGTGGGATGCTTGCCTAAATGCATACAGAGATTTTTCTGATGAACCCAGGTGCATTCTTATTCACAAGTGGTTGCTTTGTTTAATTCCGTTGAAACTGTTAATTTGCGTATGATACTTTTAAATAAATCCACAAGTCCCGTTTTCATTTGAACACGCCTCGTACATGCATTATTTGTATATTTTCATTCTTTTATGACCTTCATTTTATTACAAGTGTATTGTTTTTCATTTTTTTTTTCATTACAAATACCAGTGTAACTATTTGCATGTATGAGGAAAATGTTCATTACATATTAGCTTGAAGCTGTTAAGAATATTTCTAACAAAATGTATACACTCATTGCAGGATCCAAACTGGTTCAGAGCTAGAAATCAGTTTGGAAGAGAAGGTATGATACCGGCTAATTACGTGAAGCCAAGACAAGTTGTCACCCTCCATGCCATGCCGTGAGTTCTCTTTATGTTTGTGTAGAAATCATACAATTGTTCTTGTTAGAAGGTACATTTCTGAACAAGAGAAACAGTTAAACACACGTTTGGTTTGACATTAGGAATGTACATTAATAAGCAATGAAGTGTTATTTAACCCAACGGGACTGCAGAGCCGATATATCGGTTCAGAGTAATGTTCATGATGTCGCAGAACCGATATATCGGCTTTTGGATGTCTGTTCACGGAAACGAATGTATCTTCAGAACCCCTTTACTGAAGTTTAAAAATCTTCAGAAACGGAAAGTACATATATGTAGGTACATTACTATCACCATTTAACAAAGATTTGAAAGAGGGAAAGCAGTGTATTATTGTGTTCAAGTCAAGACTTTTTTTTAAACGTTAATGATTCCGACGATGTTTACAGTGTAATCTTGAGTACTGTTAGATCAAATTATAACTTGTGATAGTAATGAAGAAGATTTAATTGATGGTAATAATGACATTTGATTGTTTATGAAATGCAATATCGATAGTTGTAAGTCTAATGTAATAATTGCATCTAAAGAATGGGTGTTCCACATTCCATTTATTGACGTGTCCGCACTAAAAAGTGAATATTATAAAAGCTACTGCACCTAGACTACTTCGGAGACAACACTAGTCAGAGAAATGGAAACGACATAAGACTTCTGGAATTGTGTAACCAGCACGACCTAATTATTACCAACACACAATTTCAACACCTGCAATCACACATTTATACTTGGTACAAATGGAACAACTTAGACTGCAAGAGCCAAATAGATTTCATTCTAGTCAAAAGATCAAAAAGAAGGTCAGTGGTAGACGCTAGGGCTATACCAAATTTATGCATAGACACGGACCACAAAGCGGTAGTTATGACTATCAGAACACACAAGAAGAGTACCAGAGGGCAACACACGACTACAAAAGAAATAATCAAAATCAATAAATTAACAGATGTCAACACACAAGAGTCATATCTTCAAAGAGTCACAGATAATTTTGTTAAACTAACTGAAGAAAGCAAGTCAGTAGAAGAAGAATGGACAGTATTTAAGAGAACTTTATTAGAAGCAGCCAAAGAAACATGCGGAACAGCAAAATACAGAGGTACCCACCAAAAAGCACAACTTGGTGGAATGACAAGTAAAACTAGCGGTAAAGGAGAAAAAACACAGATACAACTTATGGGCAAAAACAAACATCAAAACGACCTCACTGAGTATAGAACAGCTAGAAAACAAGCCAAGGAGATAATAAAGAAGTCTAAAATACAAGCATGGCAAGATTATGGCCAAACATTAAATTCAGACTACAAAAATTCAACAAGACATTTTTACAAGAAAATTAAAGCTATGCGAGAACAATAACAAGAACAATATGACCCAACTGAAATTATTAACGATGAAAACGGCCAAGCTCTTAATGATCCAAAAATGATAATGAACAGATGGCGACAATACTTTAGTGAACTTCTCAACCTATAACAAGAGGACCAACCGAACACTCAAGAACACACAGTAAATGTAACTTCAGAAGTAGAACCAAGCATAACACTATCAGAGATCAGAAATGCTGTAAATATGGCCCCACCTAATAAAACACCAGGCCCAGACAATATCCCGGCCGACCTAATCAAAGCAACTAAAGAGGTAGGAATCAGCTGGCTCCATAGACTATTCAACCAAGTCTGGATCACACAAGAAACACCAGAAGATTGGAGGAATGCTACAATTGTTCCCATCTGGAAGAAGAAAGGTAGCAAGAGGGACTGTACAAAGTATAGAGGCATAGCGCTACTGAGCCACACTGGGAAAATATTCTGCAAAATACTTGAGAAAAGGCTCCGCCACATCATCGAGCCACAGCTTAATGACTCCCAAATGGGATTCAGGAAGAACAAAAGCTGTAC
This sequence comes from Arion vulgaris, assembly GCA_020796225.1. Classification (NCBI taxonomy): domain Eukaryota; kingdom Metazoa; phylum Mollusca; class Gastropoda; order Stylommatophora; family Arionidae; genus Arion; species Arion vulgaris. Next base: position 39,945,734 of record CM036756.1, read on the forward strand.
AGACGCAATATTCGCCCTCAGACAGTTAGTAGAAAGGACTATCGAATCCGACAAACATTTACACGTTGCATTTGTAGATCAGGAAAAGCGTTCGACGCGTAGATAGGCACAAGTTGTGGAAAATACTAACAACCTATGGGGTTAATGAACACCTAATCAACCTTTGCAAGAACATTTATACTGACAGCCAATGTACGATTAGAACAAATACAGGATTATCAGAAAAGTTTCACGTAGGGTCAGGAGTAAGACAAGGTTGCGTACTATCCCGCTGCTATTCATCACGTACATTGACCACATTTGTAAAATAGCTAACACCAGCGAAGGAAACAACCTCGGAGAACTCTTAAATGAATTTCTTTTGCAGACGATCAGGCAATCATATCAACAACAGAAGAACAGCTACAACAACACATCAACAGACTCCAGTTAGCATGTAACGAATACAACATGAGAATAAACATCGACAAAACAGAAGTAATGACATTCACCAGAGAGGAAAACACTACCAACATCTCCATCGATAATCATCTACTAAATCAAGCAAAAGATTTCACATACCTGGGGAGCATTTTTTCAGCAAATGGAAGAATAACTAATGAAATTCAACACAGATGCAACAAAGCAAATCAAATGATAGGGCAAATGGCGCCAATTTTAAGATGCAAACACGTCACCATGAACAAAAAGAGCAATGTTCAACACAATCTTTCTCCCCACATTATGTTACCAGTGCCAAACCTGGACGCTGACAACAAACGATAGAAGAAAACTAGTCACAACAGAGATGAAGTGTCTACGCAGAATGCTGGGTGTAACAAGAAGAGACCGGTTGAGAAATGAAGACATCAGGAAAAAGTGGGTACAACATCAGTACTAGACTTCATCAAGAAACAACAAATTAAATGGTTCGGTCACGTAAGCAGATTACCATCAGACAGTGCACCCCAAAGAGCAATGCTGCTCCGATACAATGGGTACAAAGCAAAAGGCCGGCCACACAAAAGATGGACCTCAGAGATAACAGAGGAGACGAAAGAGACTATCTACGAAGCGCATACTAGGGCCCGTTTTAGAAATCTCTTCCTGACCTGACGCTGTGAGGCATACAGGATTCGAGAAAAAAAGAAAGAAAGAAACTGCACCTAGTTAGATGAAACTTATAGAATATGTTCGCACATGGATTATCTTCATTTAAATAGTACTTCTAGAAACATCTATGAATATTAAGATGTAATACAAACCAGAGAGTAAAAATATTTTTTATGATTTTTTGTTTTTAAAAATAGTCATGCTACAATAATCTAATTTTCTCAAACGTATATCACCTGATGTAAAATATTATATTATTGTATTCCACATCCAATTAGCAACAATTTAATATATAATATGTCATACTTTAGAGAAACAGTACTAGAGTTATAAAGGATTAAACTAATTGACATTGAATGTTAAATTTGAATCGCAAAATAAGTGCATCCAGAGGTCAAAATAATACAGGGCGAAAGGGTTAAGAGCTCCACTGAGGAGGGGCGTCTGGCCAAATGGATTAGAGCACGGTTACCATGAGGGAGATCTGTGTTCAATTCACGGTAAGGCCAATGATTTTTTAATGTTGTGGGCATAAATGACAAATCCTAACCTAACAGCTGGGGTTGAAAAAAGAGAAAGGGGCAATTGATTGGACACACCCACAGGAAACAATCTCACAATTTAACCATACATGCGCTTGACTGAAACCCACACAGTAATAGAATAGTGTGGAAGACCAGTATAAGAGCATTTCATGAAAAGAGCTAAAGAAGACAGCCAATAATAGAAATCAGTGTAGCAATACATAGACCATTTGTTCCACTTGGCATATGAAGTCATTGATTATATATGTCTACAAAAAAGTAAGAGAGGTCTTTGACACATCTGTAGTTTAGCCTTAAATTAGACACAGACTGATATACTTTGACACTTTTGATCTTCACATTTGGTAGCTGGTACCATGGAAGCATCACACGAGAAGAAACAGAATCAATGCTTGGTAACCAAGAAGATGGAGTATTTATCATCCGTGACAGTATCCATTATGTTGGTGACCACACTTTGTCAGTCAGTTGTGACAGTAGAATTGATCACTACCGGATCCTAACAGGGGCAGATGGTCTTATACAGGTCGATGGTGGTGACCGTTCCTTTCAATCTTTGGTTGAACTGGTGGAGGTACTGAAGTGTTATTGCTTGCTGCCTGTGTTAACCAGTAACATTGCTGAATCGTGATGATGGTTCTACAAATTGTCTTCACTTGGAAGATTTTACAAGTTGTATTTCATGGGATTCTTGTGCATTATAATTTTGTATCTGAAGTCTGTATTCTAACAGGCATGAAATAATATTGTTTCCTACAGTTAACTAATTACACTTTAAAAAAATAGATCTTTGTCCTTCCATATATTTTATTATTCATGATTGTCGTCACTATGGTGATCTGCGATTGATGAGTGGCTAGTGCGCTTTTTTCCTAGGCGATGGTCTAGGTTTGAATCCCAGTGTGCATTTTTTTTACCGCAAACAGCTTGCAGGTCTACCCCACTTTTATTGAGTGCGAAAGTAGCTTTAGAGGATAAAATACAACAGGTGTGATATTGACCACATTGGTTTTGGAGTGCCGTTGGTCAAATAATAATACACATCTAACACTGTAGACCCCAAAACACCACATGGTATGAAACAGGTTCTTGTCTTATTTGTTGCCACTATTAAATAAACTCAACTTTGTTTCCCTTGTTTGCAGAATATATAAATGTTGATGCTTGTATTTGAAGCTAGCAGTTTCATGAATTTATTTAAAAGAGGGTGTCATATTGTTCTTTTTTTCGTCTCTGCTTTTTGGCATTAGGCATCACATGTTTAACTGATGATTAGTTTCCAAAATAGTGCATGCTCATTTGCTTGATATGCTGTGATATTGTGGAGTTTTAAGATGCCTGTAACTCCATCAATTCATCTTTTTCTTGGTCTGCCCCTTCCTCCGGATGATTCCAATTTCAGGTTGTACTCTCTTGTTACTGGTGTAGTCTGGTTTATTCTCCCCAAGTGGCCAAACCATTTGAGTCTCTTTTTTTTCCCAATGAATCTAACAACAGGTGTTGTTCCAACTGTTCTAATTTCTTCATTTCTTATATGGTCTCCTCTTGTTTTATTTGCCGCTTTCCTCGAACATCTCATTTCACAGGTGCTAATTTTTCCCATCGTATCTCTTCGTATTGTTAACAGAGGAGAAAAAATTTATTGTACTGCAACATCAGAAGTAGTAAGTAGCCTATGTCTCAGTGTCATCAAGATGGATAAATCTGGTAGTATTTTCTACTGTGAACATATGCAAGCATAAACTACACTCCCTGTCTTTCTCAGGTACAACAAGATGGAATTAAACATTCATTTAAGAAAATTTTCTATAAGATACTATCAATCTGTTAGCATATATAAAGTAAAGAACCTGTTTTCATGCCATGTGGTGTATTGGGGAATACAGTGTTAGACTCGTATTTTCGTTTAACCAGCAACAAGTTATGGATGATATAGTAAACATATGCTGCCCCCATTATTTCCAAAAAATTTTGTGGTACTTGATTGAGGCTGGGTCAACATAACATGAGCCACTGTGGTCTGAAAAACTCACACTTAAAATTGAGATTTTTAACCTGCGACCATGCATCTATGAAGCAAGTACACTAAGAATGATACTGTTGCAGCACTCTGTTAGCATATGTAGCCAAAGTTTATTTGGGCGGTGTAGTCTTATTTTTTCCCCATTACAAACATTTTTTCTGTTTAGTTTTTACAGTTGATATATTCTTGTAAATTCCAAAATAAATGTTTAAGAAAAATTCTGCAAATTCTCTGACCAAATAAGATAGCAAATGAAGAGCTTTTAAAACGATTTAACTGTGCATCATTAGAAGATGGAGGTGGATTGGTCGTGTATTTCATATTCCAGTAGGGTATCGCTAAGAATGCTCTCCGATGGGCAGTGGATGGGAAAAGAAGGCCTGGTCGTCAAAAGGAAACATGGAGAAGCGCAGTGGAAAGAAGGCTGACCTGATGTTGGAAACAATTAATAAAAAGAAAGTAGGGTCAAAGGCGCATAGGGACAACGCCACGCCAGGATTTGTGAGCTGGCACTAATCAAGATCCTACTCCACCTCCATGTGGTGACCCTGGTAACAGACATTAGTTCCTGTCTGGCTAAGCAGATAGGGATCGGGGGAGATCTGCTGTGGCATAAGTAGAGATGCAGACATAGTCACGTTAGATGGGATCCGCTTGCAACACAGATGAGCGGAATCCCAGAGTGACTATTAATGCACGTCTCTCCCGGCCGATGGGAAAAGCTAAACTGATAACCATAAAAGGATGAGCGGTGCATCCATAGAAGATATGTGGGCCCACGTGGAGAAAAACTTGGGCCTGAGATGAGTTACATGTGGGTCCACATAGGATGAAACTCTGAGGTGGGGGCCCAAGTTCAGCCCCTTTCTGGACAGCCTAGAGACATGGTAAATGTGAGAACTGATGGAGATGGTGAGGCAGGCACCAGGGCAGAGCGAGCACGCAAGCGGACGATGCACAAGTGGGCCCACCTCTGGACAGACATGCACGGCGCTGATGGGGCGGGGCTGGTGTGAGGGTGAACAGACCACCCAAATGTGTAAAAAAAAACTTTAAAGACCAGCAGAGGTTGAATCCAGTGCGTGTTTCCGCTTGCAGGGAACTACTACTGCCTTGTAGTTTGATTGGGGACAAACAAAGGCTAGCGGAGTAAGCCGTACACAAAACTGGACAGCAGGAAAACCGAGTAGCCCATAAAAAGACAGATTTCCTGGGAAGATGACGCTCAACAACCCGGGAGGGTAGGTCGTCTAAGGTCGCTACCCTAAAAGAAAATAGCAACCTGCTGCCTTGCAGGTTGACTGGGGGCAGCCAAAGGCTAACAGAGAGCAAACCCAGTAAACGCTGGTTGAAATCGGACACTTCGCCGAAGGACAAGCACCAGAGCTCCAAATGATACTGAAGATTGTGAAATCACATTCTTTGCAAAGGCTGTTTATATATCACAATAATAATGATAAAAATGGCCGCAAAAGAACGATCGAGAGAGAGAGAGAGAGAAAGGCAACAGAGCTGCAACAATAGAAATCTTTTGGGGAAGCCTAATGTGTCAGTCAGGACACAAAGAGGATATAGATATTCTTGTAAACTCATACCATTTTGTTAAAGTTGTACATTCCATTATTTGAGAACATCTAAACTAAATGTTTGTTTATAGGAAAAATAAGATGATGGTTTGTATTTATTATCTTTTCAGAAAAACTTAACATCTTTTGCAGTTTTGAAAATTAGTGTTGAACGACTCGTTCCTATGAATAAATATGTTCTAGAATGTTGGCATGTGTGGTTGTTTTTATTGTAGCAAATAGTAGTTTGTTTGTCTCAGTGCAAAATCTGTTTATTAGATTTGTGATAATCTTGTACTTATCAGCTTGAAAACTAACATGCATTTCTGGGACAGATTAGTACCATAATGTTGTTAGTGTATTTTATTGTTTTGTTTGCCTAGTAGAAACCTGGTGACTTGCACGTAATAATCATAAATATTCTATTTAGTTGATAGATAAAATAACAGCTTGCTAATGACATGTAGAATGTGTGCATGCTTCCTCTTGTTTGTTATAGATGGTACCATGGTAAGATATCTCGTCAGGAAGCTGAAAAACTGCTTAACCCAAGAGAGGATGGCCTGTTTTTGGTACGAGATAGCAACAATTATGTTGGTGACTACACACTGTGCGTATGCTTTGGAGACAAGGTGGAACATTATCATATTAAATATGAAGACAACAAACTGTCTGTAGACAATGAAGAGTTCTTCAGAAATCTGGAAGAACTTGTACAGGTATTTCAGTTTTATTCTTCTCAGATAGCAAATCTCTTCAAATCTCAGGTAGCATGACCAACTATCTCAACGTTATCATTACTCTTGGAAGAGAATGTAGAGATTGGGGCAACATGAAGGCTGATCTCGCAGTTAAGCAGCTGATAAAAGATAATGCAAGGGATGATGATGTTGTATATACCGATAGGTCGGTTCAACGTGGTGAGAAATCCGGCTGGGGTTTCTTGGCTAATGCGCATGGTAGGGTTGTTGCAGAGCGAAGTGGGGCATACAGGACAACTACTTCTAGTATGAGGATGGAGATTGAGGCCGTTACTGCTGCCCTCCATTGGATTTCTGGGACTTCATTTACTGGGGCAGTTGTTGTATCTGACTCTCAGTCGATGCTTCACAAGATCCAGAAGGGCAGGTTTCGGTATGAGTGGATGTCGTCTATAGAAGTTTCTAACCTCCAGCGGCGTATGTGGATATACTGTCAGCAGACTCCTCAATCACCTGTATATAAAATTCAAGATTGGCAATCTGGTCATGTGTAGATGTGGACAGACACACCAGAGCACATATTTCAAGACTGCCTTGAATATGATATACTGAGGCAGACTTACTGAACTAGGGAAACAACACTGGAAATCAAACTACGCAGACCTCTGTGCGAGTAACAAAAGACAGTGAAATTTATACAAGAGGCAACATTGAATATACCAGAATATTTCAAGCGAATGAAAGAATAGAAATTGTGTACTTTCTAGTGGATTTTAGACAAATAGTTAAGAGACTTTGAACATAATATGAATAATTCTTAACAGAATACGAGACTAGTAGTGATCATATTAATAAACTGTATGTGGCCCATTATTCAGTTGTTTGAGGAATCATCACATTCAGTTAATGTTTGCTGCATGCACCTGTACTTCTTAACTCATTGACTACAGAGATTTGTCCACTTAATATATATTAACCCATTCATTCCATAATTTTGGAAGTCTTGAAGCATTTATTTTGATAATGTAACCTAGTAGTTTATTAATACATAAAATCTTCTTGTTGTAAAATCTGTATCATATGAAGAACTATTGTCTATCGTGAAAAATAAAACTAGTGGTATGGACTTCTAGAACTTCTGACATTGCTAAAACTATTCTTCAAGTGGAAGGGAAAGCAAAACAAACAAAAAATGGCGGCCGGATAGCATTTTTTTAAAGTGGACAGACTTCAAAAGAAAGTCCAAGACACACTGACTTGGATAGACACAAAGAGCATCCTTATCAGTTCTCCATGACAACTGTCTTAAGGTGTGAAGAAGTTAGAAAAAACTGGTGGACTTGTACAGTGCTTTAGGCATTTATTTACTGTTATTTTTCCAAATTTACATTTTAAATTACCTGTCTAGTCCTTGTTCTCATACTCAAAGGCTGTTGTGGATAGAGAAGAGCTAATTTTTCTTTAAGTCATTCCTGGTAACTAGCTATTTAAATAAAACCTTAGGTTACAGATTTCATCATCAAATAGCTTGTCCTGAGCAGAATTTTACAACCCTAACAGTCGCTTGGAATTTCTCTCATAGGCTCCTGCAGCTCTCATGTTGAAATCATCAGTTACATCCAGAATCATCTTCTCTGTGGTCTTCCTCTTTGCCAGGATGCCTCCTTCCATAATGGTCTTCCCAACCCTTCATGTCTTTTATATGTCCAAAATACTTTAGTTTTCTCATTTTATTTGTAGCATGAGCCAGTTTTCTTTGATTTTGAGTTTTTTCTGGATAGATCTATTTGTTCTCTTCTCTGTCCATGATATACAGAGGACTTTTCTGTAACACTTATATTCTTCTTCTGCGTTCTCACTAGATTGGGATTTCGGATTCTCTAATATAGGCATCCGTCTGCATCAGATTATCAGCCACGCCATATAGTTTGTCTTGGACGCTAGTGTAAGTGGGTCACCTCTTTCTTCTTAAGTCCGCATACTGGTGGCAGTTCTGTAGGATATAATGCCTATGATTCTACTTCCCCGTTTGTGCCGACCTCTTCCTGCAGTAGGTTTTGGCCACCCTTGTGATGGTAGGTCTGACATTCTTACTGCGTGGCTAAATCTCTGAGGCAGATTGGCAACCGTAAAATCCGTTATCCCATTCCTTATTGTGAGAGTCGTTGCACCATGTTATGCGCCTTACGGCCTGGTGCATCCGTTTCTGCAAGCATTTGTTTCGGGTTAGCATTCCTAGCGGACACATGCATCCGATTTCATCCAAACCTCCTTAGTCGCCTCTTACGACATGCGTGGCAGGTAACAGTGGTTCTATTCTTTACACCCCAAATTTGGGCCCGGTAACCACTTGGGCGACACTTATATTCAAAAGCACATACATTTTTTGTGCTTCACACCCATATGTTACAGCTTCAGGGGCTTGTTCTCTACAGAAATGCCCAAGAGTAACAAAAACCCTTGTGTATTAAATCATATCCTCTAATACAGACATCCATTCTTCCCCATGCTTCAGCTCCTCTAGAGTACAAACCTATTTAACAAATCCACTGCCATTCAGAATAAAACACTTTCCCTTGTTTTTCATTTATTCAGAATCTTCCCTTTCATTTCCGATTAAGAAGACTCCGGTAAATTGGGGTTGTTGATTTGAATTTGTTTTTGTATTATTAATATTAATTCACTTTAATTTAGAAAAGAAAAATGGTAAAGTAACCAAATTGTTTAGTTAATTGAACATTTGTCTAAATACATCCATATGTATATGCCACTATATAATTTGTCCTCTACTCTTAAATTAGCATTACTCCAAAGATGCAGATGGTTTGTGTACAAGGCTTATTAGACCTGTGGCAAAACAAGGTGATAGCTTTGGTACTGTCAGTATACAACAGTTCAGAAGTGGAGGCTGGGTTATCAATAAAGAAAGTTTGGAGTTAGGAGAACTCATTGGCAAGGGAGACTTTGGAGGTAAGTGGATGACATCTCCTTGCATACATTGTATACTTGTTAATGTAACTGTGTGGTGCATTATTCAAAAGTCTGTCCAACTATTTAATTTTGTGTCTAGAAAAATAAGAATACAAGAAACGAAAAACAATATTGACAGTTTTCAAAGGGTCTAAAGTCAAAGACTTGACTTCATTGCACCAGGTTTTACCCCATGTGGCTCTGCCCCTCTCCACAGAAGTGGCACACCAACTGCCCGAGAGTATTGCACGAATTCCGTAGCTCCTGCAACAATCCTAGATATCTATTCTTTATTGCTCAGCGATATCTTATCAAATTATTATGTAATCTATGGCAAGTGATTAAAACGTTTGCCATATGTTTTGTAGGTCGCTAGTTCAAATCCAGACTGCATCATTCGGTTCAAAGGTATACTGTTTTCCAGAGCATTTCCTTACCATTAGGTTTAAGACAGTTTAACACAAAGGTTAAGTCTGTTCTGTTCTATGACTCGACTCTTAAAATGGAACTGAGAATATAACACCCAAACTGCAGATCTTCATCAAAACATGAATCTTTCACATACTCCATATCAGATTGTCAGAAGGTTATGAAGAGAAAATAGCGGTAGATTAAATACATCCTCAGGAAGAAACGAAACAATGTAATCCGATCTGCATTTCACTGGAACACACAGGAAAAGAGAAGAATTGGAGGAAAGAAATAACTACCAAAGAACTTGAGGTCAGAATGATTGTGCTTTCAAGGGCAGAACTGAAAAATATAACCAAAATAGAGTTTGGGGGAGAGCGACATTTGCAGCACTGTGTTGTTTTACTGGGAACAAGCAGGTTTAAGCAGTTACCTATGAATAGTAGTTGTAATGGATGTTCTTTCCTGTCTAGGATAAAATTGTTGTTTTTACCTTTTTTAAGATAACATTTGTTATCTTGAATAATTTTTTACCCCTTTCATAGATGTTTACAAGGGTTCATATAAAGGTCAGCCAGTAGCAGCAAAACAGTTGAAAGATCAAGACAAGGGTGGACAGACCTTCTTACAAGAAGCATCAGTGATGACGTGAGTGTCATTAATTTGGGGCAATGTTCTTGCTATTCATCATCATCTAGCTTGTCTCTATCAGAACTTGGCTGCCATTGTAGTAGCTCTACCCTGTCCTGTGTGAGGTGCCCGGCTTCTGCCACAGTGATATCAAACACATCTAGGAAATCCTGAACACATCTTCTCCTTGGTCTTCCTCTCCTTGGTCTTCCTCTCCTTGGTCCGTCAGTTATCATGCCATGTAGAATGATCTTCTCAAAAGAAGCATGTTGTTTTATATGTCCAAAATATTTCAATTTTCTAATTTTTATTTTCTTCATCAGCCACTTCTCTTTAATTTTAAGCTGTTGCAAAATGGACATATTTGTTTGTTTTTTCTGCCCATGGTATTCTGAGTACGATTCTGTAGCACTTGCATTCAAATACATTAATCGATTTTTCAACTGTTTTATGAATTATTTACGCCTCACAACTATATCCTGTTGTGGAAATATAGACACTTAAAAATCCAATTGATCTCTCTATTACATGTGCTGTATCAACTGCATATATAATTATGGAGTTCCATAACATAGTTCCAAATCAGCAATAGAGTACTGTACACCAGATGCAATAAAAAGAAAATGCACACCATGATAAAAAGGCAGAAACTGAAGTTGGATATTGCATATACTCAGAAGTAATCCAGAGACCATCACAAGAACTGTCATGCTAGGTCTCTAGATGGAATAGAGGCACATACAAAGGGCAATCTGGTGGAGAAGGAGATACACCAAAGTAGGTCAGTTATGGAGCTCACTGCGAAGGATGGCCACAGATTGAGCACAACGTAGAGATTTTGTTGTTCTAAAAGACTCCACAAAACGTGCCACTGACTGATGTGTCATTCGTGTCGGGAAAAAGATAATATCATTAATTTGTGGGAGCGATCTTTCTTTTACGTGTACCATGCCAGCTGCATAGAAATTATGAAACTCCATTATGTTCTATTCGTAGTTCTATTTACTATTTTTTTTCTTGACTTATTTTTGGTCAAAACTGTAGATTACTTCTGCCTTTGTTTTCTTATCATTTTGCCTTAGTCACTATATACTCTACTATCGTTTTATCACAGTATGTCCAAAGAATGTTGACTGTTTCTATCTGATCCTTCTGAATTTGTTTAACACAGAATCTTTATCCTTCCTTTCGTTCGCTTGAAATATTGTCTATATATTCAATATTGTCTCTTGTATGAACTTCGCTGTCTTTTGTAGCTCACACAAAGGTTCATGTAGTTTTTTATTGAGTGTTGTTTCGTTAGGCCAGTGAGTTTGCCTCAGTGTATCATATTCTAGGCAGTCTTGAAGTATGTGCTCTGCAGTCTTGTTTTGCCTGTCCACATGTACACATGGCTTGAATTTTGTATACATGTGTCTGCGGAGTCGATCGTGTCCTGTTCTAAGGTGCAGAATGACAACTTGTTCCAATCTGTTCATATTATAGTAATCGTCTTGTGTTGGTATTTGTGGCTTTCTGATTGATTTAATCATTTTCTTTTGGTGGTAGGTAACTGGCACATCTGGTAGCTATCCTGCAGCACCTTCCTTGGCCAGTCAGCCTGCTAGAATCTTGATGATTGCTGTTGTAATTATTCATGGAATTCTCAATATTCTTCTGTGAATCCACATCTCCTGGTCTCCTCTGATCTTGTTTGTCTATTTATATTATTTACAAGTCAATGTAATAACATATGCAATTTTGACAGTACTCTCGACAGGTTGCATGCCATTCTGCAGATGGGGTAAACCCCAGTGCAATGAATTCAATCATTCGCCTTTACGCCTGTGTGGTGCAGTGGCCCACAAGGGAAGCAAAGAATAGTACCACTGCGACCTACAAGGCATGTCATAAGAGGTGACTGATGTAGAACCTAGGGAAGCTACCCTAGTAAATAAAAGGCATAGCAGAAATTGAATGTGCTGGCCTACTTATGGGCTCATAACTGGCACAGCGTACAATTGCTCTTGGGCTCAGATCACATACAAATCACACAGAGTGGTTAACAAGTGGTTGATATGGAGCGTTTGAAGAAGAAGAGGAAGAATTCGCCTCTAAACCATTTTAGACAATAATTGTATTATTTTTTTATTTTATAAACCATTTGTACATGACGGGCGTATGTTGTGTTACATTACAGTTCTTTGCGACATCCTAACCTGGTGAAGTTGATAGGAGTGGTTATAGAAGACACAATCATCATAGTCACAGAGTTCATGGGCAAGGAAATCTTGTGGAGTATCTGAGGTCTAGAGTGCAATGTTATCACGAAAAAAGATCAGATTAATTTTGCAACGTACGTACAGTGTGTTACTAAATGTTTTGATGTTTAAAACAACTTCTTGTTTATTAATTATATATATATATTTTCATATCCTCTTGTACAATTATAGGTTACATAGTGCCTTCAAGTAATTTCTCCCTCTATACCGCTCTGTCCTGTGCAACTCGCTCAATCTCTTCATGGAATTGAGTCCGATATTTCCTGCCGCTCTCAGCGAAGTTTGTCTCAGAGTTCTCTCTTTCTTGACCCTCTGCCTCCCACTTCAGTGCCCGCCTTCGTATTCCCTAATCTCTTCTTCTCAAGGTATGTTTATTAATTAGTGATGCAAAATTACCCTTAGGAAAACATCTACAGTACTACAGGCTAACAAGGATGTACATCAACATAAGAAAGATGTAATCATCTTTTTTTTTACTGCATGACAAAATGAAGTTTAGAGCACTTGACAACCAGCAAAATTGGTGGTGAACGAGACAGATGACAATAGAGAAAAAACATTCTGGATAACAAAATTTGATGACACAAAAAAATGTCAACATCCAAACTGATAAGCCAGTACTCAGGACAGACATGATTGCCTGCACCAGCCTACCTAGCACATGATGATGATGTACAATTAGGACTTTAAACACAACATTGAGTTTTGCTTTTTTTCACTTCACAACACAGGGGCTGTTTCCTTAGTTTGATATATTGTTATATCTTGTCACTTGTACAACCTTTTTTTTTATATATATATCATTATCCATGTGTTAAAAGAAATCTTCAATTTATTTATTATGTATGGTCAGAAGGGGTTCTCTGGCTGCACTGTTTAGATAAAGTCTTCTTCGAACGCTCCATATCGACCACGAAATGGAGCAAAGAATAGTAACACTGTATATCGTAGAGGCGACAGGTAGGGGCTTAGGAAAGCTACCCTAGTAAATAAAAAGCGTAGCAGAAATTGGATGTACTGGCTTACCTGTAGGCACGTAACTGGCACAGTGTACACTATGATCTTATGGTTGAGATCACATACAAGTTACAAAGAGTGGTTTAACAAATGGTTGTTATGGAGCATTTGAAGAAGAAGAACATGACTCTTAAAGAATAAGAAATAGCATGCATAAAATATCCGACCACCTGTCTAGTTTATACGATGGAGGAGGGATGCTACAGAAACCATCTAGAGGAATATGTTGATAGTGAGGAGCAGACCTTTTGGCTCATCAGTGTGTACGTTTTCATTTTCTGAAGAAAACTATCTGATCCTGACAAGCTGGACATTCTTTTACTTTGCAACTTTGCAACAAGTAAAACATACAAAAGAAAATTACATTTTAAAGTAATAACATTTTTTATGTCGTGTTTTAGAGACACCTGTGCAGCTATGGACTACTTAGAGAGTAAAGGTCTTGTACATAGAGATTTGGCAGCGAGGAATGTCTTAGTTCATGATGATGGCACAGCTAAGGTAATTAATTATACATGAGAGATCAGTTTTGTTATTGAATTTATCATAATGTACAGTCTTAAAGCCATGCATTCAATGCAGCTACCTCAAGCATGACAATGAAAGTAGCTGCTATATCTGAGATGATTGGGACTGACAGAACAAAACGTGAAGCATGCAATGATAGTAACAAACTATTAATATTTCCTAAGGAGATTGCTGCAGGTAAGCTTCACACAGAATAGGTAAACAGTCTTCACCAGTTCTACCTGAATAAATTGTATTAGCTTAACTGATTCAGTCCGTGGAACACTGTAGTGCACATATTTCTTATCTGCGTGTCCCAAGCGTCTTTTAAAAGACGGCTACTATTGCGTTGAGTTTTTATTAATTTTCACTCCGATTGTAGTTTTATATCAACCGGAAACTAAGTAGAAAGGAAGTACTAACGATAACCAAATCACAACATCGTGGTTTTGACTAGAATCAGAGTGAAACCAAGTTTAATTTTCGTTTTCAAGTTACCCTGTGATTAAAAATAATGTCTAACAATTCAGAGTCTAGAAATGGTTTGTTATCAGCTCGTTCTGCACGTTTTACAGCTGCAGAAGCGCGAGATTGGTTGCATGAAGATGTAGATACTGATAGTGAAGATAGTGAAGCTTCTGATGACACAGAAGTTTGTGATTTAAATACGTCGATTATTAATAATTTAAATAATACTAGTAGTGTTTCCCAACCAGCTGCGAGAGGCGTTGCCCAGTCAGGTTCAGATGGTCGTGTTGCTAATTTGGAACAGTTAGTAAACCATATATTCCGTCAATATTTTCTTAATTTTTGTGTATTCATAAATGGATTACTTATATAAAGAGAGCAGTTACACTGACTTATTCACCATATTGTTCCTCAAGGCCCTTGGTAAGTTGGATTTTTGTTCTCACAATTTCAATTAATTTTTTATTACATGCTAATATTTGTCATGCACAGTCAACACAACATTATATTTTCGCATACAATAAATATTTTATGAAAGTACAATCATTTATCTTTAATTTGATATATAATAAGTTCAACTTTAAATCATATTTAGAAACAATATTTTAATTTAACTAAAGTATGTGTGCAATATTTTGAAGCTAAAAATAATTCCGTCCAGAGGTGAAAAAAACCTGGTACTGAATCAGTTAACACACATGAACAAATAGGAGTGAAGGGGAATGAAAAAGCAGACAAATTAGCTGGAGCATCCATTGCAAATGAGGAAAGTATAGACAGGACATATCATAAATGCGCCTCTGTTTCACATGAGGGTCTCTGTGGCATAGAGGTTAGGTGCTCACCTCTCATTCTAAAAGTATTCAGTTCACTCCCTCATGGAGTCATCTGGATATTTTCCAGAGATCCCTGATCCTAGTGTAGATGAGACTGAGCTCCTAGTTCTATTGGTGACAGACAACAATAAAGCATAGGCCCACGATGTTTAATTTGATCATGTAAAAGAACTCATGGCAGTTCAAAATCGAGATGAGCAAACTGAAAAGCCACTGACCAGGCAAAATTCATTAGAAAAGATTAAAAATAAACTTCCTACAAAATATATTCACCATCTTCAAAATTATATTCGGGACCCTCGCCGATGCTATGGGGTTTGTGCACTGTCACTGTGATCTTCCTGTGTAAGAAAGAGATCGGAGCACATATGATTACTCACCGAAGTGCAATGATGACGGACCTATCAATCAAATCTGTTTAACATATGTGGAAACATGGTGATATTAATCGGCTGATTGAAGTGAGGGTTAAGAACGGACAAGAATGCTGGTGTTGTCTACAGGATAGAAAGAGAAGATATGCCAACGAACATCACTTTGATGCTGTGAGTCTAGGAACATTGAGATGGCAGTTGAATTGGAGGACGAAGCATGTATAGACTTGTTCAATGATTGTGGATGTCAATCTGCTCCCTCCAGCCATTACCAGAATGTCTGCCTTTTAATTTCCTGGAATGATACAGTGAGCTGGTATCCCCTGTAAAACTAATTCTGATTTCTTTGATAACAAGCTGATTATCCTCTATGAGTTTGTCTTGTTTGGAACATGATATGGCCTTGAGAAACATTTCCTAAACATATTGATGTTATTAAGCACTGTCATATACTGTAAACCATTCAAAGAATTTGACAGATATCACTTTAGCATATTATATGTAAACATTTTTTCAGTTGTGAATGCATGGTATGTGTGTGGGAAATGTTGTCTTCTTTGTGACTATTTGCTATCTAAGATTTCAGAACAATGATCTTTAATTTCACCACTATTAAAACATCCAAGCATTAACATGGCAGTCAAACGACAACTGATAAACTGCATATTTATTCCAACTCTCTGCTATCAGTGCCAAACATGGCCCTGACTAAGACACAAGAAAGAAAGATTACAACATGTGAAATGAGATGTCTACGAAAAGCTGTCAACGTTACAAGGCGAGATAGAGTGAGAAACGAGAATATCAGAAGCATCGTTGGTACTATACCATGCATACAGTACATCGAGAAGCAAAGATTCAAGTGGTTCGGCCATTTAATGAGAATGGAACCACATTTACTACCATCACGTGCCTATAATAATCGACACTCAGGGGGCAGAGCACGAGGCAGGCCAAGAACAAGATGGATAGATAACATCTCAGAGTCCCTGCGAAAGCATGGACTGACAACGTCAAGCGCAACACACCTGGCACAAGATAGAAACTAACTCTCCCCACGGCGCTTCACGGCAAATGTGGTTAAGATAAGATAAGATCTTTAATCTTCTTTCTTTAGGTATCTGATTTTGGCCTTGCCAAGTTTGGTGACTTGAGTTTGTCTAGTCAAAAGTTCCCCATCAAGTGGACTGCACCTGAGTCTCTGAGACATAATGTAAGTTAGACTGCTTGTCTTGTAATTTTAGAGCAACAGCAATGTATGAGTAAACTTTTCAAGTAGTTTCAAACCAACCATGATTTGAAAGTTATGCTAAATTAGACTTGTGTGCTTTTATTTTTGTTTTGTAATTTACTCTATAATAACTTGTTGACATCTCTTGTTATTGGAATCAAAGATTGTCTGCTGTCTATAGTTTACAGAGATTAAGCTGTGATATTATGTACTTTTATGCCCAGAACATCTAATTTCAACATAGTGTATTTTTCCATATCAGGGGTTTATGAAAAAACGTTCTATAAATTATTCATTGCTGATCCATTCTTGAAAAAAATGTAACACCTGTAGATATAAATGGGTAACTTCTTCTTCTTCTTTGCGTTTGTTCTTTACGACCAATTTTAATCACTCTTCGTGATGTTTGATCTTTGCCAAGAACGTGTATACGTTGCACATTGGTTTGGTAGGCCCCTAAACACATAAGACTCCTACATGTTTAGGACACATGCAACCGATTTCAGCCAAACCTCTTTGGTCGCCTCTTACGACATGCTTGGCAGGTAACAGTGGTTCTATTCTTTACACCCCAAATTTGGGCCACTGTAACCACTCGGGCGATATAAATGGGTAACAACTCTGTACTATAGTCTGTCCATTAATTCGTGAGCACGTTTGAAATTGATTTTCTCGAAAACTACCTGTTGGATCTCAGTGATTTTTGCATGCAGCCTTAGAATATCCATGACGCTAAAATAAAGCTAACCAGTAGTTCATAGATGCTACGGATTTTGCACATCGCAATTCCTTTGATCTTTTATGACAATTGCAAATCTGGGGCTCAAATTTTAGATTTTACAGTAATCCTAGAATTTGTCCATGTCAATTCTATTCATAGGTGTATCTCCATATTAACTTGATAGGTCAAGTAATTAATTGTGTTGCCTTTTATGTGCAATCGTGAACTTGGATACAATATGCAACAGTTAGTCCTCCCCTTCGGTCACCATTAGACCCCAGGGTGTCTTAACTTCACCACAAATTGTATGATGGTAGACGCATTTGGATATGGAAATGTATACGTTGCTATTTCTCAGTCTGTAATCAAAATATGATTTGTATCATCCTGAATCTGACGATTCCATGAGGTTGATAATTGTTACTGGCTGGACAAATTGTAATCCATCTCGGTGCCAGTACTCGTCTTCCTCTCGGAGCACATGTTCAACACACTTCTTCCAGAACTACATGTCTATCATTGAGAGGGACTCACGTGTCAGAACTTCAACATCACACATTTTAAACGTCCTGTTCTGTTCGGCAACTTGCCCTTTTACTTTAGCCCAGACAAGCTCTATCGGATTGAGGTGAGCATGATATGGAGGTAGTCGCAAAGACGTGTGGCCGTATTCCCCAATGATTTTGTCAATATGAAACACCTTTGTCTTATTTGTCATCCTCACCAGGTGCAACAACTCAGGTTTCAAATATGTATCATCGAAGCTGACATTTTCCTTAGCAAGCCAAGTCCTAATTTGATCTTTTGTATTTGATGCAGTTGGTACTTTGTCTTCCGCTGATACTGCGTTGTGATAGGATGCATTATCCATTACCAAGCATGATGGTCTGTTTAGAATTGGAAGTAGATCTTTCTCCATCCAGTGCCTGAAAATATGTCCATTCATTTCTGTGTGGTAGTCCCTACCGTCGGTACTTTTTGATTGGAAAATAAGTCCAGCGTCATGGACAAGACCTTCTTCACTGCTTCCTGCATGTGTTAGTATAATACGCTGGCCTTTGCTGCTTGGTATTTTTCTTTTCTGTTCACCGTCTACTGATTGCCATTCTTTAGCATTGGTGTGGTGAGCATTGACCCAGGATTCGTCCAAATATACAATATCATAGCCTTGCCTCCACCGCTCACGGATCTGCCTCAGGTATTTACTTCGGGCAGCAATTAAATGTGGCTTTTCACAAATAATATTCCTGCCGCCTATAGTTTTCTGAAGGTGAAGCCGCTGGCTCTTACAATTTTCCATAGAGTACTTTTAGAAATGTCTATGCTGCAATCTGATTGCAGTTTTAATTTCAGTTTCCTGAGAGTAACAAGTTGATTTGTCGTCGCAAACATTTTCAAGAGCTCCGTCTTATGACATCTATGTCAAAGTCGTCAATTGTTCTTTTCCTTCCTTGCTTGCTTGACATTAGTGCACTTTGTGTCCTGTTTAATCCATCGGGAAAAGGATTCTCTATTCAGACCAAGCGCCAGTTGCGTTCGTTTCTCAGTTATGAATATTCGGTTATGAATATCGCAATATAGATGACCTCTCTTAGATTCCCTACGGAAGTGTTGGTATAGTAAAACTGTAACCTTCTGCATTGTTATAAATGTGCACTTCAGACTCATTATGAATGTGATATCAATGTCAGTTTTGATAAGCCAACAAATATGATACAATAGCTTCATACAAATAGCGAGATACACCTATGACTATACAACGGTATCCCAATTATAACGTCATATGCTTTCCGCTTTCAAAGTCGAATGGGTTAGGTGCACGGGAATTCGTGAAATTGTTGCGTACTCACGATTTTTCAATGTTACCATAATGTATTTTTAGAACAACGCGTCTGTGTACCGTAGATCTGTTACTATTGTGTTCAATCCGGTGAGGTTGATTTTAATATAACCTGAAGAAGAAATATTTCAAACTACATCAAATTTTCTTGGAAAAAATATTTCTCTAGCGTCATGGATATTCTAAGGCTGCTTGCAAAAATCACTGAGATCCAACAGGTAGTTTTCAGAAAATCAATTTCAAACGTGCTCACGAATTAATGGACAGACTATAGTAAATTTTCTTCTGTGATAGTTATTGTTTAGTGAGTGAATTATATAATCATTAAATTATGTGAAAGAAAAAATATACTATTGCAGATATATGAAAAAAATGCTATTCAGAAAATGAAAAGCATTATGTGAGAACAGCCTCTGTGAACCTTTTTTTCCTTTTCTCTGATCCTGTTTTGCCTCATATCATCAGGATAAGAAGAAATTTATAGAACAGGCTTTTGTGTACGTCTCATAAATAGTGTTTTTCATTGCCTGTTATTTATGTCCACCCTTTGCGCGGGCGACCTTTTACTTTGTATCCACTGTATTGAAGTAACATTACGCTTTGAGATGCACTGTCTGTTAGTAAATCTGCTTGTGTGACCGAACCATTTAATTTTTTGTTTCTTGAGGAAGTTCAGTACTGATGGTGTACCTACTTTTTTCCTGATGTCTTAATTTCTAAACAAGTCTCTTCTTGATACTTCTAGCATTCTGCATAGACACTTCATCTCTGTCGACACTAGCTTTTATCTAAGCCCTTGTAGATGACAGCAGGAAAGATATTTTTCAGTGTTTAACCCAACGGGACTGCAAAGCCGATATATCGGTTCAGAGTAATGTTCATGATGTCGCAGAACCGATATATCGGCTTTTGGATGTCTATTCACGGAAACGAATGTATCTTCAGAACCCCTTTACTGAAGTTAAAAAAATCTTCAAAACGGAAAGTACATGTATGTAGGTACATTACTATCTCCATTTAACAAAGATTTGAAAGAGGGAAAGCAGTGTATTATTGCATTCAAGTCGAGACTTTTTTTTAAACGTTAATGTTTCCGACGATGTTTACAATGTAATCTTGAGTACTGTTAGATCACATTATAACTTGTGATAGTAATGAAGAATATTTAATTGACGGTAATAATGACATTTGATTGTTTATGAAAAGCAGTATCGATAGTTGTAAGTCTAATGTAATAATTGCATCTAAAGAATGGGCGTTCCACATTCCATTTATTGACATGTCCGCACTAAAAGTGAATATTATAAAAACTACTGCACCTAGTTAGATGAAACTTATAGAATATGTTCCCACATGGTTTATCTTCATTTAAATACTACTTCTGGAAACATCTATAAATATTAAGATGTAATACAAACCGGAGAGTAAAAATATTTTTATGATTTTTCGTTTTTTCAAAATAGTCATGCTACAATAACCTAATTCTCTCAAATGTATATCACCTGATGTAAAATATTATTATATTAATGTGTTCCACATCCAATTAGCAACAATTTAATATATAATATGTCATACTTTAGAGAAACAGTACAAGAGTTATAAAGGATTAAACTAATTGACATTGAATGTTAAATTTGAATCGCAAAATAAATGCGTCCAGAGGTCAAAATAATACAGGGCGAAAGGGTTAATAGAAGCTGTATTCTTATGCAGAAATGATCGTTCTTATTTCTGAATGGATATTATCTTGTTGCGGGTCACATAATGTTAAACCCATTCTCAGTGCTTGTGCAGTATATAAAAACAAGTCTTGTCTCTATTGCTTCTCATGGGACTTTTTGTTGTTGAGAATTATTTGTGATATTTCTACTTTGGATAAGTTTTGTGCATGTTACAGTATATTTACTATATATGTTCTTGTCTGTTAGCCTTCTTTTGTCATGTTGACTCAGGATAATACATCCCTAAATGAAGCCTTACTTTGTCATGTTGACTCAGGATAATGCATCCCTGAGTGAAGCCTTCTTTTATCATGCTGGCTCAAGATAATACATCCCTGAATGAAGCCTTATTTTGTCATGTGGGTTCAAGATAATACATCCCTGAATGAAGCCTTATTTTGTCATGTTGGCTCAATATAATACATCCCTGAATAAAGCCTTATTTTGTCATGTTGGCTCAAGATAATACATCCCTGAATGAAGCCTTATTTTGTCATATTGGCTCAATATAATACATCCTTGAATGAAGCCTAATTTTGTCATGCTTACTCAGGATAATACATCCCTGAATAAAGCCTTATTTTGTCATGTTGGCTCAGGATAATGCATCCCTGAGTGAAGCCTTCTTTTTTGTCATGTTGGCTCAGGATAATACATCCCTGAATAAAACTTTATTTTGTCATGTTGGCTCAAGATAATACATCCCTGAATGAATGACTAACATTCAGTCCTCAGTTGTTCCTATCAAGGTGCTCCTTGTGATATGTTAAAGTTGTAGTATTCTATCTATTCTTGGGCACAAGATTGGGCCACATTGTTTTAAGAATTAAGTTGTTACCAACACTCTTTCATGGATTAACATCAAAGGATACAACAGTAACCTGAATAGTTTGGTATCAGTGATATCAGGATAGTTAGAAAAACAACAGTAGCCTTTAGGGCTCCTTATATTTTTCTCGTTTTACTCCAACCTTTGATGTGGAGGTGACATTTTATCTGCTCTGATCTGCAGTATCCAGCATATACATTCACATATTACATTCTCAGGGTTTCTGTGGTGGAGTGGTTAAGCAGTTTGCCTTGCATTCTAAGGGTCATGGGTTAGAACCCAGGCTGCCTCGATTGGTTTGTTAGTGTTTTATTCCCCGGAGATCCCTTAGGATATTTGCAGGAGCTACAGAGTTCATGCTTTGTGTATTACTTTTGACAGGTGGCAACTCGTTTCTGCAGAGAATGACCTAGCCATGTGGGAAAACCAGTACAATGACGTCAATCCCTTGTTTTGTTCTATAACATGTATAACATTTATTTAATTCAAGTCACACTAATTATTTTATTGCATTTGTTCGTGGGTTTTTTTAACTATTATTTATGTCAGGTTCGCTCTTGATTTATATGAGAAACTTGTATTAAATTTGTGTAATCAACAGAGTTTCACCAACAAGTCAGACATGTGGAGCTTTGGTATTTTGTTGTGGGAAATATATTCATTTGGAAGAGTTCCATACCCCAGGATTGTGAGTAAAACTTCAGTCTTAAGTTAAAGCATTAGTCTTGGGTTAACACTTTCGCTGCCAGCCATTTTTCAACAAAGTCTGGCTCACTGCCATGCTATTTTTCTGCATGATCAGTTTTCAGAGTGACAATTTTTAAAAATCATAAAAATAACTAATAAACGTAGGACTTTTAAACTATGGAATAGTGTTCATATATTAATGACTAACCTGTCTATATGTGGAATATATTTTTTATAATCCACAAGCTATTGTAGTAACTGATATCCCCATACCTATCCACAGTATGATATGCCTCCGTTTTCGAGATGGGTGTCCGTCACCTACTCCTGTACCCCTGGGAATGTCTGCTATCGATCTATAAACATCGTCACGTGAATCACAGTTCAAATTCATATCACATTCAGAGTTCGTTTTAACATGATCACTGGCTAAAAAGTCAGAAAAAGAGTCATTTTGGACATCACTATTCATCAGCTACATCATCCATTTTGAAAATTTTTGTTTACTTACGAAAAATCGGACTTATACCGGCGTTTCAGCGTGTGTTAGATCCGCCATTTTGGAGAGCTCGTCGGAACAATACGGAAGTAGTACGTCACGGGACCCCGTTTTCAGCAAGCGATACTCCCGTTTAAAAAGACATCGGCGGCGGCACATGTCCGCCGACAAAAGTCACCGACGGCAGCGAAAGGGAGTTGGTACTACGTCGACTTTTGTCGTCGGTGGCAACAAAGCGTTAAAGTCATTTCTGAATTGTATTTTGTTGGCCTGAAATAAAATATTGATATCCTTTTAATAATAAAAAAAAATAGTAAAACCTGTGTAGCAAGTAAAAAATGTTTGATCTTTGAAGTTTATATTGAAATGTAAATTGGATTCTGATTGAGCTGTAGAATGTTATTTTGGACATATAAAGAGATACAAAGGGTTAGAGAAGACCATCATGGAATGAGACATTCCTGCGAAGAGGAAGACCATGCAGAAGATGGATTGTAACTGATGGTATGAGCATGACAGCTGCAGAGACCTATGAGCTATAGAAATTTCGGACTGTTAGGGTGGCAAAGTTCTGCTCAGGACAAGCAATTTGATGATGATGTAGATTATAGAAAAGTTATTATTTATTACTTGACAGTGATTTTCAAACTTTTTTTTTGTATCAGCAACTCCCTTCACCTCATAAATGTTTTGTTAGCAATGTTCCTGTACCAAAATCCATCCTAACAGTAGATCAAAAACCTTTACTACAAAAATCCATTCTAACAGTAGATCAAAAACCTTTACTACCAAAATCCATCCTAACAGTAGATCAAAAACCTTTACTACCAAAATCCATCCTAACAGTAGATCAAAAACCTTTACTGCAAAAATCCATCCTAACAGTAGATCAAAAACCTTTACTACAAAAATCCATCCTAACAGTAGATCAAAAACCTTTACTACCAAAATCCATTCTAACAGTAGATCAAAAACCTTTACTACAAAAATCCATCCTAATAGTAGATCAAAAACCTTTACTACAAAAATCCATCCTAATAGTAGATCAAAAACTTTTACTATAAAAATCCATCCTAACAGTAGATCAAAAACTTTTACTACAAAAATCCATCCTAACAGTAGATCAAAAACCTTTACTACAAATGCAGAAATTTGAAGTTATGTTGCACAAGCAGGACATGGCTAATGTGATGTCAGATAGTGTGTAACCACTGAGCTACAGGAACCACCATTATGCATACCTTTGTCATCTGCTTGCTGAGGGAGGCTGAAAAGCTATGGATGTGCTCAGAGTAAGGTATACAAATCTTTTGCCATCTGCTGAGGGAGACTGAAAAACTATAGATGTGCTCCGAGTAAGGTATACATATGTTTTGCCATCTGCTGGGGTAGACTGAACAATGATGTGTCTGTAAATGTCTGGTCATCCACTAGTAACAATTGTTATAAGAAAGAGAAGATGGACATATGTTGGGCATACTCTGAGAAGGAATGATCAAAGGGAATAATTCACCCGAGTGGTTACCGGGGCCCAAATTTGGGGTGTAAAGAATAGAACCACTGTTACGTGCCACCATGTCGTAAGAGGCGACTAAGGAGGTTTGGCTGAAATCGGATGCATGTGTCCTAAGCGTGTAGAAGTCTATGCGTTTAGGGGCCTACTAAACCAATGTGCAGCGTATACACGTTTTTGGCAAAGATCAAACATATCACAAAGAGGATTAAAATTGGTCGTAAAGAACGAATGCAAAGAGGAAGAAGAAAGTGAATAATTCATCTTGTTGACAGATGATTCAGAAATTGTGCATATTCTTGTTGTATTTTAGTCTGTAATATTTCACTATCCTCTCATCTGCCATCTCATTCTGTTCCAGCCACTTGCAGATGTTGTTATGCATGTGGAGAGGGGTTACAGAATGGAAGCACCAGAAGCATGTCCGGCTGAGATATATGCTATAATGAAACATGCCTGGGAATTGAGACCAGAAGAACGACCAACCTTCAATGAAGTCCTTTCAAAACTGAACAACCTGAGATCAGTAACTGTTTAACTCTTTGTCAACATTTATCTTTGTACAGGTTTTAATTAGAGGTTTTATAGTCTTGAGTGAGTCAGTAGCTAGAGTTAGTGCAATATTTCATCATTATTTCAGTGCCTTCCTTAACTATTCATTTTAAATAGTCCATTTTCTTTTTCTTATTACTAAGCAAAGATAATTAATGGAATTTGGGGGTCTATGTAGTGTTGAGGAACAGTGCTAGGCTTTTGCTCCAATAGTACTCTGTTCCCATCCTGTGGGGAGCGATCAATTTTTTGCTCTGATCTCAATAGAGGTGAGATCATATCGGAGACAGGCAACAAAACATAGGTCCTATGTTCAAATTAAGCACATAAATGACAACACCGACGGTGAAAAATTAATTACAAATTAAAATTTAATTCTTTAAAATTGTCTTCATCCTCTCGCCCGTGTGGTGTAGGGGCCAACAAGGGAAGCACAAAGAATAGTACCACTGCAACCTACAATGCATGTCGTTGTAGGTGGCAACTGATGTAGGCCCTAGGATACTACCTAGTAAATAAATAGAAGCCCAGAAATTGGATGTTATGGGCCTACTTGTAGGCGCATAACAGGCACAACATACAATCGCTCTTAGGCTCTGATCACATACAAATCACACAGAGTGGTTGCCATGTGGTCGATATGGAGCGTTCAAAGAAGCAGTAGTAGTCTTCACAAAATTCCATCAAAGACCCTCACATGTGCTGGGCACTGCCACTGAGAACTTCCTTTGAAAGAAAGAGATTGGAGCAAACTTGATTATTAACAGAAGTTGCAATGATGACGGTCCATGTCATTTTTTTAATGAAGTTTTATTTTGTACTTTGTTGTTTTTTTAACTGTATTATCTAAGCACAGCTTGATGCTCTAATTATTGGATGTGTAGAGTATTCCAAGCACTTTTTATCCCATTCTGCTGGTATCATCGATGTTTAGTCTACAGTTGTGTATTTATTCAGTAGACAACTGATGTAGTCATTTTTTATTATCAACTAAAATAGGTCACCTCTAGTTTTGTTAACCTCTCTTCCAAATCTGAACAACTATTTTAATCAAATTTAGTTTCAAACTATCACTAATAATAAATGGCCTTACCTATAGCAAAGAAACTTAGGTTGAAATATACTCTCTGTTTCAAATAACTCATAAATTATTCAGAAACAACAAACTAAATGGTGCGGCCATGTAACACGATTACCATTCAACAGTACACCACATCAGGCACTATTATTCAGATGCAAAGGTTCTAAGGTAAACGATGGACAGCAGAAATATCAGAGGCGGTTGGAAACACCAAATATTTGCCAGAACTCTTTGCATGCCCTGAATGCTGAAAGACACAACAGAAATATAGGAAAGAAATAAGAACTTATAAATCTTGTTCTAAATTAATTATGTGGTGTCATTATAGCAACGAAGTAAAGAACCCTATATTGAACGGTTAAATATAAAATGAAGGGCAAATGTTGAAAGAAAAATAATAACCTCAAGAGTACATAGTTGAATGGGACGGTAAAGAGCTAAAATTATTTTTAAGTTTCTTAAATTTTTGGTTCTTATTATGAAAATCACTTTTAAATTTAATAAATTTGTTTTCCCCAAAAAACAATTATCTGCCAGAAATAGTTATGGAAAGTAGTGAAACTATTGGTTACCAGTTGTTATCTATTGAGAACAAGAACAATCATATAACAGAAAGTCATCATTATCTTGTGCTTTTTTGTTTAAAGAATATGAAACAACTTGATCTAATCCACTATTTACAATTGAATTAAGGAAAGTAATCTCCACCTGCACACAAGCACTTTACTGCCCATACATATAATAATGTGCCTTAACCAGAAAATCAAGTCTTTGTCAAATTTCTTGTCTCTGGTTTACTTGTTAACTTGGCTACTGAAATATTCTTTGACTGTTAATCTTGTGTAAATGTGTACACTTTTTAAAAGTGGTTGTAGTATTCTGCGTTGTATGAGAGTAGTATGGTTTAAGTTTGTAACAGGGGTTTACCTTTTGTTCAATAAACATTGAACAAAAACACTGTCATGGACCCTATTGTAAGAAATACTAATATGTAAGAACATATTTCTCATATGGGGACCTGTTATATATTACCCGATTTGCTCTCATTTCTGAGCAGCCTTGGTTTGTAAATTTCTCATATTTCTCATACCTTTAACATCATTATCATATTTTGTCCTCTCCATCCTCCAATTGTACAATGAATACAGTATTTTCTATTAAAAGTGCAAAACATTTTCTGGAGTAAATCTGACCTAGTTAATTGGATTACAGGTTGTGCTTTCTGTAATGTAAGAATGTTTTTTATGGACAGGTGTATGTACATTATTGCACACCACCATAAGAATGTATGACGATTACTGACACTTCTCTTTCAGTGACTATGTTGATTGGATCATGGTCTCTTGTAAAATAAGACCGTTCAGCTCAAGTGGAAATTCCGTATGTCACATGACCCTTGATTTCCAGTATGTTATGTTATTCAATTGACATCATGGCACATTGGGCATTCATATGTGTGCTCTGTCCTCCGCTGCAGCAGCCATCTCAAAGTCCACTTGCTCACTGTCCCCATGAGAAGTTGATTAGTATATCTTTTCTCTCTTAACACAAAGACGACACTGTCTTTCATATCCAAATTTAACTCCTAATTCTCACAATCGGTCCAGCGTCTGATACTTGCCCATATATCACATAAATGAGCATGTATCGCATTGATGACATTGGCTCTGTCCATACTTCTGTCAGCTTGATTCAGGGCATTGTTTGCAGAAAAGTCGGCACATTCATTGCCCTACACTCCAGCATGGTCATTTATTGATAAAAAAATTACTGTATTATTAAGTAAAATTCATTTTGTAAATGACATAACACACAAAAACAAGGTTATATTCTGTCACAAATTAAATTGAATACTAACAACTACCAATATTAGTAACAGATTTCATCAATACATGACCATGAACTCATAGAACCGTGTAAAATTGCAATAAAGTTTACAGTGTTCTATTAAATATATGTAAAAGTCAGACCACTGCACCAGGAATTACCAGAATGAGCTGAATGGTATTATGCTACAGAGGGCTGTGATTGAATTATAGGTAGTAAAAATGATTGCTGCATTGATATTTTCAATTTTGTCAATTATTGTTGGTTGTTTATCTGCACAGACTTTTATGTGAGAATAAACCAAGTTACTGTGCGGTGTTGAATTTTTGCTACATTTATGTGTTCCTCCATCACTGAGATGTATCATTCCTTCTTTATGTCTGCTTGTTATATTAATATCATTGGTAATATTTGCACTTCATGTACCGAAAATATGTATGTCACTATTTCTGAACATTTCATGATGTTATATCCTTTATGTAGACATTTTTGTTGTACTCATTTTTTTTTAGCGATTGCATAGGCAAGCGGTTAGATTGCAGGTATAAGTAAATGTTTATAGTGTAGGCCAGGGGTGGGCAAACTACGGCCGCGAGCATGCGCCCGCCATTGGATATTTTGCGGCCCTCAAACACATTTATCCATATTAGAAAATATACTGTTATAGTGTAAGTCTGTTAGAAATATAATTTATTTCAGAAGTTATCTACATTATGTAAAACTACCTTTGTTTACCAACTACTTTGTCTACCGCTGCTATTCATCACGTACATTGACCACATTTGTAAAATAGCTAACACCAGCGAAGGAAACAACCTCGGAGAACTCTTAAATGAATTTCTTTTGCAGACGATCAGGCAATCATATCAACAACAGAAGAACAGCTACAACAACACATCAACAGACTCCAGTTAGCATGTAACGAATACAACATGAGAATAAACATCGACAAAACAGAAGTAATGACATTCGCCAGAGAGGAAAACACTACCAACATCTCCATCGATAATCATCTACTAAATCAAGCAAAGATTTCACATACCTGGGGAGCATTTTTTCAGCAAATGGAAGAATAACTAATGAAATTCAACACAGATGCAACAAAGCAAATCAAATGATAGGGCAAATGGCGCCAATTTTAAGATGCAAACACGTCACCATGAACACAAAAGAGCAATGTTCAACACAATCTTTCTCCCCACATTATGTTACCAGTGCCAAACCTGGACGCTGACAACAAAGCGATAGAAGAAAACTAGTCACAACAGAGATGAAGTGTCTATGCAGAATGCTGGGTGTAACAAGAAGAGACCGGTTGAGAAATGAAGACATCAGGAAAAAGTGGGTACAACATCAGTACTAGATTTCATCAAGAAACAACAAATTAAATGGTTCGGTCACGTAAGCAGATTACCATCAGACAGTGCACCCCAAAGAGCAATGCTGCTCCCATACAATGGGTACAAAGCAAAAGGCCGCCACGCAAAAGATGGACCTCAGAGATAACAGAGGCGACGAAAGAGACTATCTACGAGCGCATACTAGGGCCCGTTTTAGAAATCTCTTCCTGACCTGACGCTGTGAGGCATACAGGATTCAGAAAGAAAGAAAGAAAGACCTTTGTTTACAATAAAAATATTTAATTGATTACTTACAGAGAATTAAACAAAAATATACATAATATTAAATGTGGCCCTCCAATAGCTTTACAATTTTCAATGTGGCCCTCTGCACAAAAGTTTGCCCACCCCTGGTGTAGGCAAATGGTAGAGCGCTAGTGTACGCAAGTAGTTACATTGCTGATACGGACAAGTTAGATTTCAGGTATAAATAAATGGTTATAGAGCAGACAAGTGGTTAGACAGCAGACATGGACTAGTGGTTATAGTGCTGACACTGGTTAGAGCTCTGATGTGCACAAATAGTTAAAGTGCTGGTGTAGACAAGTGGTTAGGGCACTGGTGTACACATATAGTTAAAGTGTTGGCATAGACAAATGTCTGTCAATGAAGTTGACAGATTAACTTTGCTCATTGAAATTAATAGAATTGATTTTTGTTCTAGACTACTTGTTGCTAATACCAGTAGAAGCGATATTATAAGGTAGATATATTTTGATCTGCCTAAGCTTCAGCTAGGTTGTGTCTTGGATTGATAATATTTTATTAGTATAATATTTTTATTTGATACATTTTTCATTACTATTTCCATATTTATCTTGTGTGTACAATTTATACTGCAGCTGCTTCAGTCCATTACATTACTGCTGAAAAATAAGTTTATAAAAGTAATTAATTAATATAACAACAGACAGTCCCTAAAGGACAATGGTTTAGACTGAAACCAGGCCATGTGAGAGATATATGACTGTCTAGTGTTCTTTTTACAGAGGAATGACTAATAAAATAATAGAATCATAAACGCAAAAAATGTTGCTGTATAGTTGCTAGCTTTCATCAAGCAGTTTGTGTTGATACCATTACTGAAATTATATGAAAATTGTGACATATCCTTACAGGACTTGGCCATCAACCACAGTAAACAAGTTGTCGATTTTCTAGGCACTATTAATACATTCAGTAGTTTGCCATTGCTTTCTGAACAGAATTATATATGTGCATGTATATTATACAAGATAAATAATTACAGAATACATTATGACTATACCAGTTGTGTTCAAGTTAAAAATAATATGAGAATAGTCAATAAGAATTTGACATTTAGGTAGATCTGATTTTCTGAACAAATGGTTAATACCATAGGTTTGTATAATATCTAAAGGTGTTCTGAAAGATACACCCCAAAAAAAGACTTAACACCTTGTGGACCAAATGCCACACTACATGGCTCTGGGTTGGACACATTTTTACCAGGACCCACCCTAAAGGGTGTTTTTTTATTCTAAACACATGGCTTTTGCCCTGGTCCACAAGAGTTAAGAACAGGCAGAGAAATTTGGAAGAGTAAGCTAGGTAAACGTAGTCAACAATGAAATACTAGCAGCGAAAAACTGTTTTTGCATATCCTGTCCAGTTTTTATATGTAAGATTAGTGTTATAGACTTGGCAATATGTTCCTGTCTGATAGTGGGAGGAATCTACTAAATTAGGGATGAGCAACCTGGTTTGTTTTTTTTAAACCAAAGACTAGATGCATAATTATACAACTGGTTATGAAACATGTTTAACAAATGTCACATCCACATCTCTTTCTAACGCTTACCCCACCCCCAATCGAGACACACACACATTCTATATCAGGTACTACGTAAGGTATTAATAGTCTTAAGTAGTTCTCCAAATTAGTATCTGTTATCATATATATGTTATACGTGACATTATATGCTAAATCAAACGACAGTACATTTTCGGATGTAACAGATCAATATTACATTACATAATGATATCACTAAGCTAACGCAGCTGGTCTTTGAGATTATATCACAAAGTCATCCCATGGGCTGGCAACTATGAAGTGTCTACTGATCACTACTGACACAAACAGATTATAAATAAATTCATTCACTGCCCAACAAAACTGACATATTTGCACTGCCATATAATTTTATTTTTATGTAGCACACTGTGTTTCTTGGGTTTGCATGTATCTCACCTCGAACAAAACTTTGAGACATGTAGTAGTTTCTTTATTTCAAAATTTCATAACTCTTTCAAACCTCTGTTTCAAATAAATCTGGTGTTTATGTAGTCACTGGAAGTTTTTGCTTTGGATGGAATAGAAGGTATTGATATATTATTTCCTGGGTCTAGAGATTCAGTAAAAGCTTGAGTGATAGTCTAGAGAGCCAGTAAAAACTCATGTTAGAGATTTAGTAAAAACTCAAGTGGTCGTCTAAAGATTCAGTAAAAACTCGTGATAGTCTAAAGATTCAGTAAAAACTCAATTGATAGTCTAAAGATTCAGTAAAAGCTCGTGATAGTCTAAAGATTCAGTAAAAACTTAAGTGATAGTCTAGAGAGCCAGTAAAAACTTGTGATAGTCTAAAGATTCAGTAAAAACTCAATTGATAGTCTAAAGATTCAGTAAAAACTCGTGATAGTCAAAAGATTCAGTAAAAGCTTGTGATAGTCTAAAGATTCAGTAAAAACTCAAGTGATAGTCTAGAGAGCCAGTAAAACTCAAGTGATAGTCTAGAGAGCCAGTAAAAACTCGTGATAGTCTAGAGAGCCAGTAAAACTCAAGTGATAGTCTAAAGAGCCAATAAAAGAGAGCCAGTAAAAACTCAAGTGATAGTCTAAAGGTTCAGTAAAACTCAAGTGATAGTCTAGAGAGCCAATAAAAGCTCGTGATAGTCTAAAGATTCAGTAAAACTCAAGTGATAGTCTAGAGAGCCAGTAAAACTCAGTGATAGTCTAGAGAGCCAATAAAAGCTCAGCTCATAGTCTAAAGATTCAGTAAAAACTCAAGTGATAGTCTAGAGCAGCATTTTCCAAAGTGGCGGTTTCGCCCCCTGTGGCGCTGAAGCCTTCCAGGGGGGCGATAGTGGGTTCAGAAACATTTGGGGGAGTTTTTTTTCGTGATTTTGCGATTGAATAATCATTAGAAACTTTGAATTCTGCATTTGAATGCATCTTATGCCCATCTTACACGATCCATTTTTTCATCAATTTTGTATTTCACATATATAATCATTTGAAAATTGACCATATAGGACATAAATATATATCAATTTTCTATGTCAAAGAGAAAATAGAGCATGTATATATGTGGGAGGTGGGCGTTGGCAAACTGTTATAATGTGGAGGGGTTACAAAGTTTATGTTGTGCAAAGTGGGCCGAAAAAGTTTGGGAATCTATGGTCTAGAGAGCCAGTAAAAACTCAAGTGATAGTCTAAAGGTTCAGTAAAAACTCAAGTGATAGTCTAGAGAGCCAGTAAAAATCAAAGTAATAGTCTAGAGATTCTTCTTCTTCAAACACTCCATATCGACAACTTGTTAATCAATCTGTGTGATTTGTATGTGATCTGAGCCTAAGAGTGATTGTGTGTTGTGCCAGTTATGTTTCTACAAGAAGGCCAGCACATCCGATTTCTGTTATGTTTTTTATTAACTGGGTAACTTTCCTAGGTCCTACATCAATTGCCTCTTACGACATGCCTTGTAGGTCGCAGTGGTACTATTCTTTGCTGCCCTTGTGGGCCCCGCACACACGAATGGTCTAGAGAGCCAGTAAAAACTCAAGTGGTAGTCTAGGAATCTATGTGTTGGTGCTAATTTTAGGTTTATTTCATTTGAAGAACATATACTAATTTAGAACATATCATTTTATTTTGTTGTTAATCTGCATGACTTTCTGGGAGAAGACACAGCTGCACTTTGGTGAGAAGGTCAATCAAGTATATGCTATAAGAACAACAGGGGATACAAGATGACAGTCTTATATCTATTGTTTTCACAGTGTCTGTATGATTTCCTTTATATAGGACCATCATGTATCTTATTCTTGATAAGGGTCTTTTGATCGAAATGTCAGGTGTCGTGTTTTTATGCTTTGTAAAACTGATGGTATGAACATGACGGCTGCAGAAGCTTATGAGAGAGAGAAATTCCAGAGGACTGTTGGGGTGGCAAAGTACTGTTCAGGACAAGCTATTTGATGATGATGATGATGAAAACTACCTTACTTTGTGTCGTCTTTTGTAATTATTTTTGGCAGTTTTCTATTTTAAGTGACATTTTTGTGTACATTTGATCTGAGAGTAGATGAGCAAGCCATTACTACTTGTTTTTAGCTGCTGCCACATTTTAGTGTTGATTTGAGTAGATGTTATAAGCTGAGTTTTTATTTTTTTAATAATTATTTGTAATTCATAGTTTTTTTTCTCTTGTGAATGTCAATATATTGTACATATCACTTTGCAAGTTTTATGATACTCATCAAGTAAGTAAACTGGTTTTTAAAATTATTAATCATGTGTCATACCTAGTGACAATCAATTCATTTATCTCTTGCATGCATGTTTAATTCCTTGTCTACACACTGTTTTTCTACTCCTGTTAACATACATCATGTCTTCTTATCCTGATGCTGTGAGGCAAAACAGGATTTGAGACAAGAAAAAAAGTTAACATGTATTCTACTTCTGAAGTAGGAGAAGAGCCTGCCTGTGTGGTGGGGGCACTGCTAAAAGGAAAGCATACCGTCACGCAAAAGTCAGTCTGAAGTGCTATACCAGGCTCCCTGACTATGTCGGAATTCATAGCGGGCAAACGTAAGAAGAAGAAACACATGTATTCTAGATTTTTCTCTATCTCTCTACTCCTTTTGCCCATGATCATTCCTGACAAGTTGTTTTTTCCGTAATAGCTTTCTAATTACATTTACTCATTTTTTTTGCTACCCTATTTCGCATTTAACCCTTTAGCTGCTAAGGACGTATATATACGTTTTCCCATTCACTTCTAAAGACGCATCAATACGTCAGTTATTATCTCTCCTCTGTGGGCTAAAGACATGTTAACACGTTATACATCGCTACTGTCACTGCTATAGGCGTAGATTCACGTTTGTGACCTAGAATCAAAGAGTAGCTATTTTTAGCTCAGTATTCAGAAAGTATGTAGCAGTGAAAGGGTTAAGGTTAAAAGTTGTTTTCATGTGACCTTATTTCATTTCTTAGCACGGGAACGCAAGAGAGATTTCTTAGCACAAGTTATGTGTAACATTCTCATCATAAATCACATTTCTGTTGTAGCAAACAGTTGCAAAGGTTGTTTTTTTTTATCACTGTCTATGATCCAGATCTACTATAATAGCAGTAGTGATTCTACATAACACTGCAAGATGCTAGTTCTCCTTTCTATTACCAGAGACTAGTTTGTTAGAGTGTTCTTCTTGTTTATTCTATAGCAGCATGTTTTATTTTGTTTCTTTTATACATCTTTTGTTGCAAGAATTCCAAGTTTTTCCTTTTCAACAGTTTAACTATCTTTCCTGTAACTTCTCACAACTAATGTGTGTTTTACCATTTGTTCTCTTTATTATATATTAGTGGAGCATCTAGCCGAATGGATTAGAGTGCGACTCCCATGAGGGTTCAATCCGTGGTAAGACCAAGGAATATTTTCTGTCTGGGACATAAAGAAAAATCATAACCTGAATAGTTTCACTGTGACTGCTCTAGCCATGTGATAGATTCTACAGGCACATGTTCCCCCTGTCCTACACGGCAATAAAGAGCAGTCTTACAGGCAGTATCAGCTGTTGGTTTTTTTTTTTAAATTGCCATTTTATTTTTAAATATTGCGATCAGTGTTTTTTTTCTTTGTGTCAGGTTTTTTTTTTTATCTACAACAAGTGTTGTGTGATATTCATATCAGAATTGGTTGATTATGTATATCATATACTTTTCTGTTATATTATGTATTAGGTTAAACTTATAGTAGAAATTACCACATATTCATACATTCACATTTTTTCTTTATGTTAACATTTTAACAAACAGTGAACCCCAGGTTGCGATTGATATGACATACAATTTTATTTACTTTTAATGTGTCTCTATATTCAAATTTAGGTCAACTTACAATTAAAAGTGTGTAACTTGTGATTTGTTTTCAAACATTTTTGTTTTCATATTTTAGATATAAAGAAATGATGAATGTTTTTTAGGAATAAAAGCACTGTGTCATATTCTACATTATCAGTGCAGTACGTTTTTTCTGCTTGCTAATATATATGGTGGTGTGGGTATGTAGTAATAACAAAATAAAGTTATGACGGCTTAATTTACCATATATGTATCTACTAGCTGTATATCATTATGGTGTGAACTGATGGTGGGCATCTGTAGCTTAAGCAGTAATGAGCTTGATCACAACTCAAATGTACCTGGTTCAAACTCTGTAGGCAAAAATTTTATGAACAGTAAAACATAAACCTCGCCATTTAGAAAGCAGTGGTAAACTACTGAATGTATAAGTGGTGCCTAGAAAATTGACGATTTGTTTACTGTTGTTGATGGTGACGTCCTGTAAAGGATATGCCAGGATTTTCATTCTGATTATAAAATATGGAAGCAGATAGTCGAAGATTTATAAGTAATTAATTTCTGGCCATCGACATGAATCTAGTTCCATAAAGAACAACATCTTCACATTTACAGGTGTTCAAGTAAAAGCATCCCATTGACAAATCAAAAGTTGCCAGGACGCATTTATATACATCTATTTCTTTAAACCTCGACAGTGATCTATTCCACTTGGTCAAACATCCTTCACATTATACAGGGTGTTCAAGATAAAAGCATCCCCATTGACAAATCAAAAGTTGCCAGGTACGCATTGTGTTACATCTATTTACTATTTAAACCGGTTCTGACTAGCTGGTCCTATGCCACATTGGTTCATTGCCCCATCCCGCATCATAATTACACCATCACAAAAAGTCTCACTCACTTGACCTATACTACGTCGTAATTTAACCTCATTTTCATAAACATATGCCATATTGGTTCCCTTGACCGGGCTACATTTATCTTGAACACCCTGTACTTGCATTTCTTCATGTTTATAGTCAGTACTAATTTTATTATTTCATATTATGACATTAGCTCAAATTGGACCAGGGTAAAGCCGTTTTAACAAGCCATTTGTTTTCGAATAAAAACACTCTTTAATGTGGCTCCGGTAAAAGGCGTCCAACCTAAATCCACATAGTGTGGCATTTGGCGCACATGGAGCTAATATGGTTTATTTATTTCTGTATATAGTTATCTCCCCCTTTCCGATAGTAGAGCGTTCTAGGAAACCATTTGTAAGTTGAATGGATGCAAAGAAGTGATTGACATTTATTTATATAGGGTACACTTGTGGCCATTTGTGAGCCAAAACAATAATATATTGTCTGATGGTCACCTGTTTGTTTCGAGAGACAAAGAAAGTAGTGCTCGTGGTAGATTTTATTTCTGCTTTCTCCTGGCATGTTTCGTGTCAATATA
This sequence comes from Arion vulgaris, assembly GCA_020796225.1. Lineage (NCBI taxonomy): Eukaryota > Metazoa > Mollusca > Gastropoda > Stylommatophora > Arionidae > Arion > Arion vulgaris. The sequence continues at coordinate 39,982,595 of CM036756.1, forward strand.
TCTTAGTCTGACTTCACCAGTTCTCTGACCTGTCTTCAGATCTTGTCTCCAACTGGACCTGTCCCAGACAAGCTCCTCCCAGCCTGGTGTATTCATGTCTAGTACCTTAACATCTCATGGGATGGATGAGCATAATGCTTAAGCATTCACTTATTGACTCGAACACGAGAGGGTTGTGGGTTATATCCCACACTCTACGTTTCACATGTGAAGAAAGGAATTAGACCTCCTGTACACTAGGGTCTAGAAATGTTAAGATATAGGCACTTCATACACTAAGATCTTAAAAGGCTACTGGAAATAGTCACAGTAGCGTAGTTGTAAGTGAAGTCGCCTCATGGTGTGGGTTCAAATCCACAACGGGCATGGAATATTTTTCTTACCATAACAGCTCTCAGGTTGATCAAGTCTCAATTTGGTACAATGAAAAGCACTGGTAAGTAAAGGCAGCCGGCGTGATGTTGATCACATCACCCATTGTGTGCTGACGGTCAATGAAAAATATGAGCCTAACACTGTATTACCCAATATACCTTGAGGTATGAAAGAGGGTTCCTTTACTTTACTTTTTCTACCTTAATGCCACCTACCAGCTATCATAGGTGGCATTGGCAGATAAGAGTAACAATGCTAGGAATACCACAGTAAAAAAAAAGTAAAGGAACCCTTTCATACCTCGTGGTATATAGGGCAATACAGTGTTAGGCCTGTATTTTTCATTGACCGTCGGCACACGATGGGTGATGTGGTCAGCATCACGCCGCCGCCTTTACTTTCCCAGAGCATGTCTGGTACCCACTTGAGGCTGGGTCGACCTGAGAGCCATCGCGGTCAGGAAAATTCCACGCACACTGCGGGAGTTGAACCCAGACCACCATCCTTGAGAAGCGAGTTCACTAACAACTACGCTACACGCTCTCAGGAATACCATACCATATGGTATATTGATGTATCTAGTGTAAGATCTGTATTTTTCTGTTGTCAACTGACACGCAATAGATGATGTGGTCAACATCTAGCTGCCTGTCTTTACTTCCAAACATTCTTCTGGTACCCAATTGAGACTGAAGAGCCATGGTAGCACAGCGGTTAGTTCTCTTGCTTCCTAAGCCAGTCGTCTCGGTTTGATGCTGAGTTCAAGTGGAATTGTTTTATCCGGCTGCAAACAGGTTTCAGGTCTACCTAGCCTGAGTGAAGAGTTCTTAAGATTCTCAAGGAAATAATGAGTTTTCACTGGAGAGAATTTTATCTGTCTCTAAAAATTCGGACTTTTGTCAGGTTGTGCTATATAGGGATGTGGAGTCTTCCACTCAGCGGAGGATCATTCATGACATGTAGTCATATAATTGGATCCTAGATAGCGCTGGCATATATGTACTGAGAGAGTGTTCCAGATAAGGAATTCTGTTCATCTGCTAGGGATCCTTTACATCTATTAACCAGAGAATTGTGCGTAAAAAAAAGAGAGGAGAAGGAAGCAAACTAAGTGAAGAACAGTAAAAGATGTCAGAGAAACTAGAATCTCATGAGTGGAAATCAGCAAGATGATCAAGAATAGAAATTGATGAAAAATACTTAGTTGCAGCTCAATGTTCTTTGAAGAGCATATGTACATCTAGTTTGTCTGTCTAAAGAGATAGTTGATGTAGCATCCATGAAGGGGATGGTGTGTGAGTAGTTGTTGCTTCTTCAGGGCAAGCTTCCTGACTTTAACATTACTCACAGCCTGCCTGCAGCCGTCATGGAACTGCAGTTATAGCAAACTTTGTCAAATGTCGAATTTTTTCTGTTGCAGGCATAAAAGAAAAATCCTAACTTGAACAGCCACGCTGCGCCTGCACTAGCCATGTGGTCATTAAATTCCTTCGGCTCTCATCCCACACTGCCCTAAAAAGAGGTACTACAGGCTGGAACAACAGTTTTTTTCACATATAAATGTGATCGATTTAATAAATAAAATATCATTTCCCTTAGCTTTTTCAGACCCTAGGGTATGAAGTGCCTGTCACTAGTATGCAGGAGGTAGGAGGGTCAATTTGTTTTCCTACATGTTGAGCAGAGTGTGGGATTAAATCTACAACCCTTTTGTGCCCGAGTCGATAGGCCAACACTTATGAACCATGCTAATCCACTAGGTATAATCAAATAGCTGTATTACATTTCAATTATTTTTTTTACTTCCCTTTGTGATTGTAGAGTTTGTTGCTCGAAGCATTTTGAAAGAGTATCGTTGTGAGCATCTGTTGCTCAAGCGGTAGTGAGCTCGATCACAGACCCAAGCGTACCTGGTTCAAACCCCACGGTGGGCAAGTTTGGAAGCAAATTTGTTTCGTGGGATTTTTACAAAAGGTAAAATAGACCTCACCGTTCAGAAAACAATGGCAAACTACTGAACGTGTAAGTGGTGCCTAGAAAATCAACGACTCGTTTACTGTGGTTGATGGCTACGTCCTTTGGGATATGCCACGATTTTCATTTCATCTGTGTTTTTAAATTGAGAGCTGCAAATTACTCATTCCCTTGTGTGGGTGGGTGTACTGTGTCTGCCTCACTACTTTGATGATCTCCATCCAGTGTTCTACTTTCTTTGAGATGTTTGAATATTGTATTATTACTCATTCTCTTATTCCTCATAACTCATACTATTCATTTGCACAGTTTAAACTCTCACTATCAGCTTTGTTGATTTGGCAAGCTTTTGATTTTACTTAGTCGACATCCTACGTTTGTGTCCGCCCCTATCTTGAAATCTCAGTTTTGACACTGTTAATTGTTTCTCACTCTGAGCTTTATAACAGCACTGTCCCCTAAACACAATAACATAAGCAGTGAGAAATGTAAACATTAGAAAAACTCATTTTTGGTGAGAACTTTGATTAAAATGTCAACCTGGGTGGAAATTTAAAGTTTACCGAGATTATTAAACAGTAGATGTGCAAACTGCTTATGAAAAACAATGATGTTCTTTGTTATTTTTTAAAAACAATTTTGAACTTAACAATTTGAATGAAAAACGTACATTAACTGAAAAAATAAATGAGTATACAGAACTTATTAAAACACAAACTCTACTAAATTCAATAATGTTTCATGCCTCCCCTGATACTGCTGCCTCACACCTATTTGATACATTGACATGTCGCCAAAAAATGTTTCTTTCTATATCTCTCTCTGTTTTGATTACTTTATTTCTTTCTCCAAGACCAAACCATCTTTGCCTATTTGCTCACTTTAGTGCGAGTTATGTGTGATTGTTATTAGGCATAATATAAATATTTAGTTTGTATATTTTCCGTTTTCTTTTTTTTATGTACCGTCCAAACATTCATACACCATGTGAAATAACATTGTTTTCTACATCTCACTTTGTCTATAAAAATGTGAAGAAAATGTGAATTCATCTGTGAATTCATCTGTGTACACTTCTAAATGTAATGCTTAAACAAAGCAACTGGAGACTTTGAGTCTCCAAAATAGTTGGTTTTAGATACATCCACATAAGTTATCTCTGTCCTTTAAATCTAAGACACTTTTGTAACATATGTTCTGTTGGCAGTTTGTCTGTGCCCACAGTTACACTCATCAACGGTATAAACGTTCATATATTATGTTAAATAGTACTATATATAGCCTGTATATTTTGCTTTATTTGATGTACTTTATCAGCATTTATAGAAAATAAGTGCATCACTTATCAACATAGATTAGTATATTAATATCAGGTGTGTTCAACATGTATATATTTATGTATCTAGTTTGATGTATCATTATGTAATCACACATTTAGTATAAATACTTAATCTTTGTGGCTAGAAGGTTAAATGCTTGGCTCTCGTTCCAAAGATGTTCGGTTTGTTTCCTGATTGAAGTATCAAGATATTTTTCCAGAGATCCCTGATCTCAGTGTAGGTGAGACCGAGTTTCTTGGTCCTTTTGAAGATGGGCGATAAAACGTAGGTCCCATGTTCAAGTTGAACATGTAAAAGAACCCCTTGGCAGTTGAAAATTGATAAGAGCTGCAGCTGCAAAGTTGAAAATTGATAAGAGCTGCAGCTGCAAAGTTGAAAATTGATAAGAGCTGCAGCTGCAAAGTTGAAAATTGATAAGAGCTGCAGCTGCAAAGTTGAAAATTGATAGAGAGCTGATTTGGAGCTGCAAAGTTGAAAATTGATAAGAGCTGCAGCTGCAAAGTTGAAAATTGATAAGAGCTGCAGCTGCAAAGTTGAAAATTGATAAGAGCTGCAGCTGCAAAGTTGAAAATTGATAAGAGCTGCAGCTGCAAAGTTAAAAATTGATAAGAGCTGCAGCTGCAAAGTTAAAATTGATAAGAGCTGCAGCTGCAAAGTTGAAAATTGATAAGAGCTGCAGCTGCAAAGTTGAAAATTGATAAGAGCTGCAGCTGCAAAACCAATGCCCAGGCAAAATTAATTAGAAAGATTAAAATAAAATTCCTACACAAATTGTTACCATCTTCAAAATCGGGGGCCACTCGCTTCAGAGTTTGTGCGCTGCCGCTGAGATATTGTGTAATAAAGCAATTACAGCACATATAGTAATTTGCTAAAGTGCAATGATGATGGTCCTATAAATCAATCAATCACTTCTCAAAAACTGATTTGACTAACCATTATATGGTAATATGTTTGCACGGTATCCATGGGAGCATTGCTCATGCATTGCAGAGGTGGAAAAAATGAAAGATCTGTCAGCATCCTCACTTCTGGCATAGATCATGTGTATCGCGAGCGTGGCAGATGACATGGTATCACAATTGTACAGATTGATTACCTCAGATCACACATTGGTGCAATATAATACTTAAGCTGTGGCCATTATTAACAACGAAAAACAACAACACTTTATAGAAATCTTCAGCTTGCAACTTAATATGTTCTTCAAACGTTTTCAGACATCAACTTGTATACTTCTAAAGTAGTTAGTGGTCAGCTGGAGTCCATCTCCATATAGTTTGTCTAATATGTTCATCTGTTGCTCCTCTCCCTCCACCTGCTCTTCCCAATGAAACATATGAATGCAGCTCATCACTTTTGTATCAATTTTTCAGTTCAGCATATCTAATGAAATATATTACTGAAAATGCTCTTAACAGTATGTCAGTTTTTCATTGCTGTTTCTGTAACAAAAGTCATTTTATAGATTTGGGTTGTTAGTTTTAACCAAATCCCCAATAACCTGCAGGAATATTGTCAAATAGAACACAAATGCGTACAGATGGGTTACATATAAAGAATTTACTAGCATAAAACAGTACTTTATAGTACCACATGTACTGTGTTATACTGAAGCATAGTTCTAATTTGTCACAGGGGCTGTTGTTAGAGCTGTCTTGTATCCATATATGGTCATAGATTATCCAATATAATACATGTTTTATTATATAACATTCAAGCAGTTGTACTATCATCACAATAGAATGGACAAGTGAGCTTTAAATAATTGAACAGAATGAACAAGTTCATTATAAGAGACACATAGACAACTACTAAAAGGGATGCGAAACTGTACTTGCTAGGTCACAATGTAAGAATTGTTAATGTCTCCTACATAAAAATGTTTTTAAAAATCTGAGGGAAGAGAAAAAAGATGATGATTTCATTACACAGATGTACTGTAACACAAAGATACTTATGCTGTTCTAAATATAAGCACAGGATACAGTGTAGAGACAATGATCAGATGACTTTATCATAGTTTTTTTGAACTCTCTAACCTGTTAGTGATTCACGTATATTTCATCATTAAGGATGTCTATATGGCGAATTGATTAAGGGGGGATTCGGTCTTGAAAATCAAGAATCTATTTTCGTTGTTTTCATATTAATATAAAATTTGTATAAGCATTTTGAAAGAGTATGACTTAGAATAGTAGAAAAAATTAGTAAAAAAAAAAATGTCAAAGTGTTGCCATGGAAGCAATACAAAATGGCAGCTAAAACAAAATTTCAAATCCTAAGGCTCTGAATCTAATGAATGTAAATGAATTTGTTTTCAATCTAAGGTGCGCAATTGTAATATCTAAAATATTACACATGATTTTTAGGATATATTAAATATTTAATTTTTATTAATTTTTGGTAAAATTCCCTCAAAATGTGGTCAAAAAAGCTGTTTTTGGAGGGTGTGTTTACACAAAAATTCATAAAAATGTAATATTTAATATATCCTAAAAAGGATCAGTAATTTTGTAGATATTACAATTGCGCACCTTAGAGTGAAAACAGAATTCATTTATATTCATTAACTTCAGAGCCTTAGGGATTTGAAATTTTGTGCTTGGGGGCCATTTTGTATTGTTTCCATGGCAACGCGTTGACTTTTTTTTTTTTTTTTTCTACTATTCTAAGTCATTAATCTTTCAAAATTGTTATACAAATTCTACATTAATACCAAAGCAAAGAAAATAGTTTCCAGACCAGAGTCCCCCCTTAAAACGGTTGCCTGTTCTAAATGTTGTGGGTTCTAATCTGGACCGAGTCACATGTGCAATTTTTTCATGAGATCCCTAGGACTGTTGCTGGAGCTAGTGCTTTGTGCAACACTCTCAGAAGATGGCATACCATTTCTGATGACAGGGACAGAGCCATATGGGAAACATGGTTCAATGAAATTAGTCCTTCCCCTTTAGACCTATTTTTTTTTATCATTAAAAATATTATCGTCTGACATAATCAAAATATATTTTAGTTCTCATTTTTACAATTTTTCATTGATATTTGATCAGATTAAAATAACAATTTTTTGGTATTCATATTTGAATTTACTTATAAGTCATTCTTAAAGTTACATGATTTTTTAAAATGATAATCAAGATTTCATGTCTGTAGGCTATCAGTTTTTATAATGGCTAATACTTCTTGATATGTGGTTGAATGTGCATACAAAACAGCTTTATTTCAAGAAATAATAGCACCTTCTAAGCAGATAAGGGGTGCTGATATTGAAGTCGATAACGAGCTTTGCTAGTTACCATGTGCCATGCTATTTCTGGAGTTCTATGCCAACTTAAGTCAACAAATTTTTCGCGTCACACAGTATGCAGTTGGACTACATGTTTCCTGATCCTTTAGTGAGGGATCTAAATTACAAGTATCCCAGAAGTTGGAGTATGGCTCGCCTAAATGGCAAGGGACACTGATGATGAGGAAAGCAGGCCTTCACACAAAAATAAGTTAGAGGTGCCATATTAGGCACTCTGACTACAGCTAAATTCATAGCTGAAAAAAACAAAGAAAATAAGCAAATATATAAAATATCAAGAACATGTTTTTATACTGTGGTATATTGGTTGAATATGGTGTTACGCCTGTAGTATTCTTTGACCAACTGCATACAATAATTGATGTGGTCAACATCAAGGAAACCGTCTAGGAATCAGATGTACTAACAACTGTGCTACCGTCTGTTCTTGAAGATAATAAAGTTCATTAAAATTATTGTTTTGTAGTGGTTTGAGGTTTGCATGCTCCATTGATACAGTGGGATAGAGCGGTAGGAACTTTTGTGGATCACCAAGATCGAACAGGTCACTAAGGAGGAGTCAGACCAAATACGATTTCCTGGTACTCTAGACTGGTGATTTGGCTTGAGGCTAACAATTCCATCCTGTAAAACTCTTTGTTACAAAAACTGCAATGAAGACACTACCCATATTAAGCCAAAAGACTTCTGCGAGGACAGGGGTCCTGAACTCCTGAACAAAAACATGGAGAACCCAAGACCACCTGAAGAATTACATACTTTTGATGATACTTTTGACTTTGCAAGTTAAAGAATAAAAATTATTGCTAGCTGATCCTGTGCTAAAAACATTTTTACCTAATCTTAATCACCTTTCATTAGTATGTTGTTCCTTAAAGATACATGTCCTGATTATTGTAGTATAACATGCTTTACTTGTGTCAGCAATCTGTAACTACTACTGTTTGTTTTCCACAACACTCCTGTATTTAATATGCGAGTTGTAGTGTTTTCATTTTTATATATCATCTGTATTTTTACTTAGCTGCCCTATTGTATTTTGGGGCACCTTGTACATAAGAAACGTATACAAATATGTGTGCTGTTTTGAAACAGCTACCGGTGGTTATGTTGTGTGTCTGAGATAACTGTATTGGTGTAGGTAATGGTTGCCAACAGTAAGTGTTTGCTATTGATGAATGTTAAATGTTACACAAGTTTTAGTATTTCCCTGTGATGTTAGAAAAGCAATTCATGTGTTGTTGGCAGTGAATGTTGCCATGTACAAATGAAATTACAAATGGTTTGTGTGATAATTTGGTTTGTTGGATAAAGGATTCAACATTAGTTGAATATTCTACATCATTTTAGTGGGTAAGTCACCTTATGCAAAAAAATCAACAGTTGTGTATATCCACTCCTGTCATTATCTATATATTATATCACCCATTTCTGAGGTTTTCTATTAAATCATCTCACCATTTTGTAGAGGTGCATGTAGTCTTATACAATCCTTATGGTCACCTGAAAGTCGCTCTATTTGTTCTTCTATTATAAATTATCAGAGTATCTCGCCATCTATCAACATTTGTTGGTGAGACTTTGGTATATTTGTTGAATGGTGTAGCTATCCTTGATAGGATTAGCTATCATTCTAGACAGGTAAAGCATATCGCGACAACATAAAAGAAATAGGGAGACAGTGTACAGAATGAAAGCTGCACATCAAAGACTGCACAGCGTAGTAGAATGGTTAGGAAAAGCAAACGTAAGTTCGAGGTAGGTTGACAACAAGATCGCTAAGAGTTGGTGATGGAAAAAGGGAGCCCGATGATAGGAACAGCAGTGGTGAACGAACGTGTGGGCGACTAAGACAGAATAATAGTGATAAACACAACGAGCATAGCAAAGTAGAAGGACATACTGACCACCTACAGGTACCTCACAATGCATACTGATGATACCATGTAACCTAACAATAAATATGGAACATGCTAGAAAGTGGTTTGTCATCTTTGTATGGTTTATGAGTCAGTTGCAATCACAGTAATAACAATAAGCAATCATCGGAGGTAGGCCACCCTGACTACTACTACATCATCCTCATGACCATGCTACCGTCATTCCTACCACTCACCCCAGTGCTTCTATTACATATTCATCATATTCACATCTTCTTTTAATCACATCTTCAAATACTTGGACAAGTTCTCATGATGAACTCAACTGTTGTTTGAATTGTTTCTGTATTTACATATAGTATTGTATATTGTATGTCAAGTATTCCTTTTATACTGTCTATACAGGAAAGTGTCAAGTAGAACATGTTCTTTGTTTTGTTTTCTTATGACAAAAGAGAACAGTGGGAAAGCAGACAAACAAAACCTATCCATATCTAAAGTACACATTGGTTGTTTTCCAAGTCAGCATGCTTACTCTTTCGTTATCACTAACTTAGCAACAAGAGATCCACTTAACACTCCCCTCCTTGAGGTTTCTACATATAACATCCACTCATGTGTGCATCTAAGATAACAGCAAATCTGCTTGTATATATATATATATATATATATATATAAAAAAAAAAATTTTTTTTTTATATATATACCTAATGATAGATAAGTATGCTCTTAGTGATGTGTGTATTCCAGTGATATACACTAACTGGTTAACTATTAACGCTTTCCTTTTGAGACACACTTAAAAGCTCTTTCTTCCATTGTATATTTCAAATTTATGCTTTCAAATTATTGGATTCTCAGTTTTTTTTCATGTTTGTTGGCCTATGCGCTCTGATATAACCAATAAAAGAATTGTCCTTAGGTTGAAATGGTGTGCCTCAGCTTAAGAGTCTTTAATCCTCTACATAACTTCTTCTTCTAACGCTCCATATCAACCACTTGTTAACCACTCTGTGTGATCTGAGCCTAAGAGCGATTGTGCTTTGTGCCAGTTATGTGCCTACAAGTAGGCCAGCAGATCCGATTTCTGCAACGCTTTATTTACTAGGTAGCTCCTCAGTCGCCTCTTACAACATGCCTTGTAGGTTGCAGTGGTAATATTCTTTGCTTCTCTTAGGGCCCAGGCACCACACGGGCGCCCTACATAACAAACATTTTGAATCCCTGCTGATCTATTATATATTTTAGGTGTCATTTTGATATTGGGATCAGTATACAATATTAGACCTTAGTTGTTACGTGATCCTTTAGTCATCTGTAATGAACTAAAAGGAATTTTATTTGCTAAATAGTATTTACATAGAAAAATACAAGGAAGGAAAAAAATTCATCTAATGCCTTTTTTGGTCATTAATGGTTATAGGGTAACATAACCGACATCAAATTACTACAGAGTAATAATATCGTTACTACAAAGGTGTTTTTAAATCTCTCCCAGCAATTGTCAAAAGGTATGCATGATGATCTTCTTCAAATGCTCCGTATCGGCCACTTGTTAACCAGTCTTTGGTGATCCGAGCCTAAGAGCAGTTGTACGTTGTGCCAGTTATGCACCTACAAGTAGGGCCCGCACGTCCAATTTCTGCTATGCTTTTTATTTACTATGGTAGCTACCCTAGGCCCTTACCTCAGTCGCCTTTTACCACATGCCTTGTAGGTCGCTGTGTTACTATTCTTTGCTCCCCTTCAGGGCCCTGACAAAACACAGGCGATGCATGATGATAGTTACAGTGGTTCACTAGCTAGACTCACTCTTTATTAGTCACCACTTTGTTTAAAGTGTCTTATGCTGAAGGATAGATGTTGTATGATCCAGCAGATAGTCTCTAGACAGCTGCAGTATGTCTCAAACATCTATATCTATGATCTAACAGATAGTCTCTAGACAGCTGCAGTATGTCTCAAACATCTATATCTATGATCCAGCAGATAGTCTCTCGACAGCTGCAGTATGTGTCAGGCATCTATATCTATGATCCAACAGATAGTCTCTAGACAGCTGCAGTATGTCTCAAACATCTATATCTATGATCTAACAGATAGTCTCTAGACAGCTGCAGTATGTCTCAAACATCTATATCTATGATCCAGCAGATAGTCTCTAGACAGCTGCAGTATGTCTCAGGCATCTATATCTATGATCCAACAGATAGTCTCTAGACAGCTGCAGTATGTCTCAAACATCTATATCTATGATCCAACAGATAGTCTCTAGACAGCTGCAGTATGTCTCAAACATATCTATAATACCCTCCAATATGGCTGCTTTCAAAAGTTCTGCAAGTTATTTTCATTATCGCGAACAGTTGCTTGGAAGCATCTACCATAGTTCTTTGATATTAAGACATCCTCTTCCCCCAACCTCATATACTTAGCTAAAGATGACAGTAAAAAATCAAATTAAACAACAATGTAATGATTGGATTGTGATTTCTAGTCTGATGAATAATCAGTCAATACACCATGTAAGGATTGTAAGGATTATTGTAAAAGGGAATATGAATCATGGCTGGTGAGTGATAACCTTCCGTTGACAACCCTCTACAAAACATTTAGAAAGTACCAGCATTCAAAATTAGCAGAATGGATATGAACAGATTGGAAGGCAATCTTAGAAAGAATAAATCAACATTTTAAAAATGTTTCATTGACAATGCCCACGGTGGTCCAAAATACACCAAAATGTCCAATTTTTATTAATGACTCTCTCGTGATTCCATTTTATTAATGATTGATATAATTCATAAATCATAAAATGGAAACACAGAATTCATTCACAAGAATCGACACTCAAACACGATACATATTGACATTAAAGGTCCTGAATTCAAATGACTAGTTTTCGTAAACACATTTGTGCTTATCTTATGGAACTCTTGTGTAATTTATAGATAGTGATGATAATAACAGAGCAGAAGAATCAAAGATTGTGATGTAGATTCTGTTAATGATTTATATATCAACGACTCGGATGGAGGTGAAGAATAATATACCTACTGATAAATACGGATTGTTGTAGCTCTCTCTTAATATGGCATGTCCTTTGTAAACATCCATCTTATCTCAGCCTGAAAGATTTCAAATATCTAGCCTCCTCATCCTCCATCACAATCAAGCTTCTTTAATGTCCTGTTGCCACCATCATCTTGGTCATACTATTGTTGCTAGTGTTCTGTTAAAATGAGCATAATTGTTAAATATTTTTTCTGTTGCTAATAGTGACTCTTACAATCTAAGAAATATGGCATCATAACTTTCTTCTTTAGTTGTCACGCTATCACTGGGTTGTTGTGGTTTTCTGTTTTTGTCTTGTGCTGTTCTGGTGGCGTGGGTGATAGTTATTTTTGCTTTTTTACAAGATTCAGCTATGCCATCTAACCATCTTTTTTGTGGTCTTTCTCTCGCCTTCTTTCCTGATGTGCTGTAGTAGAAAACTGTATACTGTGGAGTTTGGATCAATTCTTATTAAGTGACCAAACCACTTCATTCTTTGTTTTTCAATGTAATTCAAGCAAGGTTCTGTGCCAACTTTCTTCTTATGCTGATGTTGGTGACTGTCTTTTCTGGTGTTGGTAAATTTTCGTAGGCATAACATTTCACATGTAGTTATGTTTTGCGACTGTGTTTTGCTCATTGTCACTGTTTGGCTCTGGTAACACAAATGGTATTAAATACATCAATCTATTCACAGTCAGTTGGTTTAGACCTTACCTAGGCTCAGATATTTTCCTTAGTAAATGGGGTCTTCTTCTGCATTGGCTAGCTGTGAATTCGGGTGTTAGCCATAATGCCTGGCATGGTGCTTCTAACTGATTATTGCATGAAAGCCTGCTTTACCATTTGACTTCAGAGACAAATGGGGTCTTATTTGTTGTATATTTTTTTTTAACTACAAACTGGTAGAGAAGTGGAATATCTATGCTGATTGTACTAAATGTTATCTGGCCTGGCATTCTTGCCTAGCGTTACTAAACATTTTATGGAACTAATATTTTATCTATAACTTGACAATGTAAAATCATGACTTTGTGTTTCATATCATTGTTTGATATTTGATACAGTACATTATCTCATATTTGTACATTTTATCGCTGAAATTAGCATTCTGATCACTAATTTTGTACATGTATAATATTTCTTGTTGTGAGCCCATTGAGTTGTAAATGTGAATGCCAACAAGGCTATATGTTGTGTTTAATGAGCTATATTGGACCTTTTAGCTGTTGGATGTTGAGTGGAAAAGTAACTTTAATGACAATTATAATGATTTTTGTATTTACTATCTTATCATAGCTGCAAGAGACATGACTGTACAATAAAGGATTCTCCCATGAAACATGTTGTACTAAGTTTAAATGTCATGTTCAGTTTGTATGGGGTTATGTATTTGTACATATCAACATTTTTGCTTAAATGTATGTCAACTTGTCATTAAACATATATATATATATATATATATATATATATATATATATATATATATATATATATATATATATATATATATATATATATATATATATATATATATATATTATATGTTCTTCTTTGAACGTTCCATATCGATCACTTGTTAAAGCACTCTGTGATTTGTATGTGATCCTAGCGTAAAAGCAATTGTACATTGTGACAGTTATGTGCCTACAAGTAGGCCAGCACATCCAATTTTTGCAACGCTTTTTGTTTACTAGGATAGCTACCTTAGGCCCGTACCTCAGTCGCCTCTTACAACATGCCTTGTAGAGCGCAGTGTTACTATTCTCTACTCCCTTGAAGCCTCGGCAACACACTAGCCTACATGTATATGTTAAAAGTGTTGAAAGCTATAAAACATGATTTGTAAGTATTAAAAATATTCAGTGATACAGAGATCACTACTTGAGGATCTAAATTACAAGTACTTCTGAAGTCGGAGAAGGCATGCCTGTATGGTGAGGGACACTGATTAACAAGGAATGTATGCCTTCAAGCAAAAATCAGAAGCACCATACCAGTCACACTGACTATGCCTAAATTCATAGCGGTCGAAAACAATAAGATACTGGTGAAAATGACTATATAACTGTTTAACATAGGAAGAAAAAACACTTATGATTGACAAAGAAAATCCTGCTTCCTGAACAATGTTTATCTTGTTTCCTGTTTTAGTTTAGTCATCAGATCATCATCAATCGAACTAGTCAACAAGTGCTCCGATCTCCCCCTCAGTATGTCTCTCAGTGTGTGGCAACTAACGACCCCGGTTCTTTGTTGGTTTACTATTCCTCTTTGCCTACCAGCATAGTGTTTCCTGTGCAATGACTTAATAGTCATTTGTATATCTCCCCATTCTATGTTCTTTGCCAAATTTAGTTAAAGCTTTTTTGGTCATTGAAATTTCTGAATATACATGTTATCTGGTCCTTAGTTTGTGCTTGCTTGTCATCCATGCTGTGTTAATATATGTTCTGCCTTCATTATGTTGGCAACTTATTGATGGATTGTGACAACACATTTTTTCTTTGATCAGTCTTTTCTGCCACTTTGATCATTCTTGTTGTGATATATAAACAACCTTTGCCAAGAATGATTTTTTTACGTACATCAGTCAGCGCCATTTGGAGTATCAGTCAGCTCTGGTACTTATCCTTCGACAAGCGGCCTGCCTGCCCAGCATCGTAGCATGTTGGATGACGGGTGGCAAGCCCCCTGTGAGTCCAGTTCAATTCCGCGGGCTGGCAGAAAAGCCACAGGTTTCCAGTGTTCGTAACACCGAACCGAAGGGTTACCATGTCCATGGCACCGAGCTGAAAAGCTCAAGTGCTTCTGGATCTAAAAAAACAAATCCTTCGGCGATGTGTCTGGTTTCAGCCAGCGCTTACTGGGTTCGCTCTCCGTCAGCCTTTGGCTGTCCCAGCCGACCTGCAAGGCAGCAGGTTGCTATTTTCTTTAGGGTAGCTACCTCCGGGATGTTGAGCGTCATCTGCCCAGGTTACCAGTCTTTTTGTGGACTACTTGATTTGCCTGTCATCCAGCTTTATGTACGGTTTGCTCCGCTAGACTTTGATTGTCCCCAATCTAACTACAACGCAGTAGTAGTTCTCTGCGATGAGAAACACCAATTATTGCTCTCCGAATGGAGACCCCATCCTCGAGGCTGCACTGGATTCAAGCCTCTGCTGGGCTTTCCAGTCTTTCTGCACACTTGGGTGGGCGCTCACCCCACATTTGCCATGCCTTCAACACAAAGACAGTCTGCATGTTCTTTTGGTTCTTACAGCAGTTAAGATGAATCTTCCGCTATATCTGTTTATACATGTGTTTTAATAACAGTTAAGTGCATTTCATTACTCTGCCTATCAGAAATCAATAGTTTGTGTTTGCCTGCATATATTTCTAAATAAGTCTCTGTGTTATCCAGCAGTACTTGGACTCTCACCCCTAGTTCAGCTTTATGCAGTGTTGATGTAATTATAGTAGTGGGGTTAATTTTATTTCTTAATCAGCCTGAGTAAAATTCAGAAAGACATCCTCTCTCTCTTATGTCTTGTTAACCCTGGTTGGGGCATAGCTCTCATCCAACTCATGCCAAGTTCTCCATTTTTGGCTGTATCTTCCACTAATTTTATTATTAATCTCTGCGTTCAAATCTCTTCATGTATTTCTAGGTGTCCTTCACTTTCACTGTAGGTTTGAAGCAAGGGCCCTTGTTATATTTCCCCTCTGATTTTCTCAAGGCGTTTCCCATCCATCTACAGCATTTTTTCTTCACCTCTTCCATTCACTGGGATGTCTCATTTGTGACCCTACCATACCATCTCTGTCACTCTATTCTGCACAGAAACCAGTTGATGAATGTTTGCAATTGATTAATTATTGTTTTAGTTGTTCTCAAAGTTTCAGACACATACAGCAGAACTTCTTTAATGTTGAATATATTAATTTAGGTTTTAGATTTGATTTCTTTATACTTCCACAAATTTAATGGTGTGATGAAAGCTCCTTTGTCTTCTGCATTCAACCCTCTTTGTCTACATTGCTGCCCAAGTATGTGTATGATTCTACCTCTTGAAGTGGGGTTTCACCCAGGAAGATTATGTTGTTTGCATAATAACAGTTTCTTCTCGTTCGCTGATGTTCAATGTCTACACGAGTCCGGTTCTCTGGATGTATGTCCAAACAGCTTTGTGTTGATATCTGTCTCTGTTGGCCAGTGTTAACAGTTTCTTGAGCTCTGGGATTGTATAATTTATGTGTGTTGTTGAAAGGTAGATATTAAAAGGGTAGGTAAAACATGGAAAGAATTGGAGAGATGGGAAAAATTTATTGAAGACCTGTGCTCCATTGGGAGCTGAAAGGTGAAGAAGAAAGGTAGATTATTATAGAATTATAATGAACAAACCAGATTAACAAGTAGTTCCATACTACTGATACAATATTGCTTGATGATGTTGACCAGTAAATGGTTTCATTTAAAGAAATTTTGATCAGTGCTGTACACTGACAAGTAATTACGGTCTGTAATTGATTGGTAGGACCATCATTGTTGCACTTCTGGGAATAACAATGTGTGCTCCTGTCTCTTTCTTACACAGGAAGGTCTCAGCGGCAGTGCACTGACTTTGTAACGCCAGCAAGGATACCAGATGTAATTAGAAAATAGTGACAATTTTTTATTCTAATTTTTTTATAAATTGTGCTTGGACAGCGACTATACAGCCTACTCTTTATCGATTTTCAACTGCTGTGGGTTCTGTTATGTGCTCAACTTGAACATGGGACCTACATATACACCCATCTCCGATAGGACTAGGAACTCCATCTCACATACATTTAGATCAGGGATCATTAGGAAAATATCCTGATTGTTCCACATGGGAAAATAAACCAAGTACCTTTGTTGCAAGAGACGAGCACCTTACCTCCTTTGCAAAGAGGAATCCCCCAGCTCAGTTTTTCCCTAGAAAACCAGTTAATTCATTAGGGCTGAAGATGCAGTGATTAAGTAATATGACAAAACTCATTGAATCTAAGCTGACCAAAACAAAATGCAGTGAATGTACAGCACTATAGACTTCTATAAAGCAGATACATAGCTGTAGTACATGTAGATACCCTCATGAGATAGGGAGAGTGAACCCAACCACAATGCATAATGAATTTGGATGCGCTGTACAGAATGGTGAAAATATTGCAGTTTTACTAAAAATTACAACACAAATATACCCACGCTCATTGTCTTAAATAATAAAAATTAATCTATAAATGGTCATTATAAAGCAAACGTAGGAGATAATTTTCTGTGAAAACGCATCCTTCTTCAAAATATAAATATTTTAAGTTATCTCCTGTTCTTCAAACAGAATCAATTTATTTCAGTATATTCATTTCTTGTGCGTCTCTTTTACCAATTAGGATAATTTTAGTTGTAAATTTCCATAGTCTCCACTTATTTTATTTTTAGATCAAATTTAGTAAAATATCAGCCTAAATACCACTCTTCTGATACAGTAAACTTCTTCAGTGATCTATGGTCATGCGCTTAATTTACGGCGGACCGCAAACTGGGCAATCAGCTTCAGGTCTGTTAGGTTGACTGAGTGTGGCCACATGATACGGGAAATGGTGTTATGAATGGTTTATGTTGTTTAAAGTTATGAAATCTGTTTTGAAAGATCGGGGATACAAGGATGAACATGAAATGTATTACTGTATTTCTACATCAGACCATACTCTAATATAGTCAGTCATGACCGACACACACCCCTCAATGAACAATAAATAGCAATCAGGATGTAAGAAAAACTAGCACAAGATAATTACTCTTATGTTCAAGTATTTCATAATTAGGACAAACTTTCCCCTTACAATAACTAAGTTGACAATGTGTAATGCACATCCTGGTATAAACTGAAGTGTCTCATTATTTATGTACAGAAAGTGAATTTACCAGGAAGAAATACTGGGTTATTTTTAGGGCTTTTAAGAACGAGAAAGTAAAATAGCAAAATATGTGCATGAAATTCTAACTGTTCTGCTAATTTGGTAAATCTTTTGAGAAACCTGTACAGACTGCAGATTCGTAGGTTATTTTCCTCGTTCGCCTGCTATGAATTCAATGATAGTCATGGCGCTCTGACTGATTTTTGCATGAAGGCTTTCTGTCCTTATCACCAGTGTTCCTCGCCATTCAGGTGAGCCATACTCTGACTTAATGAGGTACTTGTAATTTAGATGTCCAAGTCAAGGATTATGGTTTCCTGTAATCCAACCACATACTATGTGCGCACCAAGAGTTTTGGGCCCAGGCTGACCTACTGAATTTTCAGAGCATGTGATCTCTAACGCAGTATGTTATGAACTTCACGTTGGTGACCCCTGATTCATACAGTTCAAATTACAAAGTGATAAAATAGTTAGAATGAGTTGCCAGAGCTCAATTAAGACGAGCCAAAATTCCTTGGTAACCAAACTAATCAATGAGAATAGCAGTTCAGCCAAAAAAATATTAGATCATGGAGAACAAATAGAACTAGTCCACCTGTAACTAAATTTAAATCAAACGGGGTGTAGCCAGACAAGAGCATTACAATGAAAGTCAAAGAATATTAGTAAACCAACACAGAATTTGTTTCGTTAGTTGCCTCACGAGATCAGAGCACTTCTGGACTTTTTTTTCTTTCGTCCGCTTCAACTCAGACGAAGTTTCATCTCTGAAACTGATTTTTGCGTGAAAATCCGTTTTTCCAATTTCTTACAATGGCAGCAGCGTGCACATTGCAAATTACTTTACACTGGCAGCCGTGTGCTCAATGTACTCGTAATTAGTATTCCTCGCCATACAGGCAGATTTTCTCCGACTTCAGAGGTACTCACGTTATCGTCCTGAGTAAGACCAGGGGACTCAACAAATGCCGGACAGTAGGTTCGAACCCGAGCTATGAGGCGTCTCACAGCTAGCAGGCCGAGCTACTATCAACTACTCTAGGCAGTCCCCCACTTCTGGACTAACTGGTGCAATGATGCAAAATCAAATTAACAATTCATTTTACCAGCAAGTAAACACCAGAAAAAGACAGGATAATTTCATGAGACACAACTACAGCAGAAAAACTTATGTACCTCCTTACACAGAAGCAATGAGGTTACTTATAGATAAGAGCACATCCAGCCATTGGATGTATCAAATAAATGGATATTAGAAATGAAGATAACAGAAAGTTACTTGTGAATCAAGCCCAGAAACTACAGAATTTAGTTTTCAAGAGTGCTGCTCTAGATGGAATAAATATGGTCTACCAACATGGCGATACTTGTGAGAATTTTGACTCCATAACTGTGCAGTATGCAAGTTATGTTATGTTCAAGCGAGTTTTGCTATTTGATTGTTTGTTAATGTTCCTCTTCTTGAAGGATTTGTGTTGTAATATAGATGATACACATTAAGAGCCAAGGTAGTGGTTAGTATACTTTCTTCACAGATGCATTGCCCTAGGATCAAATTCCCCAGTTAGTGAGGGATTATTTTAACAGCTCTCATTCCAATCTGGTCTCAGTTGGTTACTAGAGAAACACTGGAAATTTCCTAGTTATCATTATAGAAATTTTGTTTCATCCTTCCCAAGCACATCAAAATAACATAAGACTTATTCTAGGAAATATAGTCTGGTATACATATACGATATGAATGGCTTGACACATTAAGCATATCATATATAATCTTTATTTTCATACCGGATCATGAAGTTGTGGAAGATCAAGCTGATTGAGTAGCTGATACAGCCGTGATCGAGGAAGCACAGGCAATGAACTGGTCTGACATCATCAATGCAATAAAAGAAGTCTGAAAAAAAAATGTTCATGGACTTGTGTGATTCTGCATCCCTATCCAGAGTGAGAGTGAAACAGAGAGCTGCCAGACATGAACACTTTGCTAAGTGTACAAGATATTTGATAAAACTAGTGATCAGTTACTTTACACTGCTGAATATGTTGAGATCTGAGCACTTAGGTACCTGGTCGGGAGTGTGATGATGGTCCTCACTAATCACTGGAAATTAATGGCGGCAGTCATGCCGCTACCATATCATCTTCTTTCCACTTCACCCGTATGGAGGCATAGGTCCACAACCAAGGCATTCCAAGTCCGCCTATCCAAGGCCATCAGTTCCAGATCTCTCCCCATTTTCTTGCATTGTTTCCCTCCTTGCAGGGTCCTTTTTCCTCTGGTGGCGAGCTATGAATTTTCTTGATTGTGGTTTCTGTAGCTATCTAGTGTTTTTATGGTATGGGGTAGTTAGCCTCACCTCCTTTTCCACCTCTTACGACAAACGTGACAGTTAAGTGGTACTATTCTTTACACCCCTAATTTAGTCCCCTGGTAACCACACGGCAGTTGACCATATCATCCATCATTATTTCATTATAAACAAACACACCATTTTGTAGAAAGACTCATAATTCAGTATAATTTAATAACAGTATACATGACAGGAACAGTTGTTGAAAATAATGAAATTTGTATTAGGTATGTCCTTCTTGGTT
Source organism: Arion vulgaris (assembly GCA_020796225.1). Lineage (NCBI taxonomy): Eukaryota > Metazoa > Mollusca > Gastropoda > Stylommatophora > Arionidae > Arion > Arion vulgaris. Next base: position 40,003,057 of record CM036756.1, read on the forward strand.
CTCTTTTAGTGATTCAGTTATTGCAATTCTATCAAAAAACATTTTATCTATGAAAGATCACTAAATGCAGAAGATATGACAAAAGATAAGTCAAATATGGCACTATTATAAGCATGTATTTACTTATAGCACAGCAGTGTTTCATATTATTTTTAAACAAAAACTGTAAATTATAATCTATTAAAAAAATAATAATCATTCATAACATAGATATTATTCTGAATGACAAATTGTCAAAAGGAACTTTGAAAAATGTGTGTAACTGGAGTTTTATATTAAAAATGTGTAACTGGAGTTTTATATTGTGGGAAATGGTTCATAGCTGAAATGTAAACATATTTTAGAACGCAACTTTACAAGTCCTGGACTAACAAATAAAAACTAATAGATATCACATTCTTGTTTTGAGATAAGTTTTTCAAACTGTGATATCAGATTTTTTACCTTATATTTATAGTGCATCCTTTACTTAATAAACATCCTTTAGAAGCACTCTTGGCTGAGTCCATTGTATTTTATAAAAACTATCTTAGAGCATTAGCATGCCTCCTATCTAAAATTTAGTTTATATTCCTCTCTTCCTTTCATTTTCTGTGCACCAAAAGATTTTAAATGTCACTTAACTGATTAGCTACTGAATTGAAAAAGGATTGTGGCTGAATTAAATTTTGGTCCTATTTTCCCATTGCAGTTTTTTTAATGAATTCAGTAAATTAATTAACCAGTAAATTAACAGATTTTTATGAGTACCATTTAAATGAGTACCATTTTGTGGGTAAATGAATTTTCTTTAAGATTGTTATAAAACAAATAAATAGGTGCGCTACCCCGAGGCTTATAGGAGTCAATCAGTTAATACCAATATCTAATTTGGGTAATATTATTTAGACCTAGTTTGCTTAAATGTCTCTCATTCACTGCTCTTTGACTTGTATTCTATTTCACTGTCCTTGTCAAGCTAATATCTACTTAAATTGTTTTTCGTGAGGGTATGTCCTACCCACCTACATTCTCTCTTCAAACTCTTGTATTATTAGATGTATCATCCACTTCCACAGATCTGTATAATCTAATTTATTTTAAAACAATCAAAGTGATTTACTTATACTAATCATGAATGTTTCATGTATTTTCAAAACTAGCAAATTTGTAATAAACTGAAAAGTTGATATATTTAAAGAAACAATCTAGTATGAAACCCACTATCGTACAAGGAATATTGTATATATTAAAAAATCACTAATAGGATATATTTGCTTATGATAATAAAAAAAATGAGCTAAATATATGAGTAAATATATTGCAGTATTATTGAGAAGGTATGTGTGGCCTAGGGGTTAGTGACTCGGTCTATTAACTCCGACGTTCTGAGTTCGAATCACGCTGCGGACAGTTTGCTTGCAAATTGTTTCCGTTGATTATAACAAAAGGACGATGGCGCCACCCGCTCAGAAAGCAATGGCAAACTACTGAACGTATAAGTGGTGCCTAGAAAATCAACACTCGTTACTGTAGTTGATGGCTACGTCCTTTAGGATATGCCACGATTTTCATTTTCATTTATTGACAATTTGTGGGCATTGATGTGACTCAGCAGTGTCACTAGAGGTGTGCTAACAGCACCAGATGACACCATCAGATTTCTTACACAAAATGACAGACTGAAGAGTCATAGTGCTAGCACTTAAAAATAGTGGTACACAGATTCCAATAACTGCAGAACACAGATTTCATGAGAGCAGACTTTCCAATTTTGTGATATTATCAACTGAAAGTGAGTTGGCGAAGGTATTATTTATTGTGATGAAGTAGTTCACAAGTTTGCATCATGCAAGATCAGGAACAGTCATGTTCTCATTTAGTTGATTTCTTCATCAACTGCTGAAGTATTTGTTCCTTTTTACTAAGAACTAGCTTTACTGCCCAGCTTCATTTGGGATTTATGTGTACAATTTTTTTCCAGCCATAATGGGTCTCAGGTTAACCCAGCTTCAATTGGATACCAGATAAACACTGGGAAGTAGAGGTGTGTGTGTATGGCGTGACGTTTATGACATCACTACCCGTAGTCCGCAGGTCAAAGAAAAATAAGGGCATAACACCGTATTGACCAGTATACCTTATGGTATGAAAACTGGTTTCTTTACTTTTTTTAAATTTATAAATTGTTTATTCTATTATACCTTACAGGAAAAAATTGAAACGGAATTCATATATGTGAAAAACACTATGTTTTCCCCATTTACCACTGCACATGTTCAATGACCTAGTATAATAGCCACCTAAACATGCTATGAAATGTATATATTTTTTGACCAACTCAACGCATATAACTCGGTAAAGAAAGCTTATAAAGAGCTAAAATTGTTGCGATGACCTACAAGTTTATCCAGGAATAAGATGCCCAAATTTATTCCAGAGTTTGGTGTCCTTAAGTTCTTCCTGTGACACACAAGCAATCAGTTTTATAATTATGATTAAGATTCCGTGTGGTCAGATATGAGAGGATGCCCATGGGGGTAATACCATAGTGCACTGGGCAACACTAACCCTAGTGATGCCACTATGCAGTGATTAAAGAAACTGATTTTTCAACACAATAATAGCCAGATTGCAGTGACCAATAATTGGATGCTTCAGTTTACAAGTTGTGTATGCTTGAATGTGAGTTGTGGACACAACTTTGTAACTGCATAGAAACTATGTTAAACATGTCAGAACTTTCAACAAAATAGTCTACTTAAACATGCTGAACCTTGATATGTTCACCGTTAAATGAAGTGATATCAGTTCTACTAGCTGTGAACTTTCTTCTTATGTTAATATAGATTGAGATAAAAGTAGGTATTAAATAAAATTATTGTAACACATAAATCCCAAATGTATTAATACTATATATGTGATTATACTAATAGTGACAGCTGCAATAGGTTAATGATTACTACACTTGCTTATTATGCATATAGTCCCACGATCAAATTCCATAATTGGAGACGAATTATTTAGGACCATACAACTTTCAGGTCGGCCCAGCTTCGACTGGGTACCATAGAAAGAACATGAAGCAAAAACAGTCAATGTGATATTGACTACATCAACCATCGTGTAGCATTAGTCAATGGGCCTTATACTGTATTCCTAGATATACTTCATGGTATGTGCAAAATGTGCTCTTTACTATGACATTTATACTGATTAATGAGTATGTGTGTAATATACTGTAATATTCATTTAAATAATATTGAGAAATAAGACGGTGATAACAACACTGAGTAACAGGATGGTGACTTTCTTTTGCCATTCGACAAATTTTTGTCTGTATTTGTTGTAGTAGCCATTGATACAACAGTATCCTATCTATATGGCAGTAAGTAGTTTCATTACAAATTTTCTTGTACTGGGATATTCTGTATTCCATTCTTGTATGTCTCGTCTATCTGAAGCATCTGGTTATTGGTACGACTCATCTATCTGAAGAATCCGGTTATTGATGGTTGCATAAGGCTTGTCATTCATATATTACCATAAATTCATTGGACACATACCTAAGAAGGAAGACCGAGAAATATGTATGATAACAGTAAGTGTTTCATGAAAAGGAAATCAAGCAGGAATAAACTGGGATCACATTGCCGATATACATGGGAAAACACTGAGCATCTCAAGTATTGAAATGCTCAAACGATAGATGATTGGGGGTAGTATAGAGTAGATTGTGGGTAATCAAAGCTGCCAAACAATACACGTTGAATATTACAACATTACAAAATGTTGCATAAACCATTCAAGTTTCATGTTAACAAAATATTTCAAACTTTCATTTGAGTTCATTCTATCTGTTGTGTGCAGTATAAGAAGTGAATTTCTTCACAACTGGTATATCCTTTGCTTGATAAAATCATTTTGGTTGAAACATTGTTGTGTATTCTTATTGTTTTTGTACTGGGTAAAACTACAGTACTTTGTTTATTACGCGTTTTGCCATTTGAGTCCAATAAATGCAATACAAATCTCATCACGAGTAGATATCATTCCAACCACCGATATAATCCATTCTATAAGGACAGTTGACAAAATAGTTTAGTTGCAACAATGCCAAAGGTCCATTTCTGGAGTCCAACATATGCAACACATATTTGTTATCTTTGCCGCAATCACCATAAACAATGCATGTTCAAAATATATTCTATAGAATTTATTTGACAAGAAACTTTGTTTACGTACCAACTATTCCTATGAAAAAAATTGTTTTAAAAAAAAGGTCAATGCAATCCCATATATAATGCTGCACTCTGTTGTCTTTTTAACCCAAATTGGGTTACAGGACCTCAACCATCTCATGCCAAGTCTTCTTATCTTTAGCTACATCTTGCAGCGCCTTCCGTACATAGTCAATCTCCAAATCTATTTTCGTGCATTTTTAGGATTCACTCTTTCCAGGAAGGAGCCCTTCTTGTTATATTTCCCCTCTGGTTTTTTCATGGTGTATCTTATGCAGAGCCAGCGTCTTTTATGGTCAGTTCTCTTCCTAACATTTCCTTCAATAACACTACCAGCCAGGTACCCAATTGTAGTGTGAGCCTGGGAGCGATACCATAAACCTCTTTGATGTGTCAAATGTTATGCTTGAATGTGGTTGTCATAGCTATTCTTCTCCCTACTTTGTCAATCTATCAGCATTCCATTGTGTGGATATTCAATGAGATATTGCAATGAGTTACTTAACAGTGCCCGTTTTGCTACCTATTGTCAATACAAATAATTTATTTTGTCAAAATTTTTGAGATTCATAGATAAAAAATACTATGCACCTATCTTAATTCTGGTACTTTCCACAAACTGAAAGTGACCTAGCAACGTTTGGGGCATCCTGAACAAATTGATGCAGATTGTAACAAGTTTTTAAAAAAAGAGAATGTGTCAACATTGAAAATAATGTAGCCAATTTTATGATGCCATATCATTCTTCCCTGTGTGAAGAAAAATATGTGTTAATACAGTATTCACCAACATACAATATTTATGAAAGCGGGCTCTTTACTTTTATACTTTGTATATCATGTGTTAGGGATTTTACTGTAGTAATCTTTGCATTTGGAGCTAAGGTCACCAGTTATTTTCCACACTAGCTTCACTTCCATAACTTAGCAAGTGTGGTATCAATTTTCAGTTAGGTCAACTGAAGTGTGCATTCACCAGGAAGTAATTTTTATCTCCTTCAATTGCAAAACAAGTGCTCAACAAAGTATAGATTATTGAATGGAAGCTAATAGGTTTTTAGAAGCAAGTTCTACTGAAGATATGTTTATTTAAAAAAAATCAATACATTTTGTTCTATATATAAAAAGAAATGTGAGTAACATTATGTCACTGACCAGTATAAAATACAACATGAGATGAATTACACATAAAATGATATAGATGAAAATTATTATTTCAAAATTAGATATCTAATATTGCAAATAAACACACTGAAATTAATTAGAACTACATCTTTACATACACTTGACATAATACATTTCAGATCTTAATGGTATTATATTTGTGTTAACACATCACACAAAATGTATGCTTGTTCTTCAATTTGTCACCAGAAATAAACAATAACAGTTGACCCATGCTGTATACTCCAACCTTTTCAAAATGATAGATTGACAACAAAAGAGGGGGTGGGGTATAAGAAGACGTGGTGGTTATGTTAATTCTATCTGATTATTTCTTTAAGGTGAAAATTTTACTTTTGAACAGTATAACAACTTGAACTATTATCCAGGTCTTCATGAAATTTGCAAAATAAAACTTTGTTATACTATCTAAGTATTTAAATATTTACATTTTTATAATCACATTATGGAAAAACTTAGGTCTGTTTGGGTATAAATAATAACAACAGTTTACACTATAAAACATACTGTTCACTATTTGATTTACACTCTCTTCTACTAAATTGGAACTTTAAGTCACAGATAATTTGATGACAAAAGTCAGGGTTGACCAAGACACTACTCCACATCCAAGTGGTGGTCTGGTAACAGGTTGCATTATTTCAGTTTGATTAAATGGGTAAAAATCAAAGAGGGAAGGTAAAACAGGTCTCAAAAATGCTCTGTTGAAAGTGGATGTGTCTGGCTGAAAGGTGCAGATGCTGCATCCTTGATGAAAGCCTATAAACGGACACAATCTTGTCATTGTCAACAAAAACAAAGAATAAGATATGATGCTAAATAATTTCTAAATGCTGAGTTATATTCACTGGGTTGACTTAACAAGTAACAGTATCGTTATGTTGGGAATGACAAAATGACCATACATGGAACAATTAGGTGTATGCAAGGGTGAACAAACTGTCCCTACATGCAGTTTTTTTTTTTCTCTTTTTTTCTTTCGTCCGCTTCAACTCAGACGAAGTTTCATCTCTGAAACTGATTTTTGCGTGAAAATCATTTTTCCAATTTCTTACAATGGCAGCAGCGTGCATATTGTAAATTACTTTACACTGGCAGCCGTGTGCTCAATGTACTCGTAATTAGTATTCCTCGCCATACAGGCAGATTTTCTCCGACTTCAGAGGTACTCACGTTATCGCCCCGAGTAAGACCAAGGGACTCGAACAAATGCCGGACAGTAGGTTCAAACCCGAGCTATGAGGCGTCTCACAGCTAGCAGGCCGAGCTACTATCAACTACTCTAGGCAGTCCCCCCCTACATGCAGTAATAGCTTTATACAAGGGTGGACAAATTGACCATACATATAGCAGTAGCTTATGCTGGGGATGGACAAATTGATAATATATGAGGGCTGATCAATAAGTTCCAGGACCTACTTTTTTAAATTCTAGTAAACTACAGGGTGTTCAAGATAAAAGCAGCCCCATTGATAAATCAAAAGTTGCCAGGTTCGTATTGCATTTTGTATATTTACTACTTGAGCTGCTTCTGACTAGCTTGTCCTTTCACATTTGTCCATCACCCCTTTCCGCACCATAATTACACACCATCACAAAAGGACTCGCTCACTTCACCTATACCACATCATAACCGAAATGGCATGGTGCACAGGCAGTTAGATTCTGTATCATGACAATGTCACTGCACCACACTTGATTTTTGGGCGAAACATAACATTCCATTGCTCCCACACCCTCAATGCTCCTCTGATCATTCTCCATTAGAATTCTTGTTGCCACAACTTGAGAAAGCACTAAAATTTCATCAATTCGATGATATTCAAGCCAACTGAGAGATATTGCAGAAAATGTCTACCAGAGGTGATATTGTCATTGCCAAAATCATTGAAATATGGGTAAAAAAAATCACAATGGTACTATTTTGAAGGAGATAAAACCAACTATTAAATATACAACCTGACACCAAAAAAACCAGTCCAGGAACTTATTGATCCATCCTCGTACATGTAGCAATCACTTTATAATGAATGTAAACAAAGTGATTATATATATAGCAGCTGTTTTATACAGGAGTGGATAAACCAGACATATTATATCCATATATAATTTCCACATTTAGTTGTTGTCATGTTACCGGGTAAATATCTCTTTAGTTGCAGCTTTCAATTATTGTCGTCTATATATAATCACTCATAACAAAACTCGTAAACATGACCACTCTCTGGGCACTACGACTCAAATATAGAGAAAAATAATTATACAAACAGTAATTGATATCTGATCATCAATTTTTCAGGCACATTGTCATGACTAGCAAAAGTTCACAACTGTTCAGAAATTCACCAACATCTTTCCAAATGGTCTAAAGCCGAAGGATTAACTTCATTGTAGCAGGTTTTACAATATATGGCTCAGTGCTTCCGCAGAAATGGCACGCCACATGCTGAAAGTATTACACAAAGCATGATGCACAGTATGGGGTGTGTCATTTCTGCAAAGGCTATTGCACAAAGCATGAACTCCGTAGCTAGGGCAACAATCCCAGGAGTCTTTGGAAAAGATGCACTCAGAATGGTGAGGTCCAGATTCAAACACATGACCTTCAGGACGCAAGGCCAGGGCGTAACCACTGAGCCACAAAGAACCCAGTGTCATATTTACAGCAGGAGGATTGTGATTGTAATGGATGAAACTTCCAATCTGTCTCTGTCATACAATAATATAATACATCCACTCACAAAAGTCATCAGATTTTGACAGATATCTTATGCTCCAGATCATTCTCACATTTTCACACAAATGTTTGTCTTTTTTTCAAATGGAGAATATTATATTCTATTATAAACAAAAGATTATAGTTAGTCTTACAATCTGTATGACTATTTTACTATAAACAATACAATCATATTTGAGATTGCCTATTCCATTCCTTAGAAACAGCCTTACTTAAATTGATAAAACATTGATTGATCAAAGATATCCTTGTGTAGCCTGAAGACTTATCGTGTTGCAACAACTGTGGCTAGTGTCCCAAGTCCAATAGCTGTTAAGACACCAATTCTCCATATTTTGGATTCAAACTCTTGACTGTCTGGGAAGTAGTCAACAAACGCATCCTGAAAGAATACAAGTTACTTAATTAATAAATGGCTGTATATAATAATATATAGAGAAGATTTTCATCAAATTTACTTATAAAACAGTGCAAGAATGATAAAGATAAACTATTTAAGAAGGCTGACGATGAACTGTTTTGACTACTAAAGATAAAGTTTATGCTTCTGCCATCAGTTTCATATATGTTCAGAGAAATGGGTTGCCCCCATGAATCCAGAATTTCTTCTACAAATTAGTCTCACTGGGCCGGTTTGAGATCTCAGTCATTAAAGAAGGGACATAATATATTAGGAAGTCTGGGGACTATCATAAGCATTGGTCAGTTTGAGCAATTTTGTGAAGATTGGCTAGTAGTATATAGTGTTTAACAGTCTAAAACGGCTAAAGAGAAGGCAACTAAACATTGGTTTTTTTTTCAAAACTTTCAAATCATTAGCATCTTATATTATTTTTTGCTTCTCTTCCATGGACTGCTCCAATTCTCAACTTTACATCTAACTATGAGTATCTAAATCTGCAGCCGATCATTATGTGGTCTTATATGATTTTGGTAACATCAGTTTGGCAATTACTATGTTAGTTTGCAAATCTCTTTACACGAGTACAGTGTGTCTCCAATCACCATGTTATTCCATGGAAGTTTATTTCTATTCTCATTCACTGTAACCATTCCCATTACTTTTTCTTTGTGTGTTATCAGATCCTTCTTTAGCATTAAGTACTCCCATAAGTGTGGCTTGACAAGCACTTGAGTGGAACTCACAATGAAAAAGGGATGTCCCAAACAGACCTGGAGGAGTCTTCTTGAGGAACTGAAATATGCTGAACTACTCTGGGAAGCCATAAATAAAACAGAGACTGGGAAGCCATAAATAAAATAGAGACTGGGAAAAGTGGAGAACTGTTTATGCATATGCTCCACAAGGAGAGGAATAAGTCAAGTCACTATTATGGTTGAGTCAAGTCTTGGGGTAACTTCCACTTCCTTATGCTTTTGTCCTGTCGTACGTTGGACCAAAGCATATTATAGTGAAGATGGTGAATCTTTCAGAGTATAGTATTGATATACATTCTGGTAATGTATGCTAAATTCCCCTTAACAATACGACTAATACTCATTCACTGTGTTGTTCACCTTTATATCTAGATAAGAGTATGGTTTCTGTAGTAGCTGTTTTGATTCACATACCATAGTTCATTAAATTTATTCCTAGTGTATAAATCTTATAGTTTCTCATTTCTGTTGTTATCTGTTTCAATTCTTCTAACCTTCTACATGACTTTTACATTCCAGAAACCTTGTTTGGTTCATGTTTTACAGTTAGAACATCCATTTTTTTAATCAATTGTCTTGTTGGTTTTCACCAATGATACCATGCAATTTAATGTTTTATGTTTTTTCACGCAGAACGTATTAGGACAAGCCTGAAATTAATTTTGCTGAGAGGGGGAGAACTTAATTTAGACATAGCAGTATGGGAAATTGTAAGCAGTCAGTATTTAACATATAACGTCGAGAGGAATATTATAATAATAATAATAATAATGTTGCGACCCCCAATCTGAAGAACCTGTCCAGCTTGGTAGAGCATGCTGGCAGTGGAGACAAAAAACTGCGAGCATACCAGGAGGAAGTTGTGATCAAGCTATCAAACCACAACATGGAGACACCAGCAATAGATCATAGATTGTGATAATTTATTGCAAAAATTGGTTCCAGAATGGGTAAAAGTTTTAATCAAACTACTTTAGATGCTTATCAAAATAAAGCTGCAAAGATCCTGGGAGTTATTAAGAGAATGGTAGTGTTACGTTACATCACATACATTAATTTTACTGGAGAGAAAATAAAAAGACAAGTGACCTCATACCTCTTCATGGCAATAACAAATAAGCCTCTCTATAGTCGTTTATCAATACAGTTGAGCTTTTTAAGTTATATTATATAGACCACAAACTTATGTTGTCATCCTTCTTTTTCCTCTTTAGACTCCTCTCTACTAATTCTTTTTTGCGACCCTCACAAAATAGTTTTGCACAGCAAGTTTCTTAAATATTTATATACAAAAAAAATAATGTATAATATGGTCGCAGGGTTTAAATTATCACATGCATGTTAAACTGCATTAATTTTGCTATATAGAATAATACAATTTCACCATGATGTGTTCATGTTATCTAAATGGTTAAAATAATCTGCCCTCCATGTAGACATACAAGTGCTCAACCTCTTTTTGCAGATGGTAAAGGGTAGCCTACAGAGACAGCGAAAGAAGGGGAGGCCGTGAAATAAATGGAGATGACATTTAGAGGCAGAGATCAACAATATAAAGAAGAGCTGGAGGGAGCTGCAGGAGATAGCTAGAGATAGGAGGACTTGGCATGAGTTGGTTGAGGGCCTATGCCCCAATCCGGGCTAAAAAGGCAGAGAGAGAGAGGAGAGAAAGGGTATGCTTGCTGATGGTTCCTACAACTCACTGGTTATACATACATATATCCCACCGCCCTGCTAGTTGTTATTCTAAATTCCTGGATTCTCAGAATAACTACATTAACTACCATGTCATCACTCAATAGGGCAACCGCACTAAGGAAGCTTTCTAAGACCAGACCTTTCAATGTCATTCAAAATAATATCCACATTAGACCCTAGATGTTTGATGCCTCTATATACAGTAGTCATTGATTTTGGACCTTTAATAGCTTGGATTGTTCTTGATATAAAAACTGTACTCTATAGTGGTCCCTTAAAGGTTGATTTGACTGAGTAATTGGTCCGTCATCACTGCATTATGGTGAAGAACCATGTACTCCGATCTCTTTCTTACACAGAAAAATCTCAAAGGTAGTGCATGTATGAACTCAAAAGCATCCGTGAGAGGAGTCCAATATAATTTTGAGGATAGTGAAAATTTATAGGTCTTCTTATAATTAGTATTAGTTATTTATTAAAATGAAATAAAAATAGCCTAAATAGCAAGCAGATAGGAGTAATAACCATCTCTTAGCAACATCTAAAGGAAGACATAACAAAGTTGATCATGTGATCTACTGGTATCATTTTTTCTGTAGCAAAACTAATTTGCATGATGACTATGCTAATCCTATCATCATCAAATTTCCGTCTCTGCAGACGTCATGCTCAAACCATCAGTTACATCCTGAATCCATTTTTCCCATGGTCTTCCTCTTTTTCTCTTTGCCAGGATGCCTCCCTCCATCAGTCTTTTCCAAACCTTTGTGTTTCTTTGATAGTCCCCACACATACCCTAATGGCACTTCAGGGTTCCACTTGACTGTCCCAATCTCCATTTGTATACTGAAGATTGTACCCTGTAAGCTTTTCTAGTAACTCTGCTCACAATAACTGGAAAATTACATGACTTTGCAGCATATACCCAAACCCAAGATATTATACAGGGTCACCAATAGCAAACTTCCCTATTGACATGCTGTGAAAATTCCGGGGTTCAAGGCCAGCTTGGGCCACAAACTTTATGTGTGCAAAATGGTATGCGGTTGAACTACAGGAAACCCTGATCCTTTAGGGACCTAAATTACGTGTACTTCTGAAGTTGGTGTAAGGCTCCTCTGAACTGCGAGGGACACAGGTGATAAGGAAAGCAAGCTTCATTCAGATGTGCCAAAACTACGCCTTAATTTATAGCGGCTGACGAGGAGATCATTATATACAAGCGTATTTTTTCCCTACTGTTGTTAAATTGTCTTCTTTCTTATTGCACCAGATGGCTTGTTTCACAATTTTTAGTAGTTTGTCATTTTCATATCAGCAGCAACCCATTCCACACCTTTCAATAGTATCGATTGTTGTCATTTATACAATATATATAGGACTATTCAACATCTCTCAAAAGTAGTCAAAACATTTGTCATATGTTAATATCACTTCAAGAATAAGGCCCGTCACCTCCATACACACCAAAGAAGTGCAATTACACATGTTTGAGGCTGTTAACGCTTGCAATGGGAGATTATTATATCTCTACCAGAATGAGAATGGAGTGTTTCATATTTTAGTATTTATTGACATTTTACAACTGTGTCAGTTTGTTCAAGTTATTTCATTAAAGTATAATAAGCCCTTTATTGGTTTTTGAACACAGTTCTATAATTTAAATAAATCATTACACAATTCAAGATATCCTTCCTTTTATTCGCTTGAAATATTGTCTATATATCAATGTTGTCTCTTGTATAAAATAATAAACTTCACTCTGTCTTTTGTAGCTCACAGAGGTGAGTGTAGTTTTCTGTTCAGTGTTGTTTCATTAGGCCAGTGAGTTTGCCTCAGTATATTATATTCGGGCTGCTCCACATGACTGCGGCTGAATTGCCAATCTTAAATTTTTATACATGTGGCTAGGGAGTCGATTGTGTCCTGTTCTAAGACGCAGAATGACAACTTGTTCCAATCTGCTCATATTATAGTAAGTCTTCTTGTGTTGGTATTTGTGGCTTTCTGAAGATATGTAATATCTTTCCTTTCTTGAATTCATATTTATTAACCAAGCTGATCCCTCATCGTCATTTTTGTGATCTGCGTGGTTTGCTCCCACGAATATCATAATTGAATATGTTGCATTCCAGTCCATACTGCGTAACATAATTCAGATTAAATTCAGATGGTGACATATTCATCATATGTATGTAAGACAGGCACATCCAAAAATGTATATCTAAACAATGTTTACAATTTAGTAAATATGTAATATCATATGGACAATATTGAATATATTATCAATTATGGTTAGTGCCCTTAATTAATTTTGACAGACCTAATTTATTTTAATTATACAAATGACTACAATTGGGACAATTCAACATAAAAATATTTTACTACCAACTTCACATTTCATAAATAATTATAAATTAATTATGTATTATTTCGTATAACTTACCCATCCTCCGTTATCAACAATCCATTGTCCAAGCTTGTTTGCAACATATTTGCCAACAAAACTTGCAATTTTGTCTTTAAGTAACACTGACTTATTTTGGTCAGCAGAAGTCTCCACTTGGTTAATTACTTTGTGAGCATTTTCATCAATGTGGTCTGAAAGGTACTTTGCCAGGTGAGCAGCGAAGGCATAAACTGCAACAATTCTTCCCCAGTTCACTTGTCCTTCATCAAACAATTCATCAGCAACAATCACAAATGTCTGTAAAGCATTATCATCTTCTAGGTTAAGTCTGTTAACGATCCCCTTGAAAACTAGGCTATGTTTAGCTGACAAATCGAGCACAGTTCTTCTCAGTGTTTTACAGTATTTGTTAGGAGGCTTTCTGGCATTTTCTTCTCCAAATGTATGGACCACATCTTTCGCCATACATTCAGCTAGGAGACGAACTTGATCCATTCTTGAGTCTGAAAGAGTCTGCGTTCCTTCCGTTACATGTTTATTAATTTTATTACTATCCTCAAGATCGAGATGATCGTCAACTTCAGATACTTTAGTAGTGGTGTGTGACTGTAGTTCGGAGATTGGGATCACCACACCAAGTTTTTGAATAAATATTTTGAAAATATTAACCGCACTTTTGGTGGAACTAGGTTCCGTTACGATTCTCTGGTATATTTCTTGGTGAGAATTGTTGAAAGCGTCTTCTGTGGACATTCTTACTTAATACTACACTGACAATCACATACAAAAGATGGCTAACAGGAAGACCTCAATATGTCGATACACTACTACTTAACCTAGTTAAGGAGTGTTATTACTCTAAATTTAGATAGTGACGACTTCCGCAGCAATGATTCTGCAATTGTGTTTAAGTTATTTTTAATTACCATATCAGATTTATTCCGTTACTTTTGCACTAAATATTCGTTACTTTGTATAGTAACTTTGTATCAGTTACTTAGTATTGCTGGCTATTAATTGTAACCGATCCATGGATAAAGTTATATATATATATATATACATATATTCAAACGGAAAGTATAGTCGGAAAAATCTAGTATAAACCAAATCTAAGAATAATTTGATCCGTTCACATCACCATCATCCAATAATTAGTCCTGAGCAGAACTTTGTCACTTTACATTCCTTCGAAATTTCTCTCAGATGTCCCGCCTCCGCTGCGCTCAAATATCTATCACATCCTGAATTCAGCCACAGCCAGGCTCTAGCACAGGCCAGACAACTGGCCGGGTATTCCCTGACCTAGATAAGAAAAGGGATCTGGAAATTACAGATGTTTGATAGAACACTGCACGCTTTTTGCAATTTTACTAAATTCGGTAAGTCTATGGTTATTTATTGGTGAAAAATATTTATAATATTGATATTCCTTATTGTTAAACTTAACTTGTTGCATAATATGACTTCAAGTTAGCATTTTGTGTTGATTTTAAATTGAATTCGTCTATATACACCAATATTGAAAAGCGAGGTCACGTGGTGTAGTTGGGGTCTGATTTCCCACAATTCTTACCTGAGCAGTAATTTATAGTTGGCTCTGATTCAGCTCTCCTGGATCTTTCTCTTTTCCGAGAAGCCTCCATTCATAAGCGTGTCTTCACCAGTTTTAATGTATTTTAATGTGTTCACAATACTTAAACTCTTTCATTCAAATTTGTAGTACGTTTTTTTTCGTGTGTATGGAAGTATAATTTCAGAAACGCTGAAGTATGTCGAATTCCAAACGGTGTCAATAATAGCTATCATCAGCGAACATAAGAAATCAGAAGGAGGATATCCATGACAATTCAGAGGTTAAACATTATAAAGAACTTATAGCATAACTCAGACAAGCTATCGCTAAGATCATCAGGTTCAAGTAAGGTTCTGTCCCAACTTTCTTTCTTATGCATATGTTGGTGACTGTCTTTTCTTGTGTTGTTGGTAACTTTTCGCAGACATCGCATTTAGCCTAGTTATTTGTTCAACTGTGCTTTGTTCATTGTCCATGTACGGCTTTGTTAACACAGAGTAGGCATGAAAATGTTGGTGATCATCTGTTGTTTAACTGTCGTTTTGATGTTTGGGTGCCTCAAGAAGGGCTGGGGGCTAGCTGGTAGGTTACAGTATTTGCTTGTTCACTCTAACCTCATCTCTCTGTCTAGTCTTCCATCTTCTGTAAATATACTTCCTAAGTATTTGAATTCTTGCACTTGGTTGATTTTAAAGCCATTGGCATAGATGTTTAGATTATTATGTTTTCTTCCTAATTATTTTAAAATATACAATAGAATGTGCAAAAAAACAAATGGGTTTTAATATTAACCCTAAATGATATGCCAAAAATAAACCCATTGGAGAGCGGAGACTGGACTATAATTACACTCTCAGAAAGGGATATTCGACACGGATGAAGAAAAAAAGCGTGCAACGTATGACAGCCTCTTTCCGCTTCTGAAGAATATCCATACCATTTTTGAGGTGATCCGGGTAAACACGGATGTGTTAAAAAGTATAAAGAACGGAGGAGCAGAAGTTTTCACAGAATTCCCAAACAATGCTAGGTATGTGATCCAAGTCATCATCATTTCTCAACATACCCAATGACACAAAATGCAGATACAATAAAAATGTCACTCAATTCGATCGTGTGCCTGTCTCCCTACCTCAAACTTAGGCTTTGAGCTCTACTTAAAAAAAGTTCGCCTCCAGCCAGTTAGCTTTTCGTTACTAGCAAATCAATGTAGTACCTGGTATTTGAGTAACGGTTAATTACTATTCGCACTTCCTGTTGGCCATAAACGTAACAAAGGTCAATCCTTTGATGTTGCATTGTTATCTTGTTCAAACTTCTATTATCTACCTCTTAAATTTAATAATTGTGAAGCAATGTACGAAAATATTACATTTATGATCACGATAACCGAGATCATGAAAAAAAAAAAAAAAAGTTCACATGGCTATTTATATAAGCGAAATTGGAAATATGACCACTGAGGACAAGAGAGCGAAGGGAAGACAAAAATAGACTGATCATGAGGGGAAATAATAAGTTGTACATGCACGAAACTGTCAGTGTCTCATATATGCATAGGATAAAATTTCGTGAAAATCCGTTTCAGTCTGCTGAACGCCAGAAGATATGAACAGTGTATAGCTGACACGCAAGTAAAACGAAACCACTTCCACACAAGTTGTCTACACACACCAAAATTAGGTAGCAATGACGAAACACCGCCCGTGTGTTGCCGGGGCCCGCAGGAAGCAAAGAATTGCAACACTGCGCCCTACAAGGCATGTCGTAAGAGGCGACTAAGGTAGGGATCCGCCCGTGTGCTGCCGGGGCCCAAAAGGGGAGGAAAGAATATGCAGCAATGTCTACCTGCCAGGCATGTCGTAAGAGGCGACTAAGGAGGGTCTGGGGCTGGCTACCTCACCCTGTAGAAAAAAATAAGCCAAAAAACTTCAACAAACATGGATAGTACAACAATATGGAATAACTCAACTCAACCATCCGAACCAGGGAAGGTCCCCAACAGGGGGCAAATGACGTATCACCGGGAAAGCCGCAAGGATCCGGGGATGCCGACTAGCCTTCTTTCCAGTCGGAAAATAGCCAGAATTGGTTGCTGGAACGTGAGAACGTTGCTGGAGCAGGGAAAAACGGCCCAGCTCGCGACAGAGATGAAAAACTACAAGATAGACATTCTGGGAGTCTCGGAGACAAGATGGAAAGGAATAGACAAAATTAAACTACACACAGGCGAAATAATGCTGTCCTCAGAGCAAAAAGAAGAAGAGAGCACACACCATAGTAAAGGAGTTGCCCTCATGCTGTCCAGAGAAGCACAAAAAGCATTAATAGAATGGGAAACAATCGGGCCCAGAATAATAACAGCAACATTTAGAACTAACAAAAAGAAAATTAACCTAAAGGTCATCCAATGCTACGCGCCAACTAACGATCGGGAACAAGTAGCTAAAGAGAGGTTTTATACCAAAGTACAAAGTATAATGGACAGGAAGAGAAAAAAGGATATTATAATTTTGATGGGGGACTTAAATGCAAAGATAGGAGACGACAATGGCAGTTTCGAAGAGACCATGGGAAATCATGGGCTGGGTAGAATGAATGAGAATGGGGAAATGTTCGCAAATTTGTGTGCCTCAAACCAGTTAATCATAGGCGGCAGCATATTTCAGCATAAGAGAGTACACAAGGCCACATGGATATCACCAGACCACATAACAGCTAACCAGATAGACCACATATGTATTGATAAGAAATTTAGAACATCATTACAAGACGTTAAAGTGTGCAGAGGTGCAGACGTGGCATCGGATCACCACCTCCTGTTAAGTAAAATCAGGCTGAAACTTAAAAGATATTCAACAAACCCAAATTATAGAAAGCAGTTCAAAGTAGAAGAGCTTAGGAACCAGGAAGTAAGAGACAGATTTGCAGTCGCAGTATCAAACAAGTACCAAGCATTGGAACAGCTGGTAGACGATATGAATATTGAGGAACATTGGCAACAGATAAAAATATATGGAAGGATACATGCTCAGAGGTTTTGGGAGATACGGAGCGGAAAAACAAAGATTGGATAACAACAGATACCCTTAGTCTGATCAAAGAAAGAAAAAGCAGGAAAGCGGATCTAAACAGATGCAAAACTAGAGGTGCTAAAGCTAAAGCCCACAAGGTATATGGGGAAGCCAACAAAAGGTTAAACAAAACATAAGAAGGATAAAATAAAATATATAGAGAGTTGACAGGAGAAGCAGAAGAAGCAGCAGAAAAGGAAATATGAGGGACCTGTATAACATCACAAGGAAGTTAACAGGAAAATACAAACAATCAAGTGGCCTTATAAAAGACAAGAGAGGCAAAGTAATTAGCAACACTAAAGAACAAATGGAGAGATGGAAAGAACATTTTGAAGAACTGCTTAATATGCCAAAACCGCAGGTCCCATCGGAAATAGAGCCAGCTGAAGAGGAGCTACAAATTAATTGTGAAAGACCAAGTAAAGAAGAAATAATGAAGGCCATAAAAATTTAAAGGATAGGAAAGCAGCAGGGCCAGACAACATTCCAGCAGAGGACATTAAGGCAGATAAAGATACCTCAACAGAGCTACTATAAAAATTACTAGGGAGATATGGGAGAGAGAAGAGATACCAGTAGAGTGGAAAGAAGGTCACTTGGTAAAACTGCCAAAGAAAGGAGACATGCAAGAATGTACGAACTATAGAGGGATAATGCTACTATCAGTGCCAGGCAAAGTATTAAACAGGATTATACTCGATAGACTTAAAGAGGCCATAGATAAACAACTGAGAGAAGAACAAGCAGGGTTCCGTGGGAATAGATTCTGCACAGACCAGATAGCTACACTGCGCATTATAGTGGAGCAAAGCTTGGAGTGGAACTCGCCACTATACATAGGTTTTGTGAATTATGAAAAGGCGTTTGATAGTCTGGATAGGGAATCATTGTGGAAACTATTAATACACTATGGAGTTCCACCCAAGATTGCAAACCTAATAAAGAAAACGTATGAAGGAATGAAATGCAGAGTCATACACGAGGGCCAACTGACGGAATCCTTTGAGATAAGAACAGGGGTGAGGCAGGGATGCTTGTTATCACCATTCCTGTTCTTGCTGGCCATAGATTGGATCATGAAATCAACAACGGATAACAGAGGGGGGAATACAATGGACACTGGTGAAACAACTGGAGGACCTGGATTTTGCAGACGATCTGGCTTTGCTGTCTCACAACCACGCACAGATTAAAGACAAAATGAATACCCTAAATAATAAGTCTCAGCAGCTAGGTTTGAAAATACACAGGGGAAGACCAAGGTCATGAGAATAAATGCTGCAAATGTAAACCAGATTATGCTGGAGGAAACAGCACTGCAGGATGTAGAATCATACACATACCTTGGAAGCAACATAGACACAGAAGGAGGAACAAACAAAGATGTTAAGATAAGAATACAAAAAGCAGAGGGAACTTTATTGCATTGAGTAAGATATGGAAGGCAAGGAGATCAAAACAAACACAAAATTGAGAATTTTCCAGTCAAATGTGAAGTCAGTGCTGTTCTATGGCTCGGAAACATGGAAGACCACAAAGGAAACTATCAGAAAACTGCAGACCTTCGTAAATGGATGTTTACGTAGGATAGAGGGATTGAGATGGTGTGATAAGATTACAAACGAGGAACTCAGGGAGAGAACAAAGCAGATACCAGTGGAAAGAGAGCTCAGGAAGAGACGCTGGCGATGGATAGGACATACATTGAGAAGACCGACCGGAAGCATCGCAAGACAGGCATTGTTTTGGAACCCGCAGGGAAAGAGGAATAGGGGAAGGCCTAGGCAGACCTGGAGAAGAGAGCTGGAGATAAAGAGGATAGGCAAAACATGGAAAGAATTGGAAGGGATGGCAAGAGAGAGGAAGAGATGGAAGAAGTTTGTTGAAGACCTGTGCTCCGATGGGAGTTGAAAGGTGATGATGAATGACGAAACACGTAATAACAAAGTACTGTAGTTATACAATAACAATACACAGCAATGTTTCGACCAAAAAGCGTCTATCAAGCATACGATACAACAGGAGTGACGAATTTCACAGCACACTACATATAGTCCACGACATAAACATCCAAACGGCCCTAAAATAGATTGCGGGAGCTGGGTTTAAAGTTTGGTGTGGCAAAAAAAAACAGTACGACAGGTATAAGAGTAGCCTCATCAATCAAAATCGAACTGGTACGGTCAGTCGCTGGTCGCTGTTTGAAATTTTGCAAAGGAGATCGGAGCACTTATGGACATGTCTGGAGTGCAATGAAGATATTCCACACTGAAACTGAAACGGTCCTAAAATGAAAATATGTGACTAAAAACGAATAACGTTTTATTCTATATGTGTATATGTTCAATGTATATGTTATATATATATAAATAGGGGAAGACTGCAGTAAAACTTGGTAAATAGTGAAACACGTACAAACAAAGTACTATAGTTTTACAAAATACAGAAACAGTGACAATAAACAGCAACGTTTCGACCAACAAGGCCTTTATCAAGCAAACGAACAAACAGGAGTGACAAATTAAAATAAAACACAAATGGACGACCAAATACAAACGTATCTAAGGAAAATCTGGAATAAAACGAATAACGAAATAAATGTAACACAAAAAACACACATAAAAACTAGAAATAGAACGGAAAAGAAACAATGAAACATCTAGTAAATATATAACTTGAATACATGCAACATATACCATATAGATTACAAAGCATGGGAAGAGAAAGTACTAAGAAGCATAAGAATGTAATACGTTGAGCCACGTGGTCGCAAGGTACCATACAAAGAAATCAACCGATTCTCCAGAGCAAATCGACTACGATCATCAGAGGAACATGATCGGATGGCTGTGACCTGGACATCGCAAGCTCCTGAATGGCCAGTATCATTGAAATGGGTAGCTACAGGGGTCACAGAGCATTGGCGTATATCGCGCAAGTGTTGGGCGAATCGGTCACTGAGTCTCCTGCCGGTTTCCCAATATAGGCCTTGTTGCACCGCTTGCAGATAATGGCATAGATAATATTACGGACTCGCACGTGAAACTGTCTTCAACAACGAACGTGGCTTTTGGAAAAGACACCGTGGGGGTCTGTATTACATAAGCACAAGTGTTGCAGCGCCGACGGCCACACTGGATGGTGCCAAAATGACTCTGGATATTAGGCTTGAGGCAACTGTGAACCAACATATCCTTAAGGCTTCTGTCCCGTCTGTACGCCACCAAAGGATAGTGTTGGATGATTGAACGTGTCTCAGGATCAGACTGAAGAATGGAGAGATGACGGAATAAGACTTTCTTCACAAGGGAACTATGAGGGTGGAAAGTTAAGTCAAGTTTCACCCTGTCAGAATTGGAAGTTCTATGCTGGTTAGAGAGCCTCCTGGCGAGGAATTTGCTGAACGCGCCGCATAGCAGAAGCAAGCACCTTATCCGGGTATAAGCGCTTACGAAAGAAATCCAGCATCTCGTGAGCTCTATCGAGAAAATCGTCGTCCTCGCTACGGAGAGTTGAGAGAATGGTAAAGAGTCACGACAAGCCTGGGAATGGGAAGAGGTATAAAGAAGAAAACTATGTGCATCAGTAGGCTTGTAGTATACTGATGTAGTGATGGTGGATAGGCTGATAGTGATATATATATATGATTTTTTTTATTGTGTCTCTTCTTTTTCCACCTCTAGTTGCTTCCAATATTTCGTTTTTAGTCACATATTTTCATTTAAGGACCATTGGGATGTTTCTGTCGTGATCTATATGTAGTGTGCTGTGAAATTCGTCACTACTGTTGCATCGTTTGCCTGATAAAGACCTTTTGGTCGAAACGTTGTTGTGTATTGTTATTGGTGTTTTTTGTATTTTGTAAAACTACAATACTTTGTCATTGCTAAAAATAAACTGGCAGGACACAATTCCAGATACCGAATAACTTCTTCTCTGCGTTCGTACTTTACGACCAATTTTAATCACTCTTTGTGGGGGACTGCCTAGAGTAGTTGATAGTAGTTGATAGTAGCTGGGCCTGCTAGCTGTGAGACGCCTCATAGCTCGGGTTCGAACCTACTGTCCGGCATTTGTTCGAGTCCCTGGTCTTACTCAGGACGATAACGTGAGTACCTCTGAAGTCGGAGAAAATCTGCCTGTATGGCGAGGGAATACTAATTACGAGTACATTGAGCACACGGCTGCCAGTGTAAAGTAATTTACAATGTGCACGCTGCTGCCATTGTAAGAAATTGGAAAAACGGATTTTCACGCAAAAATCAGTTTCAGAGATGAAACTTCGTCTGAGTTGAAAGCGGACGAAAAAAAAATTTAAATTTTAAAAATCACTCTTTGTGATATGTTTGATCTTTGCCAAGAACGTGTATACGTTGACATTGGTTTGGTAGGCCCCTAAACGCGTAGACTTCTACAAATTTAGGACATGTACATCAGATTTCAGCCAAACCTCCTTAGTCGCCTCTTACGACAAGTGTGGCAGGTAACAGTGGTTCTATTCTTTACACTCCAAATTTGGGCCCCGGTAACCACTCGGGCGTAACAGCGTAACAGTACTATAACTTTGACTTAATCATATTCTAATCGTATGATATACTTCGTTTGTGGCCTCTAAAATGTAAAATCATAATCTTTAATGGCGGTACTTCGCTAACCGAATGATGATGGTCCTACCAATCAATCAAAATAACGTTCGGCAATATAACTAATGTCCAATAGTATGACTATAACATCCCATAATAGTATGACTATAACATCCCTAAAGTATGTTACATCATAGTAGATTAAGTTCAATGTATTATGACTAAGGTGCAAAAGTATAACTAACGTCAAGAAACGCAGAGGTCAAATTCTATAACGCATTTCCATCCTAGAGAGTATGATTCTTGTTATGGACTCAAGACCTGCGTCACGTTTATAAACTTTCACTACAAATGTTCAAAAGAATGAGACAAGCAATAAACGGCTCCGGAAATCTCTATTGACAAAAAAAAAAAAAAAAGCAGAACTACGACATATTCGTTTATTTGTTGACGTATAGTTACATGTGATTGTTTGAAGATGTTGATGAGAGTGTGTTTGTCATCACTTATAACCTCTGCTCTAAATAGTACAGCCTGCGTCAAAGTTTCAAGTGTTGTTTAGGGCGAAACACGCAATAACAAAGTACTGTAGTTTTACAAAATACAAAAACTGACAATAAACAGCAACGTTTCGACCAAAAGGCTTTATCAAGCAAACGATACAACAGGAGTGACGAATTTCACAGTACACTACATATAGACTACGATAGACATATTCCAACGGGCATGCTATTACGTGTTTCGCCATTTTCCATAGTTTTACTGCAGTCTCATCCTATATCGATATTACTAAGTGTTGTTTAAACAGGTCTGTGCGGTATATTTTCTTAGTATGATGCAGGTCTTCGAAATGCCACACATTACATTTTTTTTCTTTAAAATAACCTTCGATTGTGATTTTTTTTAAACTGCACAAATTTTACGAATACTAAATCGTGTACATCAATATCGGAATAACACAGACCAAATAGAAAAGCGTTGAATGGTTCAAATTGTATTTTGATTTTGCTGCTTATGCCGCCCTGTTACAGTCGCCTCTTTGTATTATAGCACGGCACTGTCCTGTGTTTATGTTGTCAATGTTTTATTTTTGTTACAGTTTACTGTTTCCTACACCAAACCATAGTAGCAGCCATTTTAGAAAAACAACCATCATACACGTTGAGGAGTTGGTTGAATTCGTTGTCTCTAGCATTAGACAACCAAAAATTAACATTGCAGATGAAGATTCAAATATATCGAGCCTGTGTAATTAGCTCTTTACTATATGGCTCAGAAACATGGACAGCCTACTCAAGACACGAGAGAAGACTTAACATCTTTCACCTTCGATGTCTACGCAAGATTATGAACATCAGGTGGTTCGACAAGATAACCAACTCTGAAGTACTGCAACGTGCAACTTACCTTCAATCATGGGCGTGCTCAGCAGTAGAAGACTTAGATGGCTAGGGCGTGCTCAGCAGTAGAAGGTTTAGATGGCTAGGGCGTGCTCAGCAGTAGAAGGTTTAGATGGCTAGGGCATACTCAGCAGTAGAAGACTTAGATGGCTAGGGCATACTCAGCAGTAGAAGACTTAGATGGCTAGGGCGTGCTCAGCAGTAGAAGGTTTAGATGGCTAGGGCATACTCAGCAGTAGAAGACTTAGATGGCTAGGGAATGCTCAATAGTAGAAGACTTAGATGGCTAGGGCATACTCAGCAGTAGAAGACTTAGATGGCTAGGGCATACTCAATAGTAGAAGGTTTAGATGGCTAGGGCATACTCAATAGTAGAAGGTTTAGATGGCTAGGACATACTCAATAGTAGAAGGTTTAGATGGCTAGGGCATACTCAATAGTAGAAGGTTTAGATGGCTAGGGCATACTCAATAGTAGAAGGTTTAGATGGCTAGGACATGCTCAGCAGTAGAAGGTTTAGATGGCTAGGACATACTCAATAGTAGAAGGTTTAGATGGCTAGGACATACTCAATAGTAGAAGGTTTAGATGGCTAGGGCATACTCAGCAGTAGAAGGTTTAGATGGCTAGGGCATACTCAGCAGTAGAAGGTTTAGATGGCTAGGACATGCTCAGCAGTAGAAGGTTTAGATGGCTAGGACATACTCAGCAGTAGAAGGTTTAGATGGCTAGGACATGCTCAGCAGTAGAAGACTTAGATGGCTAGGACATGCTCAGCAGTAGAAGACTTAGATGGCTAGGACATGCTCAGCAGTAGAAGGTTTAGATGGCTAGGGCATACTCAGCAGTAGAAGGTTTAGATGGCTAGGACATGCTCAGCAGTAGAAGACTTAGATGGCTAGGACATACTCAGCAGTAGAAGGTTTAGATGGCTAGGACATACTCAGCAGTAGAAGACAGATGGCTAGGGCATACTCAGCAGTAGAAGACTTAGATGGCTAGGATATGCTCAGCAGTAGAAGACTTAGATGGCTAGGACATGCTCAGCAGTAGAAGGTTTAGATGGCTAGGGCATACTCAGCAGTAGAAGGTTTAGATGGCTAGGACATGCTCAGCAGTAGAAGACTTAGATGGCTAGGACATACTCAGCAGTAGAAGGTTTAGATGGCTAGGACATACTCAGCAGTAGAAGACTTAGATGGCTAGGGCATACTCAGCAGTAGAAGACTTAGTTGGCTAGGCATGCTCAGCAGTAGAAGACTTAGATGGCTAGGGCATGCTCAGCAGTAGAAGACTTAGATGGCTAGGGCATGCTCAGCAGTAGAAGACTTAGATGGCTAGGACATACTCAGCAGTAGAAGACTTAGATGGCTAGGGCATACTCAATAGTAGAAGACTTAGATGGCTAGGGCATACTGAGCAGTAGAAGACTTAGATGGCTAGGATATACTCAGCAGTAGAAGACTTAGATGGCTAGGACATGCTCAGCAGTAGAAGACTTAGATGGCTAGGGCATACTCAGCAGTAGAAGGTTTAGATGGCTAGGACATACTCAGCAGTAGAAGACTTAGATGGCTAGGGCATACTCAGCAGTAGAAGACTTAGTTGGCTAGGCATGCTCAGCAGTAGAAGATTTAGATGGCTAGGCATGCTCAGCAGTAGAAGACTTAGATGGCTAGGACATACTCAGCAGTAGAAGACTTAGATGGCTAGGGCATACTCAATAGTAGAAGACTTAGATGGCTAGGGCATACTCAGCAGTAGAAGACTTAGATGGCTAGGACATGCTCAGCAGTAGAAGGTTTAGATGGCTAGGACATACTCAGCAGTAGAAGGTTTAAATGGCTAGGGCATACTGAGCAGTAGAAGACTTAGATGGCTAGGACATACTCAGCAGTAAAAGGTTTAGATGGCTAGGACATACTCAGCAGTAGAAGACTTAGATGGCTAGGGCATACTCAGCAGTAGAAGACTTAGTTGGCTAGGGCATGCTCAGCAGTAGAAGACTTAGATGGCTAGGGCATGCTCAGCAGTAGAAGACTTAGATGGCTAGGACATACTCAGCAGTAGAAGACTTAGATGGCTAGGGCATACTCAATAGTAGAAGACTTAGATGGCTAGGGCATACTCAGCAGTAGAAGACTTAGATGGCTAGGGTATACTCAGCAGTAGAAGGTTTAGATGGCTAGGACATACTCAATAGTAGAAGGTTTAGATGGCTAGGACATGCTCAGCAGTAGAAGGTTTAGATGGCTAGGACATACTCAGCAGTAGAAGGTTTAGATGGCTAGGACATGCTCAGCAGTAGAAGACTTAGATGGCTAGGACATGTTCAGCAGTAGAAGACTTAGATGGCTAGGACATACTCAGCAGTAGAAGGTTTAGATGGCTAGGGCATACTCAGCAGTAGAAGGTTTAGATGGCTAGGACATGCTCAGCAGTAGAAGACTTAGATGGCTAGGACATACTCAGCAGTAGAAGGTTTAGATGGCTAGGACATACTCAGCAGTAGAAGGTTTAGATGCTAGGACATACTCAGCAGTAGAAGGTTTAGATGGCTAGGGCATACTGAGCAGTAGAAGACTTAGATGGCTAGGACATACTCAGCAGTAGAAGGTTTAGATGGCTAGGGCATACTCAGCAGTAGAAGGTTTAGATGGCTAGGGCATACTCAGCAGTAGAAGGTTTAGATGGCTAGGGCATACTCAGCAGTAGAAGACTTAGTTGGCTAGGGCATGCTCAGCAGTAGAAGACTTAGATGGCTAGGACATACTCAGCAGTAGAAGGTTTAGATGGCTAGGACATACTCAGCAGTAGAAGACTTAGATGGCTAGGACATACTCAGCAGTAAAAGGTTTAGATGGCTAGGACATACTCAGCAGTAGAAGGTTTAGATGGCTAGGACATGCTCAGCAGTAGAAGACTTAGTTGGCTAGGGCATGCTCAGCAGTAGAAGACTTAGATGGCTAGGGTATGCTCAGCAGTAGAAGACTTAGATGGCTAGGACATACTCAGCAGTAGAAGACTTAGATGGCTAGGGCATACTCAATAGTAGAAGACTTAGATGGCTAGGGCATACTCAGCAGTAGAAGACTTAGATGGCTAGGGCATACTCAGCAGTAGAAGTCTTAGATGGCTAGGACATACTCAGCAGTAGAAGGTTTAGATGGCTAGGACATACTCAGCAGTAGAAGTCTTAGATGGCTAGGACATACTCAGCAGTAGAAGGTTTAGATGGCTAGGGCATACTCAGCAGTAGAAGACTTAGATGGCTAGGACATACTCAGCAGTAGAAGGTTTAGATGGCTAGGACATGCTCAGCAGTAGAAGGTTTAGATGGCTAGGGCATACTCAGCAGTAGAAGACTTAGATGGCTAGGACATACTCAGCAGTAGAAGGTTTAGATGGCTAGGACATGCTCAGCAGTAGAAGGTTTAGATGGCTAGGACATACTCAGCAGTAGAAGACTTAGATGGCTAGGGCATACTCAAAAGTAGAAGACTTAGATGGCTAGGGCATACTCAGCAGTAGAAGACTTAGATGGCTAGGGTATACTCAGCAGTAGAAGGTTTAGATGGCTAGGACATACTCAATAGTAGAAGGTTTAGATGGCTAGGACATGCTCAGCAGTAGAAGGTTTAGATGGCTAGGACATACTCAGCAGTAGAAGGTTTAGATGGCTAGGACATGCTCAGCAGTAGAAGACTTAGATGGCTAGGACATGTTCAGCAGTAGAAGACTTAGATGGCTAGGACATACTCAGCAGTAGAAGGTTTAGATGGCTAGGGCATACTCAGCAGTAGAAGGTTTAGATGGCTAGGACATGCTCAGCAGTAGAAGACTTAGATGGCTAGGACATACTCAGCAGTAGAAGGTTTAGATGGCTAGGACATGCTCAGCAGTAGAAGGTTTAGATGGCTAGGACATACTCAGCAGTAGAAGGTTTAGATGGCTAGGACATGCTCAGCAGTAGAAGACTTAGATGGCTAGGACATGTTCAGCAGTAGAAGACTTAGATGGCTAGGACATACTCAGCAGTAGAAGGTTTAGATGGCTAGGGCATACTCAGCAGTAGAAGGTTTAGATGGCTAGGACATGCTCAGCAGTAGAAGACTTAGATGGCTAGGACATACTCAGCAGTAGAAGGTTTAGATGGCTAGGACATACTCAGCAGTAGAAGGTTTAGATGGCTAGGACATACTCAGCAGTAGAAGGTTTAGATGGCTAGGGCATACTGAGCAGTAGAAGACTTAGATGGCTAGGACATACTCAGCAGTAGAAGGTTTAGATGGCTAGGGCATACTCAGCAGTAGAAGGTTTAGATGGCTGGGCATACTCAGCAGTAGAAGGTTTAGATGGCTAGGGCATACTCAGCAGTAGAAGACTTAGTTGGCTAGGCATGCTCAGCAGTAGAAGACTTAGATGGCTAGGACATACTCAGCAGTAGAAGGTTTAGATGGCTAGGACATACTCAGCAGTAGAAGACTTAGATGGCTAGGACATACTCAGCAGTAAAAGGTTTAGATGGCTAGGACATACTCAGCAGTAGAAGGTTTAGATGGCTAGGACATGCTCAGCAGTAGAAGACTTAGTTGGCTAGGGCATGCTCAGCAGTAGAAGACTTAGATGGCTAGGGTATGCTCAGCAGTAGAAGACTTAGATGGCTAGGACATACTCAGCAGTAGAAGACTTAGATGGCTAGGGCATACTCAATAGTAGAAGACTTAGATGGCTAGGGCATACTCAGCAGTAGAAGACTTAGATGGCTAGGGCATACTCAGCAGTAGAAGTCTTAGATGGCTAGGACATACTCAGCAGTAGAAGGTTTAGATGGCTAGGACATACTCAGCAGTAGAAGTCTTAGATGGCTAGGACATACTCAGCAGTAGAAGGTTTAGATGGCTAGGGCATACTCAGCAGTAGAAGACTTAGATGGCTAGGACATACTCAGCAGTAGAAGGTTTAGATGGCTAGGACATGCTCAGCAGTAGAAGGTTTAGATGGCTAGGGCATACTCAGCAGTAGAAGACTTAGATGGCTAGGACATACTCAGCAGTAGAAGGTTTAGATGGCTAGGACATGCTCAGCAGTAGAAGGTTTAGATGGCTAGGACATACTCAGCAGTAGAAGACTTAGATGGCTAGGGCATACTCAATAGTAGAAGACTTAGATGGCTAGGGCATACTCAGCAGTAGAAGACTTAGATGGCTAGGGTATACTCAGCAGTAGAAGGTTTAGATGGCTAGGACATACTCAATAGTAGAAGGTTTAGATGGCTAGGACATGCTCAGCAGTAGAAGGTTTAGATGGCTAGGACATACTCAGCAGTAGAAGGTTTAGATGGCTAGGACATGCTCAGCAGTAGAAGACTTAGATGGCTAGGACATGTTCAGCAGTAAAAGACTTAGATGGCTAGGACATACTCAGCAGTAGAAGGTTTAGATGGCTAGGGCATACTCAGCAGTAGAAGGTTTAGATGGCTAGGACATGCTCAGCAGTAGAAGACTTAGATGGCTAGGACATACTCAGCAGTAGAAGGTTTAGATGGCTAGGACATACTCAGCAGTAGAAGGTTTAGATGGCTAGGACATACTCAGCAGTAGAAGGTTTAGATGGCTAGGGCATACTGAGCAGTAGAAGACTTAGATGGCTAGGACATACTCAGCAGTAGAAGGTTTAGATGGCTAGGGCATACTCAGCAGTAGAAGGTTTAGATGGCTAGGGCATACTCAGCAGTAGAAGGTTTAGATGGCTAGGGCATACTCAGCAGTAGAAGACTTAGTTGGCTAGGGCATGCTCAGCAGTAGAAGACTTAGATGGCTAGGACATACTCAGCAGTAGAAGGTTTAGATGGCTAGGACATACTCAGCAGTAGAAGACTTAGATGGCTAGGACATACTCAGCAGTAAAAGGTTTAGATGGCTAGGACATACTCAGCAGTAGAAGGTTTAGATGGCTAGGACATGCTCAGCAGTAGAAGACTTAGTTGGCTAGGGCATGCTCAGCAGTAGAAGACTTAGATGGCTAGGGTATGCTCAGCAGTAGAAGACTTAGATGGCTAGGACATACTCAGCAGTAGAAGACTTAGATGGCTAGGGCATACTCAATAGTAGAAGACTTAGATGGCTAGGGCATACTCAGCAGTAGAAGACTTAGATGGCTAGGGCATACTCAGCAGTAGAAGTCTTAGATGGCTAGGACATACTCAGCAGTAGAAGGTTTAGATGGCTAGGACATACTCAGCAGTAGAAGTCTTAGATGGCTAGGACATACTCAGCAGTAAGGGTTTAGATGGCTAGGGCATACTCAGCAGTAGAAGACTTAGATGGCTAGGACATACTCAGCAGTAGAAGGTTTAGATGGCTAGGACATGCTCAGCAGTAGAAGGTTTAGATGGCTAGGGCATACTCAGCAGTAGAAGACTTAGATGGCTAGGACATACTCAGCAGTAGAAGGTTTAGATGGCTAGGACATGCTCAGCAGTAGAAGGTTTAGATGGCTAGGGCATACTCAGCAGTAGAAGACTTAGATGGCTAGGACATGCTCAGCAGTAGAAGGTTTAGATGGCTAGGGCATACTCAGCAGTAGAAGACTTAGATGGCTAGGACATGCTCAGCAGTAGAAGGTTTAGATGGCTAGGACATACTCAGCAGTAGAAGGTTTAGATGGCTAGGGCATACTCAGCAGTAGAAGACTTAGATGGCTAGGACATACTCAGCAGTAGAAGGTTTAGATGGCTAGGACATGCTCAGCAGTAGAAGGTTTAGATGGCTAGGGCATACTCAGCAGTAGAAGACTTAGATGGCTAGGACATACTCAGCAGTAGAAGGTTTAGATGGCTAGGACATGCTCAGCAGTAGAAGGTTTAGATGGCTAGGGCATACTCAGCAGTAGAAGACTTAGATGGCTAGGACATGCTCAGCAGTAGAAGGTTTAGATGGCTAGGGCATACTCAGCAGTAGAAGACTTAGATGGCTAGGACATGCTCAGCAGTAGAAGGTTTAGATGGCTAGGACATGCTCAGCAGTAGAAGGTTTAGATGGCTAGGACATATGCAAAGAATAGACAATGGCCACATTCCAAAACAAATGTTGTCCTGTGAACTTTCGGAGGGGAAGAGGAACCAAGGCAGATCACTACTCAGATATGAAGATGTCTGCAAGGCCTCAATGAATAACTTTTCTATCGGTCTCAGCAAATGGGGAAAAACTGGCTGATGATCGAGATGTATAGAACACAGCATTGCGCAAAGGTGCAGAATCTATTGAAGAGAAATTTAGGGATGAGCTGAAAGACAAGAGAGATGAGCGAAAATTTAGAAGTTGTCACAGTGAAACACTTGCCAATTGACCGTCTGTAAAGACGAAAAAGGCCATATTATTGTCTCTAGAAAACTACTAAAACAGAACGAAGCAAAACAGTTCTCAATTACAAAATCACATAAACAAAATAGCGACAAATTAATGATTTACAATTGTTTGCTTACATTATTATATTTAACCAAACAAAAACATGTTTCGAGCTTGACATGTCTCAACTCTGATGGCCTCTCTATGACCAATCAGATCTAACATCATGCTACAGTATAACGCCAGATGTGGTACTTTTAAGTGGGATTTTTCTTTTTGTAAAATCTTCAGTTACCTGTCTGAACAAATTTGTGACCTCTTGAATAATTAAACTCAATTCAATGGAGGAGATATAGATTGAGCAAGTTGACCAGGACAGAGCGGTATGGAGAAATGTTTTGCAGGCCCTATGTAACGTATAAATACACACACAAATATATATAAATATATATATATACGAGTGCGTGCGTCGTGTGGATAATACGTAAAGACTTGCCGAAATTACAATGTGTCTGTCCTACATGGTGTTGGGGCCTAACGGGATGGAAACGTTCTCACGTTCTCCGAACAAAAGCCCCATATAACACAAAGAGTGGCTAACTTGGTAGTTAAGAACAAATGGAAATAACATCAATAAACATGTTTCGAGCTGATCTTCAGATATATATTATAAGATAGTGATCAGTACACATTACAGCGGAAATGGCAATGATAAAGTAGTACTATTAAATGCTGATAAATGTTTTTAAGGAAAGAAAGGAAGCATCGAAACCCTGAAACGAACTTTACCGAGAGAGGCATGAAATATAATCAGTTCCAAAGAATATATTGCCCAAGAGAGAACGGTATAGAGAAATTGATTGCATGCCCTATATAACGTATAACAGCACAAGAGATGAATATGGCGATATCTTCACACATATAAATGTTCACAAGGCCATATATTTAATTTATGACATTCAATCTTCACGATAGTCGTTATATTCATCATCTCATTTTGTCATCAACATCATCATTGTTATCATCATTATTGTCATCGAAACAACGGTTTGTTCCCCACGTGGAGCGATCGGGAGTCGTCCAGAGATCCATGGTCTCACTCTAGGTGAGATCGAGTTTTTAATCCGATCGAAGACGGACGATAAATAATAGCGTCAATTTGAGCAAATAAAAGACCCCTTACAGATGAAACTCATTGAGTAGACTGCAAAGCCACTGCATGGTCAAAATTCATTGAAAGATTAAAATAAAATTCACACAACAATTTCACGATCTTTAAAATTACACCAGAAACCCTTGCAGGTGTTACGAAGTTCGTGCAATTCCGTTGAGATCTTCACGTGTAAAATAAGTGAACGGAGTACACATGATTATTCACGGAAGTGCAATAATGATGATCCAATCAATCAAACAATTAATTCAAGGTAACGTGATGTTCACCTGATTCCGACCTACTGTAACTATCTGTTAGTTTGAAGTCATGGCCTGGTGAACTACATTGATCATATCACAACAAACAGGAAATGAAGAGACTATCTGAAAGATTTGCAATACAAGTATCAATCAATCAATCAAGTGCCATGTATGCCAGCGTAGGCGATCATTGTTCTCTCCAACTCATTCTCTCTCACTCCCTAGTGCAGTTCATCAGTTCTGACGCCAACCTCTTTTCGAACCACAATGTTAGACCATCAAAAATCTTCTTCCTTGCCTTCCACGATCTCTCCTTCCCTATATTATCTATATATCTTACCCTTTGTCACCAAGTGTTCCAAACCTTTACTTCACATTTTGTCTACGAAGAACATTGATTATCTATTTTTTTCATCAAGTTTTGGCTGTGTACAAGTCTTTTTTCTAAAAACCTCATAATTTTTTTTTCCTGCTGTCCATGGAATTGTCATCACTATTTTTTTTTTTTTTACAACGGAACGTGAAAACGTTTGTAAACTATCAAGCCTCATCAATCCTTCGATCGATGGCACTCCTAGTTTTGTACAAGGGTAGCCATGTGGCATTTAAAGAAGGCTCTCGACCTTCGGCTTCGATCAAGTGGGCACCATTTCCGTAACACAAGCTGAAACTTTGTGAACCCATTTAATGGACCACGTGACAGATATCAAGCGATACAGATACTACACTTTGATCTTAGCCAAAAGGCCGAGAAGCGATCACTATTATTTTTTTTTATGGGGCCCGTCCCAGATGTGCCATACCAGGTGAACCCCGTACAACGGAACGTGAAAACGTTTATAAAACTATCAAGCCCCATCAATCCTTCGATCGATGGCACTCCCAGTTTTGTACAAGGGTAGCCATGTGGCTTAATGAAGGCTTCCGACCTTTCGCTTCGATCAAATGGGCACTAGTTCCGTAACACAAGCTGATATCTTTGTAAACCCATATAATGAGCCACGTGACAGATATCAAGCGATACAGATACTACACTTTGATCTTAGCCAAAAGGCCGAGAAGCGATCACTATTCTGTAAAACCACATCTCTTTGGCTTCCAGCGAACGTTTATTCTCCTTTAACTGCCATACCAAAGTTTTGAGTCTATATAGTATTTTATTAATAAAAAGTAAAGGAATCTGTTTCATGCCATGAGAAATACTCTGGCCCGTATTTTTTTAATCAACGCCACACGATGGGTGATGCGGACAACATCTTGTCGGCCACTTCTTCTCTAGTACTTCCCACTACTTCTCTAGTACTCAAAATGAAGTTGATGGGAATAGATATATTTTAAAATTAATTGTCCTCCTACACTTACCAAGGGAACCAAATATGGTCTAATGTTGTTAAAGAAAACCGGAAGCCGGAAGTGATTGTCTGTTATTGAGTGAGCGGAGAAGCACTTGGTTACTTTGAACACTACCAGTATCTGTAACAGTTCTACACTTAATAGCGACGAGGTGTATATACTATATCATTATTATTACTTCAACAATTATTTTGTTCTTTTACTGTAATGTATCTAAACAGATAAAGTGTCTTTCTGAAGAATGATGTTGATTTAGAAATACGGTGAAATTGAGGGTTCACAAAAGTAACAAAATACGAAATTGAAATGAATTGAGTAATTAATATAGACAAGCAAGAGTATCACTTCTTTAAATAGCAAACTATCACTGTTTTCAATCTCCAATTGAGTAGAATTTGCTCCCTGGGCCAGGCGCTGGAGTTTGTACTTTTTACTCTAGATTGGTGAATCTCATGGTTTCTGGGCTTTCTTTGTAATTCTAGAGGACTGCTTGACTGAGTCAAAGGGATGGTGGGTACAATGTCACTATCTGAACACTCCTCTACTCTGGAGGAGACTTTTCAGTAACTCAACCAGGTTGGCGAAACTCCACTTCAAGAGGTAGAATCATACACATATTTGGGTAGCAATGTAGACGAAGAGTAAAGAATAAAGATATAAGAATACAGAAGGCAAGAGAAAATTTCACAGCACTAAGAAATTTGTGGAAGTCTAAAGAAATCAAATCTAGAACCAAAATTTGAATATTTAAATTCAATGTTAAAGTAGTTCTGCTGTATGGATCAGAAACATGTTGAACGACTAAAACAATAACTAATATATTGCAAACAATCAACAACTGGTGTCTGCACAGAATAGAGGGACTGAGATGGTATGATAGGGTCACAAATGAGGATCTAATGGAGACAACAAGACAGATTTCAGTGAAGAAAAGGCGCTTATGCTTCTACACATGGAGCGTTAAAAGATGAAAAGTCTGATATCTAAAGTATCATTATTAAAGAATGTGTTTATTATTTTAGTTAATAATAATTAGCACAGGAATTACTACATACAGGGCAGATCCATAGATGCTCAGTCTTTTTCAGCGGAATGTGTGTATACTGATGGTTCCTGTAGCTAATTCGTTAAACATACCCATTAGTCTGCTTCTCAGAAACCCAGTCTACTTATGCAGTTTTTGATTTCTTCTCCGAGCGCTCAATATTGATCACTTGTTAACCACTCTGTGTGATTTGAATGTGATCTGAGCCTAAGAGCGATTGTACATTGTGCCAGTTATGCGCCTACAAGTAGGCCAGCACATCTGATTTCTACTACGCTTTTTATTTACTAGGGTAGCTTCCCTAGGTCCTACATCAGTTGTCTCTTAATACATGCCTTGTAGGTCGCAGTGGTACTATTCTTTGCTTCCTTTGCGAGCCGCGGCACCACATGGGCGATCTTTGATTTAAAATTCCATCATTCTCATTCGAGATGTATAATCAGTTGTAGTATCCTGACCCATAAGATTGTTGCTTAACAACTGCAATATGTCTGCCATATCTGTTTACAAGACCCAGACTACAAATAATGTAAATTCAATCCTCATTATATATTTTATTGTGTAGCTTTGCTTTATTTATGCTTGCAAATTGGGTAACATATTGACTGTTAAATCTCAGCACAGAATCAAGTTAGGTTGTATTTGAAGATGTCTTTGAGCCCAAGTGCAGGTCAGGGCTCTATTCAGGTCAGATGGAATCCTAAAAATCTTGAGATCAGAACTAAGTCTGTGGAAAAGACATTAGAACCTTTGGTAACTCAGGTAAGTCTCAGATAACACCAAATCTCAGATAAATCTCACTTGATATTTCTATGAGTAAAAAAAAGACAATTAAATTTCATATGCCAGATATTTTATAATCTACGTTTGTTGCCTCCGATAACACTAGGTCGCCGAGATAAGGTACAAATTTGAGGAAATCAGACCACAATCGCCACATGCTAGCATTCCAGTATTGTTAGATCAAGAGAAATTCATTTTTAAAAACAACACAACTTGCTAAATCAAGGTTATATTATGTGACAAATTCAGTTTAACATTAAGGAATATCAGTATTATTACATGCTAAATCAAGGTTATATTATGTGACAAATTAAGTTTAACACTAAGAAATATCAGTATTATTACATGCTAAATCAAGGTTATATTATGTAACAAATTAAGTTTAACACTAAGGAATATCGGTATTATTAACATGGTAAATCAAGGTTATATTATGACAAGTTCAGTTTAACACTAAGGAATATCAGTATTATTACATGCTAAATCAAGGTTATATTATGTGACAAATTAAGTTTAACACTAAGGAATATCAGTATTATTACATGTTAAATCAAGGTTATATTATGTGACAAATTAAGTTTAACACTAAGGAATGTCAGTATTATTACATGTTAAATCAAGGTTATATTATGTAACAAATTAAGTTTAACACTAAGGAATATCAGTATTATTACATGCTAAATCAAGGTTATATTATGTGACAAATTAAGTTTAACACTAAGGAATATCAGTATTATTACATGCTAAATCAAGGTTATATTATGTGACAAATTAAGTTTAACACTAAGGAATGTCAGTATTATTACATGCTAAATCAAGGTTATATTATGTGACAAATTAAGTTTAACACTAAGGAATGTCAGTATTATTACATGCTAAATCAAGGTTATATTATGTGACAAATTAAGTTTAACACTAAGGAATATCGGTATTATTACATGTTAAATCAAGGTTATATTATGTGACAAATTAAGTTTAACACTAAGGAATATCGGTATTATTACATGCTAAATCAAGGTTATATTATGTGACAAATTAAGTTTAACAATAAGGAATATCGGTATTATTATCATTTTCATCAATAAATAACCATTGAC
The DNA here is from genome assembly GCA_020796225.1 of Arion vulgaris. Lineage (NCBI taxonomy): Eukaryota > Metazoa > Mollusca > Gastropoda > Stylommatophora > Arionidae > Arion > Arion vulgaris. Next base: position 40,040,138 of record CM036756.1, read on the forward strand.
TCGTAGAATTGTGCAAAATTGCAGAAAACCTTGCAGTTTTCTATCAAACACTTCTAAAAACCAACCCCATTAAGCAATATGTTGGTTATTCGGTCTAAGCTAGTCGGCCTTATATTGTCAGGGGTCACGGTTGATTCTATTGGAAATCTTTAGAAACATCACAAATAACTCAATTCAAATCTGTTAGTAATGTTTATATGTTATATGAAGATATTTCTTATTTGTAGTCATTTTGCAAATCTGTGTTCCACCTTAAGTAAATAATTTAATATTAAGTTAATCTCAGTAAAGAGAAATATAATATTCAGTGCATCCAACAGGTAACAACACTTGTGAACCAGAATGGACCTTCCAGCAGGAAGAAAGGGAGGTCAAAAAAGGCTCATGTTCTTAGTGCTGCTGTGCAGAAAGCTACAGAGAATTTTATCATTCAAGGAGACCAGATAGCACATGACTTTCCAGAGGTTGAAAATGATATGTTGGCTGCCGTTGATGAAGTTAGAAGAACTGGTGGGTGTATTATATTTAACTTCTATTGAGTACCCTGTGCTTAAAAATGTCTTGGCTTTCATTACTTTATGTCCTGAAGTTCTTCTACTTCTGGTTAAAACAAAGAAAACACCCATCAAAATCAAATATATACTTATTTTGCCAACTTCTTTTGTTGGTAGTTGAAAATGAAGATTATATTTTTAAATGCAATTTAGTTTTCTCAACCATAGGCAGAACCATGTGTCTTCTAAGATTAATTCTACTGACCATAGGCAAAGGTTATCTGAGTATGTGTTGTTTTGTTATAGTAAAATAATATAGCCTAAATTTAGATCAACGTTTATACTACCAGTGTAAGTTTTGCTTAGTGTTCCAGAAGTAGACTTTAGTTTGACAGGTCTTGTTCAACAACTAAATATGTACAACATAACTTAGATGTTTATAGGTATACCTTGGTATATTGATTATTTTTCTTCTTCTTTAAATGCTCCATATTGACCACTTGTTAAACCACTCCTTGTGATTTGTATGTGGCCTGAGCCTAAGAGCAATTTTACATTGTGCCAGTTATGCACCTACAAGTAGGCCAGCACATCCGATTTCTGCGATGCTTTTTATTTACTAGTGTAAATTCCCTAGGCCCCTACCTCAGTCGTCTCTTACGACATGCCTTGTAGGTCGCAGTGTTACTATTCTTTGCCTCCCTTGTGGGCCCTGGCAACACTTGGGTGACTTGATTATTTGAAAAGAATCGTCTTTCATGTGCATATTTATCTGTTTTAGTTATAGAGTGGGACAGATTAGAATTAATACATAGAGCATTCGTTTATTAAATCAAACACACAAGGGTTGTGGATTCAATCCCACACTTCTCACATGAGGAAAGGAATTGGTCCTCCTGCACATTGGGCCTAAAAACGTGAAGTGACAGGAACTTCACACCCTAAGGTCTAAAAAGGCTGCAGGGCTTTTTTTTTATCCTTGAGCTATCTATCTATGAGCTATCTATGAGCTATCTGACTATCCAGTGAAATAGTTTGATCTTTATAATTAGTTTTACAAATTACAAAGAATATTTTCTGCCATTTTTATTTTGTTTATAAGAAATTGTTGTCTTTTAAGTGCTGGTTCATTGCTTGGCACACATTTTCAAACTAAAAGGAATGAAGTTACTTTGATATAATCATGTGCACATTCTTGAGAGCTTCTTTATGGTACTGGTTAGTGCACCCTCTACTTTTGCATATGGTCCGGGTTCAATTATATAGTGGGAGTGGAATTTTTTCAGGCCGTAACGGCTCTCAGGTTGACCCATCTTCAGTTGGGTATCAGAAAAGCACTGGGAAGTAAAGGTGGCCGGCGTGGTGATGTTGACCATATCAGCCTTGTATGCCGATGATCAAAGAAAATTACAGGCCTAACACTGTATTGCCAATGTACCTGATGATATTAAAACAGGTTTAAACCGTCACATTTAAAATCAGGTTATCTGTTTCCTGGTTAGCGTGATGCTAAGGGGCTATTTAGTCAAGTTCAGTAATTCACAATTTTATTTCTATTATGTTATATCTAGGTGAGGCTAGGTGGACCATTGCGGGCGGAAAAAAATTCCACCCTTCAATGGAATTGAACCTCAGACTACATGCAGATGAAGCAAGGCACTAACCACTACGCTATCGCAGCTCACGAATGTGATGGTTTGTCTAAGATATTGAAGTGGCTAATGACCAAATAAAATTTAGGAGCCGCTGAATTGATGATTGGTGCCATATTCACTTCATATGCAACCTTTAAGTACATTCTCCTAGTCTCACTATCTTTTGGCAGTTGTCAAAATTCAGTAACAATATGAAGTGCGTATGTTTAATTTCTTAGGAGAGTCCATGGATGATGCCTCACAAGAGTTTGCTGCTGATCCTTGTTCTTCTGTAAAGAGGGGAGCTATGGTGCGTGCTGCGCGGGCCCTGCTATCTGCTGTTACACGTCTGCTTATTTTGGCTGACATGGTTGATGTGCATCTGTTATTGAAGTCTTTACATACGGTCAGTTTATATTTTGGATAACTTGTTATTTAATATGCTAGCACATTTTTATGAACTCTTGAAAGAGATTCTTAAAGTGGGCGAGCAATGGACCAGGCTGATATTCTGAATTCCCTAAGGGAGAGAGGGTGTGTAAATGTTTCAAGTAATAGTGGCAAATCTACAACCCTAACCAGACTGCAGGAATATCAAGTCAAATATGGTGTAGCTAGATAAGAATACTATACTGGTAGACAAAGAAAAATAGGAAACTAAAAAAAAATTTGTGTCGGTAGTTGTCACATACTGAGAGACATACTGAGGAGGAGATTGGAGCACTTCACTTATGGACTTATTGGTTTGATGTGCAGTGAGAATGGTCTAACTAAACTCTTCCACTAATCCAATGTGCAACGTACACACGTTCTTGGCAAAGATCAAACATATCACAAAGAGTGATTAAAATTGATCGCAAAGAAGAAGAAGAGGACTAAAACTCTTAAAGTGTCTCTAAAATGCTTCAATTTAGACACCATGTGCTGGGACAGCCTTGATCGCCAAATGTGGCGCTGCAACATCATAAGAGGAATTCACATAGCGGAGAATCGTCTTATTACTGAGATGCAGAAAAACAAGCTGAGGAATAGACACCGGTGGTAAAAGATTATGTTCGAGAATTGGACTCTACAGTCACCTCCGCATAAACCAGAGAGGTACAACAAAACATGTAAAAGACTGTTGTCATCATTGCTGGAGATGCATGGCTATTATTACAATTTTGATGTCTAAAGGCTAAAGATTGACTTCATTCCACCAGGTTTCCCCATATGTCTCTATCCCTGTTGACAGAAATTACACACCACATGCCAAGAGTGTTGCATAAAGCATGAACTCCGTAGTTCTGCCCATGTGATGCCAGGGCCCACAAGGGAAGAAAAGAATAGTACCACTGCAACCTACAATGCATGTCGTAAGAGGCGACTGATGTAGGCTCTAGGTATGCTACCCTAGTGAATAAAAAGCAGCGCAGAAATTGGATGTGCTGGCCTACTTATAGGCGCATAACTTGCACAACGTACAATCACTCTTAGGCTCAGATTACATACAAATAACACAGAGTGGTTGACAAGTAGTCGATATGAAGCGTTCGAAGAACACCGTAGTTCCAGCCACAATCCTGGGCATCTTATGAGAAAATTGCACATGTCACTTGGTCTGAATTCAAACCCACATTCGAATTCAGAATGACAGATTAACATCTTAACCACTTGCTATAGTGGTGGGTCTACAATGTGTGAACTTTGCCTGACTCCCCATACAGAAGAGTTGGGATTGGCTAGTCTTTCTTAGGATGGACAAAAAGTGAAAATTAGTAGCCTGCTGGTGACTTGTAAAATACCCAAGCTAATTCCACCTCTCAGGGGTGTAGACTGGGAAAGATTGACAGTGAGGTCCATGGTGAACAGGACTCTGCAGTTTAGTTTTCTTCTATGCAGGGTTGCAAAATCTTCCTCCCCTCCCTCCCATAAACCTTGCAGAAACCAGATATTCTAGCATACAGGTCTTTAGGCACTTTAATGGCACAACAAACTCAGACTCAAATAACATATCAACCACAAAGAGTGGTTTAACAAGTGGTTGGCGTTGAGCTAATGAAGAAGAAACCATGATGGTGCATTCAATCTCACTTATATAATCACCAGACTAGAAATATAACAGCTTATTTTGTTGGCTAACACAGCCTAAACAATATATAGAACACTAGCTCTACGATAGGACACACATTGAGAAGACTGACTGGAAGCATTGCAAGACAGGCACTGTTTTGTAAACTGCAGGGACAGAGGAGTAGGGGAAGGACTAGAAATATCTGGAGAAGTGAGCTGGAGACTGATATTAAAAGAATAAGTAAGACGTGGAAAGAATTGGAAGGGATAGCAAGAGAGAAAAAGAGCCGGAAGAAGTTTGTTGAAAAACCAGTGCTCTGTTGGGAGTTGAAAGGTAAAATGGCTCTACAATACTAAAATCAAGACTGAAACAAAATCCTAATGATTGGTAAACCCTCTTCATTACTTATTTATTTGTAAACCCTCTTCATTACTCATTTATTCCTATTATAGAATGTAACATTTTATATAATTAGTTAACAAAGTTAATATCTGTCTTTATTTTTATTATCTTTTAGGTTGAAGGTGACCTTGAACGTATCAAGAATGCTACAAGTCAACAAGAACTAATGGATCGGTTTAGAGATTTTGGAAATAGCATGGCAGAGCTAGCTGACCTTGCAGCTAAACGACAAGCAGTATGTAATAAATTATATAACTACCTTAAACAAATCAATAAAATATTTTCTGCATCTTATAATACTAGACATCTAATTATCAATGTCGCATAAAAAACCATTGCCAAGTCACTTCTTCAAGAGCGCGTAATAAGCCTACCATGGCCACAATGGGGACAAGTTTAAATCTGCATTATTGTGTTGCCAAATTCACCTATTTCATGTGAGATTATAAATTATTTCACATTTACTGTTTAATATAGGATACTGCAGTGAAAGTTCTCGGTGACATAAGAACCGCACATCCCATGTTTACTTTCTAAAAATACTTAATTTGATTTGGGGGTCACTGTGGCGTCGAAGTTAGTTGCTACAAAGTTCCAAATGTACTTGGTTCACTCCCTCGTGGAGCTATCAGGATATTTTTCCAGAAATCCCTGATCTCAAGTGTAGGTGAGATTGAGTTCCTAGTCCTATTGGAGACGGACGATAAAATGTAGGTCCAAGTTGAGCTCGTAAAATAATCCTTGGCAGTTCAAAATTGAAAAGAACAACCTAGGAAGCCATTGCCTGGGCAGAATTCATTAGAAATATAAAAAATTAAAATTCAGACAAAATATTTTATCACCATTATCTAAATTACACCGGGGATCCTTGCTGGTGCTACGGAGTTCATGCACTGCCGCCGAGATCGTCCTTTGTAAGAAAGAGATCGGAGCAGACATAGTTACTCACTGAAGTGCAATCATGATGGTTCAATCATATACTTCATTTATGAGTTCCCTATTTCCTTTGCCACTGAGTTTTAATTGTGTGTTACTACATACATACATTTGACACAAGAAATTAATTTCACACCGGTTCAACAAAGATTTCTGCGCAGCTTTGTTTTGAATATGTATAATAGCCGTCCATGCATGGCGATGATGACAACAATCTCAGATGTGTGCTGCTGCACCTCTCTGGTGCGTGCAGAGGTGACTGTAGAGTCCAATCCTAGAACAGAATCTCCTACCATAGGTGGGACATACATGATCAAGGTTAGACATGTGCGTGTGTGTGCTCTGTCTTTTCGCGCTGCTCGTTTTCTCTGTGCCTCAACAATACGATGATTCTCAGCTATTCGGGTTCCTATTTTGATTTTACAGCGCCACATTTGGTGATCTTGGCAAGGATTCCCAGCACGTGGTGTCTATATCGAAGCATTTCAGTGACACTTTAAGAGTGTGTTTAAAGCGTTTTTTCTGTCCACCAGCTGAGCGTCTGCCCCTTCAAGTTCGCCATACATCAACTGTTTTGGGATGCGTTTATCAGGCATTCGAGCAACGTGACCGACCCATCTCATTTGGGCCTTCTGCAACAGGGTGTTGACGCTTGGGATCTTTGCTCTTGTGAGGACTTTGCTGTCTGGAATTTTGTCCTGCCAGTTTATTTTTAGTATTCTGCGTAGACAGCTTGTGTGGAAATGGTTTAATCTTCTTGCATGTCTGCTATACACTGTCCATGTCTCGCTTGCATACAGTAGCTTAGTTAGCCTATGGCCTGGTAAACTTTCAGCTTTGTGGCTATGCTTATCCCCTTCCGCTCCCACACAGTGACACGTAACCTTCCGAACGCAGCACTGGCTTTGGATATCTTATTGTTGACCTCAGAATCTATGTTTGCCGATCTGGATAAGAGGCTGCCAAGATAAGCAAAGTTGTCCATTAACAGAATGTATATGTATGAATAATTCAGATGACAGTTTGAATATGTATATATCTAATGACTACAGTGTTTTAACTAGAACATCATTTACACAAAGAGGTTGATATTTATAACTAATAAGGTTGTAAACCGTAAGTATTACCAATTCGTTTTTATGGAACAGTTTACATAAATAAATACAAGACAGAAATAATTTGAAAGTTTGTGTATGTGTGCATTTATGAGTGGGTCAGAAAGACCCACTCACAATAGATAGATAGAACGGAGGTAACCGAATAAGTCAAGAAGCTCTTTGTCAGTGTCAGAAGGTGGAACAGACACTGGAGCATAACCAGCAAGACTTTTCTTTTCCTGGGTGGACTGAGAAATAATATGTGGCCACACCCAGCTGACCTGAAAACTAAGTTTTGGGAAAACCTGACAGACCTGAAGTTCACTGCCCAGTTTGTGGTCCACAGAAAATTATGTACATGACCAATCACAGAAGAAGAAAAGGTAACCTCCTTGTTGAAGTGTAAGAAAAATACAACACAGGACAAGATTCACTTATAATGCGAATGTGACAGTGCAAAGTTACTAGAAAACTACACAAATAAGTAGACGGCAACAACACATGAGGAAACATTGTATGCACTCAATAGGAAACACAGTCAGATAGTAAAGATAGAGGTCAGAAGGAAAATGGAGAACTAGAATGAATCCAGAAAGAAGACCAGCTAAAGAATGTTAATATCTGCATGCTAACTATATAGAGACAAACAGTTTACTTAGGGAATACTTACGATAATAGCTGGTTGAGCTAGATAAGTACACCATCAGTAAAGAGTAGGTTAACTGAATGTCTTAGTTACGAAACACTTGCGTACACATTTTTTCAGTTATTCATCCTGAGGCCTGCACACATTTCTCATACTTGTTCATCCTGATGTCTGCACATATTTCTAATAGTTTTTCATCTTGAGGTCCCTTACCATTTTGCATAGTTTTTCGTCTTGAAATCTACACTCATTTATATGTCTTTTATCATGAAGTGCACAAATTTCTCTTAGTTTTTTATCCTGGGTCTGCACACATTTTTCTTAGTTTTTCATTCTGAAGGTCTGCACACATTTTTCTTAGTTTGTCATCATGAAGTGCATACATTTCTCATTTTTTATCCTGGGTGAGTGACATTATAATTATTAAATAAATAAATAATAACAAAGTTCCGCTTTTGTTTATTTGTATTATATATAGTTCATTTACTTGATTTTAGGATCTGAAGGACCCTAACAGAAAAGAGGAATTAGCTTCAGCTAGAGCTACATTGAAGAAGAACAGCATGATGCTTCTTACAGCCTCGAAAGTAAGATATCGCATAAATCTATCATGATTTTTTAAAAATAAGTATGTTTCTTATTCTTTGCGTTCGTTCTTCGACCAATTTTAATCACTCTTTGTGATATGTTTGATCTTTGCCAAGAACATGTATACGTTGCACATTGGTTTGGTAGGCCCTTAAAGCGCATGACGTTTACACATTTAGGACATGTGCATCCGATTTCAGCCAAACCTTCTTAGTCGCCTCTTACGACATGTGGGGCAGGTAACAGTGGCTCTATTCTTTACACCCCAAATTTAGAAATTCACTTGCAGTGGATTCCATCTCACTGTGGTATTGCAGGCAATGAGAGTGCTGATGTCTTAGCTAAGGAGGGCAGTGCCAAAGAGCAAATTTACCAACCCTTGTCTTTTCAAGAGGTCAAAACCCTCATACAGAGAAAATCTGCAGTAGACTGGAAGACAAACACTGGATATGATTATGGAAAAGACTCCCTCAAAGACCTAAGCAGAACAGACCAGGTCATTATATTTCGACTACGCACCGGACACTGCAGACTCAACAAACACTTATACAGACTAGGAATAAGTCAAACAGCTCTCTGCCAGTGTCAGCAGGCAGAACAGACACCAGAGCATATCCTGCAAGACTGTCCTCTTCTGTGTGAGCTGAGAAGCAACATGTGGCCACACCCAGTCGACCTGAAAACTAAGCTTTGGGAAACCTGACAGACCTGAAGCTGTCTGCCCAGTTTGTGGTCCACAGTAAATTAAGCGCATGACCAGAGATCGCTGAAGAAGAAGAAGATACACCCCAAATTTGGGCCCCGGTAACCACTCTGGCGATAAGTATGTTTGATTATTTTGTTCAAAATATAGTCTCCCCTAGCAAACGTGATGGGTATGCATGCTGATGATTCCTATGGTAAAATATTCATTTATTTTTATTTATAGAAATAAAATTATAGAGTGAAAGGGTTACCAGCTTTATATAGTGTCTGTGTTAAATGTAATAAAATTTCCCAAAATACAATGTAAAAAACATCCCTATTATTGGCAGTTTATCACAAGACATGGTTTCTATTCACAACAAGAACAGTTTGGAGAGATTGTGTGTATTTTGTTACCTTTTTCATCATATAAAGAAGTGGGAGTCGCCTATAGCGAAGTTGATAACATCGTCTGTGTGTTGCCTGTGCCCGCAATGGGAGCAAAGATAGTACCACTGCGACCTACAAGAAATTTCATAGGAGGGACTGAGGTACGGACCTAGGAATTTGCCTAGTAAATAAAAGCGCAGCAGAAATCGGATGTGCTGGCCTACTTGTAGGTGCATAACTGGCACAACGTACCATTGCTTTTAGGTACAGATAACATACATATCACAAAGAGTGGTTTAACAAGTGGTCGATATAGAGCGTTTGAAGAAGATATATTAAATTAATTTCTAGTCCCATTAATACATATTGTTACACACCTTCGATATAATTTTTAGTGCTATTAACACAGGATCTTACACACCTTAGGTATAATTTCTAGTGCCAATAAGCACAAATTCTCATAAGACGTTGGTATAATTTCTTATAAATAGTCAAGTTGTTAACTGTGCTGCATTTCCAATGTATTTTATTAAGCATCTTAGTAAGAAAAAAGAACATTATATGATTGTTTATTTTTATTTCTTTTTGCTTTCATTTCAATTTCAGGTTTATGTGAGGCACCCAGAGTTAGCTGCAGCTCGAGCAAATCGAGACTATGCCTACAAGCAGCTCTGCGATGCTGTCAATGTCATCTCTGACGTGGCTCAAGCTTCTGGTCAATCTGATGCCCATCCTTATGAAGGACAGGGAGAACTGGCAGCTGCTCTAAATGAACTTGATGTAGGAGACAAAGTTTTAGTCACAAATTTACAATATTTAAAGTTGCTGATGTACTTAAATATATATGTATTACATACTTTCTCTCCAACCACGTGACGCACTTGGCGCATAGGTCAGCAACAAATGCATGCCATTTTTCTCTGTATTAATAATAATAATTCCTCTCGTACCGTTATATGTTACATAGGGCCTGCAAGTAATTTCTCCATACTGTCTATCCTGGGCAACTGCTCAATCTCCTCCATGGAACTGAGACCGATATTTCCTGCCTCTCTCAGCAAAGTTCGTTTCAGGGTCTCCTTAGGTCGACCTCTCTTTCTTGAACCCTTTGCATCCCACTTCAATGCCTGCTTTGATATTCGTTGATCATTTCTCCTCAAGGTGTGCCCAACATATCTCCATCTTCTCTTTCTTATAACAGTTGTCACTAGTGGTTAACCAGACATATCTCTGATTTCATCACTTCTCCTGAATTCATTCATTCCATTTTATATTCATTATTTCTCTGTATTACCGTTTGCTATATTGTCGCCAATGTGGTGCCGGCGCACGCAAGGGAAGCAAAGAATAGTGCCACTGCTACCTACAATGCATGTCGTAAGAGGCGACTAATGTAGGCACTAGGAATACTACCCTAGTAAATAAAAGGCAGCGCAGAAATCGGATGTGCTGGCCTACTTGTAGGCGCATAACTGGCACAATGTACAATCGTTCTTAGGCTCAAATCACATACAAATCACACAGAGTAGTTGACAAGCGGTCGATATGGAGTGTTCGAAGAAGAAGCCTGACGCTACAACCGTACAGCATCGTAGCTCTCCCTCAATCCCCACTCACTTTGCCAGGCTACAGTGCTACAGTCTGCTTCCAGGACCACCACTTGGAGGTGGGGGTAGGGTCTTGGTCAGCTCCAGCTCCCTGGCACAGCATTGTCACTTAGTTCCATTACGTCTGTGACCCCAAATTAATATCTTATTAGCCATAATTTATACTGTTACTAAATAGTACTGCAAGATTGTTGTAATACTTCAAATCAAATGTTAAGATACAGTACTACGAGGTGGTTCTAAATTTAATTCATTGCATTTTTTTAGATGACCTTAACTAACACTAGATTATTATTAATCAAATGATGAAATTTACCCAAGTGGTTACCGGGGCCCAAATTTGGGGTGTAAAGAATAGAACCACTGTTACCTGCCAAGCATGTCGTAAGAGGCAACTAAGGAGGTTTTGTTAAAATCGGATGCATGTGTCCTAAGCGTGTAGAAGTCTATGTGTTTAGAGGCCTACCAAACCAATGTGCAACGTATACACGTTCTTGGCAAAGATCAAACATTTCACAAAGAGTGATTAAAATTGGTCGTAAAGAACGAGCGCAAAGAAAGAAGAGTAATGATGAAATTATTATCTATAATTAACTAGCGTATAATGGTTAAACTTGTCTAAAGTACAATTTAGTATAAAATAATTAGAATTCCTATGTATGAATTAGAATGTATTAATAATTAAAGGGTGTTTATCTTATGATGACTAACACCAGAAATGGAATCAATGGACTCTGACAGAGCAACTAGATGATCTGGACTTCGCTGATGATATAGCCCTTCTGTCACATACACGAAATCAGATGCAGGATAAGCTAAACACATTGAATCAAAGGTCCCAGCAACTAGGGCTGAACATTCATAAGGGAAAGACAAAGATATTGAGAATTAACCAAGCAAGCGACAACTCGATCTCCTGGGAAATCCCTTCAAGAGGTAGAATCATACACATATTTGGGCAGCAAAGTAGACAAAGAGGTGGAACAGATAGAGATGTTAAAATAAGAATACAGAAGGCAAGAGGAGCTTTCATTGCACTGGGAAACATTTGGAAGTCCAAAGAAATCAAATCTAGAACAAAATTCGGATATTTAACTCTAATGTTAAAGCAGTTCTACTGTATGGGTCAGAAACATGGAGAACAACTAAAACAATAGCGCATAAATTGCAAACATTCATCAACTGGTGTCTCGCAGAATAGAGGGAATAAGATGGTATGATAGGGTCACAAATGAGGAACTTATGGAGAGAACAAGACAGATTCCAGTGAGCGAACAGGTTAAAAAAGCGCTGGCGCTGGATAGGACACACTTTGCGAAACCGGTGGGAATATAACAAGAAGGGTCCTAGCCTGGAACCCCCATGGACAGCGAAAGAAGGGGAGGCCCAGAAATACATGGAGACGAGATTTGGAGGCGGAGATCAACAATATAAAGAAGAGCTGGAGGGAGCTACAGGAGATAGCTAGAGATAGGAAGACTTGGCATGAGTTGGTTGAGGGCCTATGCCCCAACCCGGGGTAAAAAGGGCAAAGAGAGAGATCTTATGATGCGGAGACGACCTCATCAAAGGCTGGAAAACCGATAGAGAAGTTATCCGTTCTGCCTTCACTAACTCTGTCCGAGAAAGAATTACAATGACAACAGGTCTCCTGCAACGATCACTCTTGAAGGATCTAAGCTTCAAGTACCTCTGAAGTCGGCGATGCTGTCCAGATGGTTGAGGGATGCCTGTAAAAGGGTAATTTAGGTCCACGCAAAAATAAGTCAGTAGCGCAATACCAAGCGTTATAACTTTCCGCCTGAATTAACAGCAGGCGTACGAGAGATGAAAAAGAAGAGAATGTATTATATAAATTTTAATTCAATAATTAGTTTCCTGATTACCGTATGCTTTTTGTTTTGTAATTAGACAAAAGTTATATCATAATCTCGTATATGTTGCTGAAACTTAAATTGTTTATTTATAAAACAGCGTAAGATAATCATGGATCCCCTCACATACAACGAAATCCGTAGTCGTCCTTCCCTAGAGGAGAGAGTGGAGAGTATCATCAGTGGAGCAGCACTCATGGCTGATTCCTCTTGCACTCGAGATGACAGACGGGAGCGTATTGTTCAGGAATGTAATGCAGTTCGACAAGCTCTGCAGGACTTGCTTACGGAGTACATGAATAACGTGAGTCATGCTTATAACTTTGATTTTGCTTACTTAGAACTTCATGTTTAATAGGACTACAATTGTCACTCTCAATTGCTATTCTAGGCTGTCTTCTTGAGACATATTTACTGCTTTCTAGTTTCTCGACCTACTTTTCTAGTGTTCTTTATCGTATATATTCTTCTCTATACTGGAATGCTATGTTCATCCTATCCAATGATACAAAATATTTTATTTGTTTCCAGAGGATAATTCCAATCCTTTGCCATCTTATACCTGTAATATCAAGCTGTATTGGTTGTTGCCATGATCTCTTCCCCAAGTCATCAGCGGTCATTATATTTGGTGTTGTCATATTCTTGTATTTTATCTTGGCCATCAACCGACAAAGCAATTAGTGTTCATTACACCTGGTTGTGTCCTACTCTTGTATTTTTGCTTGACCAGCGAGTGACAAAACAGTCAGTGTTCATTGTCTGTTTGTGTCTTGCTTTTGTATTTTGTTTGACGAACGAGTGCGAAGCAATTCAGTGGTAATTATTTCTGGTGGTGTCGTACTTTTGTATTGTTTGCTTGAACAAAGAGTGATGGAGCATTCAGTGATCATTATGTCTGGTGGTGTCCTATGTGGCAACAACAAACTCTCTTCAACTCTCTCTCTCTTCAACCCTCTCATTCTGCAGGCATCCATTGCAAAGTACTCCATTACTACTTTGCGGCTCTTATTTCAGTTTCTATAACTTTTTATTGTTTCCATTTACTACATGTTGGTAAGAGTATGGAGTTCATATTATAATCTTCTCTGTTTTTCTACCCAACAATCCACAAATGTCATGTTTTACTTTTTTTTTTTATATTTGATAAGAATTTTGTATAATTGGTTTAATATCTTGTTGTCTGTGATAACAACACGGTTTCAGTTTGGAATATCTTCATTGCACTCCGGACATGTCCATAGAGGCTCTGATCTCCTTTGCAATATCTCCAACAGGGTCCAGCGACTGATCGTACAAGTTTGATATTGATTGATGAGCCTACTCATATACTTATGCTTTCTTTTCTGACCACTTCAATCCCAGCTCTTGCAATCTAGCAGTTACGTGGATTGGTTTAAATGAAAATCCTCTTTGCCGCCATACTCTACGAGAGCATTCAGTGTCAACTCTATCCATTGGCTGGCCCCTGATATGGTGGCAGAGCCAGCCAGCCTGTCTGCTCTCTTATTGTCTAAGACTCCAATGTGTCTCGGAACGAAGATACACAGTCACAACTATCATTAAGTATTTCAAAGGGTACCATTGTTGAGTGATATATATGAATGTATCAATTACTTCTTTATTATAGGCTGGCAGGAAGGAGCAAAGTGAGGAACTTGATCAAGCCATTGACAACATGGCTAAGAAAACTAAGGATTTGAGAAGACAGGTAAGTTCCATATTGAATTAAGAGGAGATTGCAAAGAAAAATCATGACATATCCTTTACAGGACTTCACCATCAATCACAGCAAACGAGTCGTTGATATTCTAGGCACCATTTATACGCTCTGTAACTTGCCATTGCTTTCTGAGCAGTGAAGTATATTTTTACCATTCGTAAAAATCCACAGGAATAAATTTGCTCTCAAACTGCCCTCTGCAGAGTTTTACCGGATACTCTTGGGTTGTGACCTAGCTCAGTACGGCTAAGTCACAGATGCCCACAAGAAGAGATTAAGCGATTAGAATGATTAGAACCAATGTCATTGTATTCAGAGCATACCTATTTGGCTCTCAGTTCATATCAACAGTTTGCACAAATGAAGCAGTAAGGACAGGACAGATATCATCAATGCTTCAACATCTGTTGGAGGAGACTGAACACCTGTAGGTCTATAACCAAAGTGACATGACATCGATTCAGTTACCAATTTCTTAATTTATTTACTTTGCTTCTACCCTGGAATTTAGAGGTCAACTAGAGAGAGTGTTGCTCAGTCCTATAAACTAATTTTTCCTTTAGTTCCAGTCCAGTTATTTGTCTTCCAGCGATTCTCTAATGCTACCCTTCTATCGTACTGTTGTACTTGCTGGATCCCTGACACTTTGTCTTCCAGCGATTCTCTAATGCTATCCTTCTATCGCATTGTTGAACTACCTGGATAGCTGGATCCCTGACACTTTGTCTTCCAGCGATTCTCTAATGCTATCCTTCTATCGCACTGTTGTACTTCCTGGATAGCTGGATCCCTGACACTTTGTCTTCCAGCGATTCTCTAATGCTATCCTTCTATCGCACTGTTGACTCCTGGATAGCTGGATCCGACACTTGTTTCGATTCCATGACTATCCTGTGAACTACCTGGATGCTATCCCTGACACTTTTTCTTCCATACTTGCCTTAACAATTGGTATTCATCCACATTTTGTTATTTATAGTCTTGCATAATAATATATATTCAATGTTTTTCGAATATTGCATGTTTCCAGTTACGTAAAGCTGTAGTGGATCATGTATCCGATACTTTCTTGGAGACAAGTGTGCCTTTACTGGTTCTGATAGAGGCTGCTAAGGCTGGAGATGAGAGAGGAGTAGAGGAGTATGCTCAGGTGTTCATGGAACATGCAAACAAACTGGTTGAGGTAAGTTTTTCAATGTTTAATTTCTTTAACCATGGATTAACAAAGCAGTTAGATACTACCACACCTTATGATATCATGTAGAGCAGCAGCAAAATCTCTTCACCTTGCTAGTCTCATGACCATCCTTTGCAGTGTACCCCAAATCTGACCAATACTGTGCATCTGTATCATCAATGTTTTCCATCTGCTTTTCTTTTGCTGTCCCTCTGGGGACCAGTGTGGCAGTTCTTGTGGTGGTTTCTGGGTTACTTCTGAGTATGTGACCTTTCCAGCGTTAGCATCTTCTTTTTATGACTGTCAATTACCACCTGTTTGCACCCGTTAAGTGGTTCTTGATTGCTGATTTTCAAATATTCAACAATTATTTTCTCAATATGATAGTCTGCCCTGAATATGATATACTGAGGCAAACTCACTGGCCTAACGAAGCACCACTCAACAACAAAACTACACGAACCTCAGTGCGAGCTACAAAAGACAGTGAAGTTTATACAAGAGACAATGTTGAATACATAGACAATATTTCAAGAGAACGAGAAGGAAGGATCTAGACTGTCAATATTCCATACAACCTACCTGAAAAAAAATTATCAGAATATTTTGGACAAAATTAGCAACCAAATTCTGTTTAACAGATATATTTAGGAGGAAATGTACATAGAGGTGAAGAACAGGTGTTGGAGATGGATAGGACATATAGAAGAGATCAAGAGATCATCAAGATAACAGCAAATTCCAGAGGGAAGGTGAATGAGGGGCAGACCAAAGTCGACCATGTGGAGAAGATGAAGATGTATAGTGTGGAATAGTGCTGTCCAATGCTGCACCATGGTGCCTGTGTCATACATTCCTTGCAACCTATTTTATTCCTCCTGCTTTAACGTTAATCAAAATTTCAAGACACAAATGTATGATTTGGTTTTTTTGTAAGCACAATATTAAACCAAAATTTAATTTGTTGTCGGTATTAAGTTTTCATCGATTATAATTTTTTTAGATTGTTACTATTAATATTATATTATTATTTTTATTGAAATTTCCATATGGCGTCCATGACTCCACAGTCATTAGTCAGATGTGCCACGATATATAAAAACGGATAACACTGATGTGGATCATTCTTGGGGTTCTCTGCAAGAAGGATCCGGACTGAACACTGAGATATTTTGTTGTTGCCCTGCAGGCTTCAACAAGACATGTTGGTCACTGACTGCTTTGTCAGTCTATATCCAAGGAAGACAAGAAGAAGAAATTTTATTAGCGATCACATTAACATCATAAAAAAGGGTGAAGTTATCAATGTCAAACATGGTCCCTAACTAAATCCCAAGAAAGAAAGATCACACCATGTGAAATGAACTTTTTAAGAAAAGCCATCATTGTTACAAGACGAGATAGAGAAATGAGAACATTAGAAATGTTAAGAGTTACACCATGCATCCAACATATTAGAAGATAACAAATAAAATGGTTTGGTCACCTAGTGAGAGTGAAACCAGATCTACTACCATCTCGTGCCTATACCAACTAGCAAAGCAGAGCCAGAGGAAGACCAAGAACCAGATGGATAGAGAATATCACAATAACGCTTCACAGCACATGTGAATAAGACAAGATGTGACATAAAAAGGGAACACTTTTTCATACCATAGGAAATATATTGGGGAATGCGGTGCTAGGTCCATGTTTTTCATTGACCATTGGCAGATGATGGGTGATGTAATCAATATCACAATGGCTGCCTTTACTTCCCAATGCTTTTCTGGTACCTAATTGAGGCTGACATTAATAACAGTAACATTTTTTTTACATATTTCAATGTATAATTATATGAATTGCTTTATTTGACATCAGGTTGCAAATCTTGCATGTTCAATGTCCAACAATGAAGAAGGTGTGAAGCTTGTAAGAATGGCTGCATCTGAGATTGAGAATCTGTGCCCACAGGTAATAATTCGAGTTACTTTACTCTTGTGCAGGATCAAATTTTTGTTTTAAATTGTTCCAATAAATTCCTGTTCATTATTTATAAAGCAAAAGTGTCTGCCAGATACTACATATGAGATGGTCAGAAGTGATGGCAAATGCATACTTTTGGCCCGTTCTCCTGTTATGAATTCAAGCCATTGATTGGTTTTTGCGTGGATCATTGCTTTCCTTGTCACCAGTGTCCCTCGCCATTCAGACAAGCCTTATTCCGACTTCAGAAGTACTTACAATTTAGATCCACAAGTAAAGGACAGGGTCTCCTATAGTCTATTTCTGCCTAATGAATAGAACATTAAGGATGCGGAAACACTTCAAGGGTAACACAAAAACAATGATTTTATTTCACTTCCTCTTAGAAGACCCTGGAAACAGACTAACGAATGAAACAAGAAGCAATCTGATCTCCACCATGGTGAAACCTGCTGCATGAGTTTTGCCCGACTCCTAGAAGAAAATAAATTCTTTCATCTTCAGCGTATGTTCAAAATTGTTAATGACTGTCTAGAGTACAAGACTTCTAGCATGCAACATTGCACAGTCACATTCAGTCAAGCACTTATAAAGAAAGAAATTTCCTACTTTATAACCTTTGCTATCGCCCATTTGGTGAGAGGTCCGCAAAGGGAAGCAAAGAATAGTAACACTGCACCCTTAGGCTCAGATCACATGCAAATCACACAGATTGGTTAACAAGTAGTCAATATGGAGTGTTCGAAGAAGAAGAAGTAACTGTTGCTATATATGTTAAAAGTTTGCTGGTGATCATAGCTATGTATTTCTTGTCTTGATTGTACCATCAGGTTATCAATGCAGCTAGAGTGCTGGCAGCTCGTCCACGATCAAAGGCAGCACAGGAGAACATGGATGTTTTCAAGGATGCATGGGAAAAGGAAGTCCGTCTTCTGACTGAAGCTGTTGATGACATCACGACTATACATGACTTTCTGGCAGTATCAGGTTATTGTACAATATTTGTTTTTATCTGTTGTACTCATGAATTTATCTGTTCAAGAATCAAGAATTAATGTGTTGCATTGAGTATCATCATCAGGTGCTGTGCCAGCTGGCGTAGGCATCATGGATCTCCACAAATCTCTGTTGTTGGTGTTTGCTATCAACTCAGATGTTGACGCTCTACCGTATTAAGTATATATTATACAAAGCTTAAACCATAATCTGATTCCATCAAGTCTTCCTGCTCTGGACAATAGACTGAAGTACCTTTCCATATCTTTCTGAATTTACAGTTTACCAACTCATCAATTAATCTTACAATCAATATATTTAACAGTAGCGTGTAATTTTGCCCTTATGTTGCTGAAACCTGCAAGAGGAAGCAAAGAATAGTAACACTGTGACCAATAATCTATGTCTTAAGAGGCGACTAAGGTAGGGTTCTGCATGGAGCTGACTATCCCCATGCAGTAGCAAATTTTGCATAAATTCAACCAAACATGAATAAGTCAAATAAGGGGCAAAAACCAGGTGCTTTGTGTCATCATAGGAGCAATTAAATCAACACATGTAGTAAAGATGGAAAAAATGGGGGAGGGGAATATAAGCACTAAGAAAACACAGAGACGCCCTATGTCCCAATCAGGGTTTAAAAAAGCACAAGAGGGAGTGCATATATTGTGATAATTTCATTCTTATTTGGATCCTGGACTCCCTTATTGTGGAGTTTATATTATGACTGCTGCTCCCTATCATGTATGTTGTAAAACATGACTAAGAAGGCATATGTACAGTGGAATAAAACTATCACTATATGAGCACATAACTGATTTAAGATGATCTTCCTTGACTAAAGGACTGATATCTATGTAATTTTCCATAGATTTAAAAGTGACATAAATATTCCTCTCGTACCGTTATATGTTACTTAGGGCCTGCAAGTAATTTCTCCATACCGCTCTGTCCTGCTCAACTCGCTCAATCTCATCCTTGGAATTGAGTCTGATATTTCTTGCCTCTCTCAGCAAAGTTTGTTTCATGGTTTCCCTAGGGTGTCCTCTCTTTCTTGAACCCTTTGCTTCCCACTTCAATGCCTGTTTTGATATTCTTTAATCATTTTTTTTCAAGGTATGTCCAACATATCTCCATCTTCTCCTTTTATGACAGTTGTTACTAGTAGTTGACCAGACATTTCTTTGATTTCGTTACTTCCCCTGAATTCGTCCCATTTTATGTTCATTAATTTTCACAGACGTATATTTTCAAATGCATTCCCTTACTTTCTAAAAAAAAGTTGCATACTGTGATTTATTTGTTCTTATTAAAAGTATTGCTTTTGTCCCATGTTTCAAATTTTTTTCTGAAATTTTCATAAATAGAGAATCACATCCTGGAGGATGTTAATAAGTGTGTCATTGCACTCCAAGAGAGCGATGCTGATACACTTGATCGCACAGCTGGTGCTATTAGAGGCAGGTCAGCTCGAGTGTGCATTGTTGTAACTGCGGAAATGGACAACTATGAGCCAGGACAGTACACAGAAAGAGTAATGGAAGCTGTTGTTATGTTGAGAGATCAAAGTAAGCAGATTTTCACATTCATATTCCATTTTTTTGGGGTCTTTATTTTATGTGTACATTAATAAATTACAATAGGGTGAAGGTACCAGTACAGACAGTAATCAGAGACATCACCTTCATTTTTGTCCCTTAGCACGCAGGAGTCAGTGGTAATGAATGAGCTGATAGATTGGCTGGCTTGGCTACAATATCAGGAGCTGCAATGGACCAAAATGACATTCTTAACGCATTGAGAGAGTCTTTCCTAACAGAGGAGTTTCAGGGTTGTGAATCCCACTGGCTGACCAGATTGAGTGACATGAGTGTTGATATTGGTGCAGCCTGAAAAGAACAACAAACCAAATATGCAAAGAGATTGAATAATCAACATCGAACTGGCATGTTGGGCCGCTTCTGGATTTGTTGAGTCGGAGATCGGAGCACCTATGGACGTGTCCAGAGTGCTATGATGACAGTCCTCTTATATTTCTGATAAATGATATTACAATAGCCATGTTAGCATAGGGACTAATACACTTGCTTTGTAGGTATTTGGTCTCAGGATACAATTCCAAGTAGGGGCTGTATTTTCTATGGCTGCAATGACTCTCAGATTGACCCAGCCTCAATTAGGTACCAGGCAGAACAGACACCAGAGCATATCCTGCAAGACTGTCCTCTACTGTGTGAGCTGAGAAGCAACATGTGGCCACCCAGTCGACCTGAAAACTAAGCTTTGGAAACCTGACAGACCTGAAGCTGTCTGCCCAGTTTGTGGTCAAGTAAATTAGGCATGACCAGGATCGCTGAAGAAGAAGAAGAAGAATTAGGTACCAGGGAAACACTGAAAAATTAGTGCATCCGGCATGATGTTGACCACCTCACCAATCGCTTATCAAAGAAAAATACAGACCTAACATTATTCTTCAATATACCACATGGTCTGAAAACAAATCCTACGATTTTTTTAAATTAACACATCACAGCTGCTCAATTTAGCATAAACACTATATTTCTGTATATATAATTTGATAATTAGTTTGATCTAGTTTGTCAAATTTTGTGGTCGGAAGTTATGTCGCATAAATCTGCCTGTGTGGTGCTGGGGCCCTCAAGGGAAGCAAAGAATAGTACCACTGCGACCTACAAGGCAGGTCGTAGAGGCGACTGGTGTAGGACTTAGGAAGCTACCTAGTAAATAAAAACATCGCATAAATTGAATGTGCTGACCTACTTGTAAGTGCACAAGTACAATCGTTCTTAGACTCTGATCATATACAAATCACAAAGAGTGGTTAACAAGTGGTCGACATGGAGTGTTTGAAGAAGAAGTGCCCTTAATTTATGCTTTCAGTGTATTAAATGAGTTACATGGATTATCAAAAGGGACGCACATAAAATGAGTGTGATTGTATTGTATCTTTATTCAGTCATGCCCAACTTTGCTGAGAAAGTTGAGGTAGCAGTAGATGCCCTTAGCTCAAATCCACAAAGAGAAGTAGATGAGAATGACTTCATAGAAGCTTCACGTCTTGTGTATGATGGAGTGAGGGACATCAGACAAGCTGTGCTCATGAGTGGGGTAAGGTTTAGTTTAGTCATCGGATCATCATCACTGCACATCGAACCAATTAGTCCTTAAGTGCTCTGTTCTTCTCAGTATGTCTCTGAACATGTGGCGACTAATGACACCGGTTCTTTGTTGGTTTAAAGTCGAGTGGGGTAAGGTCTTACTTTATACTTCTTTAGTGCTCCTTGCAGGTTGATACTATTATTACAGTGAAGAATAATGATTCTCCCTCAAATCTGATCCTTTTTAGTAGTAAAGAATATGAATTCCCCATCTATTCTGAAACTTCTAAAACATTACAAAATATTGATTAACCACTTTGTAATACTTTTATAATCTTCTTCATCAACCACTTCTCTAAAAATTTGTAATTGTTGCAAAATGGACATATTTGTTCTTTTTTCTGTACATGATATTCTGAGTAATCTTCTGTAGCACTTGCATTCAAAGACATTAATCAATTAAAAAATTGTTTTATCAATGTTTCACAGCCATACATAAAAATTAAAAATGTTGTTTAGCCTGTAATACCGCTTTTTAGAACGGTGTAGAACAGAGGGGACATGAGGTTGTGTAATTTAATGGCTGCATGGCTAGTGCAGTTGCTGCGAAACTGTTCCTTTTAGGATGTTTTCTTTGTGCCCAGGACAGAAAAAACTCTTTAGCTTACCGTAGATTGAGTCTGGGTCTCCCGAATGGGAGCCAGCACTCTAATCATCCATTCAGCCAGATACTCCACTTGTCATACATTGCTTTGGGAACAATTCATGCTATTCGAAATGTAGGTGACAATTTTATTACAGTAAACATATTTTTTATCTTTGTAATTGCAGGTTGATTTTGATGGATCAGATAGTGAGGGCTTTGAAGACGAATATACATATGCTCCATGTAAGTATCTCTGTATGCATCTGTTTATGAATTTATTTTGTTTATTCACAACTGCTACTGTTTATATTTATTTGTCATATACATTAGATGCTGGAGACTGTCTTCACATCCTTTCTTTCTTTCGTTCACTTGAAATATTGTCTATATATTCAATGTTGTCTTTTGTATAAACTCCACTGTCTTTTGTAGCTCACACAGAGGTCCGTGTAGATTTCTGTCAAGTGTTGTTTCATGAGGCCAATGAGTTTACCTCAGTATATCATATTTGGGGCAATCTTGAAGTATGTGCTCTGCAGTCTGATGTGCATGTACACTTGGCTGAATTGCTAATTTTGAATTTTGTATACATGTGGCTGCAGAGTCAATTGTGTCCTGTTCTAAGGTGTCTTCACATAACTGCTCTGTATCTGTGTGGATACTTGATCCCAAAGTGTTAGCCATGCAACTAGAGTTTGCCTGTTTTCAGAATGTGCGATGTGGAAGAGCTTTTGAATCTTGATTAGTGGTCTCTTAGGGGTCTCTGTGGCTTAGTGGTTAAGCCATTTGTCATGCATTCCGAAAGTTGTTGGTTTGAATCTGGATCATGCTATTCTGTTCATGAGTGTATTTGCTTGAGATCCTTAGAATTATTGCAGGAGCTACAGATTTTATCCTTTGTGCAATACTGTTGGCAAATGTCATGCCATTTCTGCGGAGAGAAACTGAGCCTCAATGGGAAACCCAGTGCAATGAAGTCATTCCTTTGTCTTTAGACTCATTAGTGGTCTAACCTTGGGATGTATACATAAGTAATGTGAATAACTTTGCATCTCATTGTAATCCATGACTCGAAATCTCTTCATTAATTCTACCAGCATAAATTAGATTATACCACTAATTTGATTTGAGTAACAAGAAGAGGCCGGTTTAGAAATGAAGACATGAGGAGAAAAGTGCGTGCAACATCAGTACTGAACTTCATCAAGAAACAACAAATTAAATGGTTCAACCACATAAGTAGATTACCAACAGACAGTGCGCCTCCAAGAGCAATGTTACTCAGATACAGTAGATACAAAGTAAAAGGTGAACCTCAGAGGTGACGAAAGACACCGCTTATAAAGCACACTCAAAGAATCTTCTAGAAATCTCTTCTTATCCTGACGCTGTGAGACAAAAGAGGATTGGAGAAAAGAAAAAAGAAGAAGAATGTATGATTGCCTATAACATGGCTGATAATGACGATATAAAAATTTATATTATACTGTAGTTGATGCATTCATTGATTTCTATTTTTCAGCAAGTGTCGCAGATCATGATGATTACTATGGCAGAAGTGATCGTGCTATGATGCGTCGCTTGCCAGAAGAGGAGAGAGAGGTGATCCAGCAGCAGGTAGAACAGTTTAGGATACAGAAGGCAGAGCTAGATAGAGAAGTAGCCAAGTGGGATGATAGTGGCAATGACATCATTGTACTGGCTAAACAGATGTGTATGATCATGATGGAAATGACAGATTTTACAAGGTTCGTAACTTTTCTTAGTATTATTTCTATATATCCGCAGAAACATAACAGAACAGTGATTATGGGGATTTTAAACTTACTTTATAAGTAATAGACGCCGAGTGGTTACCGGGCCCAAATTTGGGGTGTAAAGAATAGAACCACTGTTACCTGCCACGCATGTCGTAAGAGGCGACTAAGGAGGTTTAGCTGAAATCGGATGCATGTGTCCTAAACGTGTAGAAGTCTTATGTGTTTAGGGCCTACCAAACCAATGTGCAACATATACACGTTCTTGGCAAAGATCAAACATATCACAAAGAGTGATTAAAATTGGTCGTAAAGAACGAACACGAAGAAGAAGAAATAAGTAATAGAAATAGAGGGTGAAAGCTCTTCAGTGTGTTACTTAGAGCCAATTTTCTTATGAGGAAGTGAATCGTTGACAGCATATTATTAAATAAAGTCACTGACAGTCACAGGAATGTGATTTTGCAAAAGAATTTCACCGTCCTTTTTAAAAAAAAACCCCACAATGTTGTCATGTGAGAAAGTCAGGATACAAAAAAATCTTATCATATAGATAAGAAAAAGACAATGCCGAATTTGTGGGTGTCATGTGTTAAAAAAGGTTTGCAACAGAAGTCACTGAATATGTGAGATCGACTGATACAGGACGAAGATACTAGATAGTGATACATGAAGATACATAACAACATAAATAAAATTTGACACATAAAGCAGCACTAGGAAAAGAAAATTGTAAATTTCCAAAGGGGTCTATGCTAGCCTTGTATGGAGAATGTAGATAACATACATTTCTTAGTTAACAATAGATATCCTATGTATTTCATCCACTCAGTAAAAACATATTTCAGTCTGTTCTACAGAATGATTGACATAACGATATGCAGATATGAGGTATATGAAGATACCAACTTTGGTGCCCTCCTAAATGAACTGCTTTTTTTTCAGGTGTCCAAATATTTATTGCAACGACACACCAGTGTAGGGCCAGGGCCCGCAAGGAAAGCAAAGAATAGTACCACTGTGACCTAAAAGGCATGTCGTAAGAGGCGACTGATATATTACCTAGGAAGCTACCTAGTAAATAAAAAACGTAGCAGAAATCGGATGTGCTGGCCTACTTGTAGGCGCATAACCGAGCATAGCATAATTACTCATAGGCTCAGATCACTTTTACATCACACAGAGAGGTTAACAAGTGGTTGGGAAGAAGAAGAATTGCAATGACAGAAGAACACTTACAGAAGCACATAAACAAATTAAATAACACATGTAAAGATCACAACATGAAAATTAGCATTGAAAAAACTCAAGTTATGACAATAGCAAGAGAAGAAAACAAATATCTTCATAGCAAACTAACAACTAGGACATTGGAAAAAATTCACCTATTTAGAAAGCTTGATAACAGCAGATGAAAGAATAAGCATCGAAAAATAGCTAAGTTGCAACAAAGCAAGCCAAATCATGAGCAAAATGACACCGATACTGAAATGCAAACATGTATCTTTACGAACAAAACAAGCCATATACAATATGATCTTCATCCCAACTTAGAGCTGTCAATGTCAAACTTGGTGTCTGCTAAGAGAGCTTGAGTGCCTATATGTTTGCTATTGGTGATAGGGAGGTTGGTGTATCCACTGATGAACAATGTCGGCAATTAAAAAATTGACTAAGAGAGAGTGAGAAACGAGAATATCAGAAGCATCTTTGGTGCTATACCATGCATACAGTACATCGAGAAGCAAAGAATCAAGTGGTTCGGCCATCTAATGAGAATGGAACATTTACTACCATCACGTACCTACAATAATCGACACTCAGGACGCAGAGCACGAGGCAGGCCAAGAACACGATGGATAGATAACATCTCAGAGTCCCTGCGAAACATGGACTGACAACGTCAAACACAAAACACCTGGCACAAGATAGAAAACTAAATCTCCCACGACTCTTCACGGCAAATGTGGTTAAGATAAGATAAGTTGAAAATATAGATTTTGTGAGACTTGTTGCCAGTTTTGATTTCATAATCTGCCTGTCTGGTGCTTTACAGAGGCCGGGGCCCACTAAAGAGCACCATGGATGTTATTAATGCTGCTAAAAGAATCTCAGAACATGGAACAAATCTGGACAAGCTTGCAAGAGTTATTGCTGATCAGGTAAGCAATCATTTTACAACTGAGCTAGTGCAGCTGGTAATGTATTTAGATGTAAGTCTAGGTCTGAAGGGACATAATTAGTTATAGCTGCAGGGAAATGGACATTAGTATTTTAAATGGTTAGAGCTCTTGTTGCACATTTGAAAGGGGACAGTATCACTTCCTTCTGTATGCATGCTCCAGTCAGCCTTGTTGAAAGAAATTGATACCTGACTCATATGGAGCATAGACCCTCAACAATTGTCCTCCATTTTCCCTGGTCTCTGGCCTTTTTCTTTATTGTTTCCCAGGGTAATTCATCATTCTTAAGTTCCTCAAGCAGATTTCGTCTCCAGGTCTGTTTGGGCATCCTCTTATCTGTTTTTCTTTGAGATTCACTTTTTTTTCCGATCCAGAAGCACTTGAGCTGAAAGCTCTTCGGCTCGTGTCATGGACATCATAACCCTTTGGCTCGGTGCCACGAACACCATCAATCTGGGGAACCTGTAGCTTTTCTGCCAGTCCGCGGAGTTGAACCCGCACTTACAGAGGACTAGTCACCCGTAGTCCAACGCGCTATGAACACGCTGGGCACGTGGGCAGTTGAGATTCACTTAAGTGCTTGATGTGAGCCCTCTTCTTCTTCTTCTTTGCGTTCGTTCTTTACGACCAATTTTAATCACTCTTTGAGATATGTTTGATCTTTGCCAAGAACGTGTATACGTTGCACATTGGTTTGTGGGCCCCTAAACGCATAGACTTCTACACGTTTAGGACACATGCATCCGATTTCAGCCAAACCTCCTTAGTCGCCTCTTACGACATGCATAGCAGGTAACAGTGGTTCTATTCTTTACACCCCAAATTTGGGCCCGGTAACCACTCGGGCGGATGTGAGCCCTAATTTGTTTGAGACTCAAGTTATTTGTGTTGAACTTGTTTTTGATTTCTGTAACTGTATTATTTTTTTTTATATGGATGGATAGTTAGCCCATCGCACAACTCCCAACCTGGAGGACCACGAGGCTGTATTTAGAGTGACCTCTCTCCATTGACCTGTCCTACGTGGTAACTCCTGTCAGGAACGTTGTTCCTATTGGTATAGCTCTTCAAGTCATTGAGTTGTCTCAACCCACATGGTAAGGTCCTCATGAATGGGACCCATCATGTGCTTCTGGTGAAAGAAAAATATAGGCATAACTCTGTATTCACCAATATATTACATGGTATGAAAATGGGCTTTTACTTTTTGCTCACTTTATTAATTGTTTCTGTTATTTATTGTCACAGTCTCCTTCATTTTATTTATTTATTATCACCATTGTGGTCAAATAATCTTAGTTAGAACTGTTACATTGTGGCATGTAGGAGCTGAATTTTGAAAACTTGACATATTGTCTGGTTGCAAACTTTACCTCTCCAGAGTGGTTACCGGGGCCCAAATTTGCCCCGGATGTAAAGAATAGAACCACTGTTACCTGCCATGCATGTCTTAAGAGGGGACTAAGAAGGTTGGGCGTGTGGTTAGCTACCCCACCCCGTAAAAAAACACACTAGAAAGCTACAGAAACCACAACCAGGAAAATGCATAGCTCGACACCCGAGGAAGAAGGAGAACCCTGCAAGGAGGAGATCTGGAAAAGATGGCCTTGGATAGGTGGGCTTGGAAGTCCTTGGTTGCGACTTATTTCTCCCTGGGGGTGAAAGGTGAAGAAGAAGAAGAAACTTTACCTGATGTCTCTGTGGCTAAGTGGTTAAGCCATTGCGTTCTGAAGGTCATGGGTTCGAATTGCTGTTCTGTTCATGGGTGCATTTTTTCCAGAGACCCGTAGGATTGTTGCCGGAACTATGGAGTTTATGCTTTGTGTAATACTCTTGGCAGGGGGTGTGCTATTTCTGCTGAGAGGGACAGAGTCATATGGGGTAAATCCTGGCACAATGAATTCAATCCTTCCGCTATTTAGACCCTTTAAACCTTACCTCTTATGGTTTTTTGAAAGGGTTGCCATTAGTGAAGTTGATAACATCCTGCGCCAGTGACCTCATGCCATGGAAATTCTGGAGCTCGAGACCAGCTTAAGCGAAAACATTTATACTTGAAACCCTGATCCTTTACTTGAGGATCTAAATTACAAGTACCTCTGAAGTCAGGGTAAAACTCACCTGAATGGCAAGGGACACTGGTGATAAGAAAAGCAAGCCTTCACTCAAACATTATTTAGAGATGTCATATTACTCGCCATGACTACACTTGAATTCATAGCGGCATAAATTTTTTTTTAAATGGCTCCTTGAACAATCATCTGTGAATATTTAATTTCTATGGTTGTGAATCGACCTTGATGGACTGTAGTAATAGCCCATGTCTTACATTCGTCAAGACTGTCATATAGGTTACATGGTATATAGCTTGTTTCATTGTTTTTTTCTAATTTACTTTTTGTTTATGATTTAATTTATATTTTGGAATTATCTGAGTAAAAAGGTTGTGGTATTTACGATTATTGTACCAGCATTTTTCAGTTTGTTGAAATCCAAAGTGATCTTCTTACAGTGTCCTGAAACTCACTCAAAGAAAGATTTGGAAGCATATTTGCAGCGCATAGCACTTTACTGTCAACAGTTGAATATCACAAGTAAGGTGAAGGCTGATGTCCAGAGTGTCAGTGGAGAACTCATTGTGTCAGGGGTAAGTGCGGAAAGTTATTGTATCAGATGTAAGTGAATCACTGGTTACTGAATAAGTGGAAGAAATCACTGTATACGGGGGAGAAATGATTGATATGATAGAACCATCATCATTGCACTTCAGTAAGTAATAATGTATGCTCTGATCTGTTTCTTACACAGGAAGATCTCAGCTACAGTGCACAAACTCCATAGCACCGGCGAGGGTCCCGATGTAATTTTGAAGATGGCGAAGATATTTATGTAGGGAATTGAATTTATTTTTGATTATTTTCGAATGAATTTTGCCAGGGCAGCAGCTTTCCAGCCTGCTCTTCTCGATTTTGAACTGTCAAGGGTTCTTTTCTTCTTCTTCACTTTTCAACTCCCAGTGGAGCACAGGTCTTCAACAAACTTCTTCCAGCTCTACCTTTCTCTTGCCATCCCTTCCAACTCTTTCCATGTTTTACCTATCCTTTTAATATCAGCCTCCAGCTCCCTTCTCCAGGTCTGTCTAGGTTTTCCCCTACTGCTCTTTCCCTGCGGGTTCCAAAACATTGCCTGTCTTGTAATGCTTCCTATCCATCGCCAGCGTCTCTTCCTGAGCTCTTTCTCCACTGGTACCTGCTTAGTTCTTTCTTTGAGTTTCTGGTTTGTAATCTTATCATACCATCTCAGTCCCTAAAGTTCTTTTACGTGCTCAAATTGAACACAGGACCTATGTTTTATCATCCGTCTCTGATAGGACTAGGAATTCGATGTCACCTACACTGAGACCAGGGATCTCTGGAAAAATATCCAGATGGCTCTACGAGGGAGCGAACCTGTTACCTTTGGCATGAGAGATGAGCACCTAAGCTCTACGACACAGAGACCCCCTTGGGGGAGAAATCATTGTATCGGGTATAAGTGGGAGAAATCATTGTTTAAATAATACAGGGGAGAAAGCATTGTATCAGGTGTAAGTGGGGGAAATCATTGTTTCAGGTATAAGTGGAGAAATCATTGTTTAAGATATAAGAGGGTAACTTTTTGTGACAGGGGTAACAACAATAAGATCTTAAGTGATATTTAACTAACAAAAGCACACAGTTTATTGACCTAGCACTGCTCATGTGTGGAAGATGAACAAATAAAAAAAATAACTCCATCAAAGGGAACATAACTAAAATAACGCTAGGACGACACTGCCCGGCAGTCTCACTGAACTGAACATTTAAAAGTGGCCAGGATGAGACATGAATATTATAACAATTGCCTGATATATAAAATGGGGAAAGATTATCTTAGTAAACATGCTAGAAAAACCACCCTTTTTTAACACTATATTTTTATTACCTAAAATACCACACTATGCTGCACTGCCTTTTTGAATATGATCAACTGTCACACTATATGGCATGGCATCCACAAGGAGTTAAAGTACTTTTATTTTTGATGTACATTTGTACTTTTGTCATTAACTGTATAAGATATGTACTGCAAGTCATGTAGAATTGTTGTGTTTCCTGTGTGCAGTTAAATATTTTGTTTTGCTAGTAATGTCCTGGCAATCTGTAAACAAGACAACTGTACATTTTGTCATCGCTTCTCTCTTGCAGACTATAATTCAAAAAGCATTAGCCAGAAGCAAGGTTTTAAAATGGTTTAGTTTACAAGTTCATTTTACATTTACAGGTTTTTGTTCCAATTTTTTTATATTGTTTTTGTTTTGTATTTAATAAGTCATAGATATATTTCCTTTTTTAAAAACTGTGCATTCTGTTAATGTTTTTTTAACAATTCAACCAATGAAACCATCAGTGGTCATCACTACTTATGGCATCCTTTTGGACAGCAACAACTCCTCCATTTTTCTGGGACTACCTTTCTTGTGGTTCTCCAGGACTAGTTTTATTTTTCATTTTGACCTTCACAGTTCTTTATTAAGTTGTCTTTTGCTTTCCTCACTTTGACCTTTTCTCTGAGGTCCATAACAAGAACTTCTGATGATAATGTCAGTATCTCCTGAAAACATGGCAGATTCAGTTCAAATGTCCAATTGTTAATTTTGTATGCATATCTTCCTGTTTTCACTGAGATAACATACATATCTTGGTTTATTATTTTATGTCAAAATATTCATATGATTTTCTTCAGATAACAGATTGGGTAAAATCATGATAATCCTGCATTTCATTTTATATTTACATTTGTTTGGATGTAATAATGATACAGGATGACCAAGGAAGCAAGTGGTGCATTTAGTATGACAACAAGTAGCATGACAATGGAAGTGCTGGTGGTGACTAAGGCACTACTCTGGCTGAATTCACAAAGTGACACTCATACATACATTCTGAGTGATTGGGTATGATCTGAAAGTTGGAGTCTGGTTCGGTGTGCAGGCAATGGACTGAATCACTACAAGCATCAACAATTTGCAGAATTCCATTCATCTTCATTCCAGGGCACATTGGTGTCAATAGCAATGAGAGAGCAGATAGGCTGCTTGGCTCTGCCACAATATCAGGGTGTCAGCCAAAGGCAGTTAAAAAACCGAGAAGAGCAGGTTGAAAAGCCACTGCCCAGACAAAATTCATTAGAAAAATTGAAAATAAAATCCCTTCAAAAATATTTTCATCATCTTCTAAATTATATTGCACCGTGCGGTTCTATGGATTTTGTGCACTGACACTGAGATCTAGCTGTGTAAGAAAGAGGTCGGAGCATACATGATTACTCACCGAAGTGCAATGATGATGATCCCATCAATCAATATTTTCTGTACCCGCTTACACTTTTCCTAGTGGGTTCAAGTCAACAATGTGTCTAGTTAAATAGTTTTCTGAAAGAGTGTTCTATTCATTTCCACTTTGTTTCCTGTAATCTCTAACCGATACAGTGTCTGTACAATAAATTCTCCTTCATTTCTTTAACCTGCTGATAGTTCTGCAAACAGCTGTCCACGCAAAAGGTGGACCTCAGGAATAACAGAGGTGACGAAATGCACTGCTTAAGAAACGCACACAAAAGCCTGTTCTATAAATCTCTTCTAATCCTGATGCTGTGAGGCAAAACAGTATTCAAGAAAAGACTGAAGAAGCTGAAAGTTCTCAAATTGTTAGTTATTCTATCCTTCTTAAGATTTTAGGAAGAGTGTATTATCATCATTCTTCTTCACTCTTCTCCCCTAGGGAAGCATAGGTCCGCAATCAAGGCCTTCCAAGCCTGCCTATCCAAGGCCATCATTTCCACATCTCTCCACTCTCTCCCCATTTTCTTGCATTCTTTCTCCAGGCATTCCTGGGTCTTCCCCTACCTCTATTGCCCTGGGGGTTCCATTGGAAAGCCTGTCTTGTGATGCTGTTAGGAGTTTCCTCAGTGTGTGTCCTATCCATCGCCACCTTCTGCTCCTTATCTCTTGTTCCACCTGTCGTTGTCCTGTTCTATCCCAGAGTTCCCTGTTTGTAGTCCTGTCACACCATCGCAGGTGGAGTATCCTGCGCTGGCATCTATTGATGAATGTCTGCAACGTTTTGGTGTTCCCTTAGTTGTTCTCCATGTCTCCTCTCTATATAGAAGGACAGCCTTAACATTTGAGTTAAATATCATTATCTTAGTTTTATTCCTGATCATTTTTGAGCTCCATATGTTCTTTAATATGGCAATGGTATTATCATTATATCTTTAGATTATTTTATATATATATATATAATTGAACTACTCTTGAATTTGAGAAAAGGTTGATGAAATAATTCATTCAATTTTTCAGCTTGATAGCGCCACATCTTTGATTCATGCTGCAAAGAATTTGATGAATGCTGTTGTACTTACTGTTAAAGCTTGTTACGTTGCATCCACTAAAGTAAGATTTGTTATGTTGCATCTACCAAAGTAAGATTTGTTATGTAGCATCCACTAAAGTAAGATTTGTTATGTTGAATCCACTAAACTAAGATTTGTTATGTTGCATCCACTAAAGTAAGATTTGTTATGTTGCATCCACTAAAGTAAGATTTGTTATGTTGTATCAATCCTAACATATGCCAGCGAGAGTTGGAAAATGACTAATGATATAGAAAGCAAGTTGAGTGCATTTGAAAATAGATGTCTGCAAAAATAATGAATATAAAATGGAACGAATTCAGAAGAAGTGATGAAATCAGAGGCATGTCTGGTCAACCACTAGTGACAACTGTTATAAGAAAGAGAAGATGGAGATATGTTGGGCACACTTTGAGGAGAAATGATCAACGAATATCAAAGCAGGCATTGAAGTGGGATGCAAAGGGTTCAAGAAAGAGAGGTCGACCTAAAGAGACCTTGAAACGAACTTTGCTGAGAGAGGCAGGAAATATCGGTCTCAGTTCCATGGAGGAGATTGAGCGAGTTGCATAGGATAGAGCGGTATGGAGAAATTACTTGCAGGCCCTATGTAATGTATAACGGTACAAGAGGAATTATTATATCTCTCTCTCTCTCTCTTTGCCTTTTACCCTGATTGGGCATAGGCCCTCAACCAACTCATGCCAATTCTTCCTATTTCTAGCCATCTCTTGCAGCCCCTCCAGCTCTTCTTTATATTGTTGATCTCTGCCTCCAAATCTCATCTCCATGTATTTCTCGGCCTCTCCTTCTTTCGCTGTCCCTGCGGGTTCCAGGCAAGGACTCTTCTTGTTATATTCCCCTCCGGTTTTCGCAAAGTATGTCCTATCCTGCGGCAGCTCTTTTTAACCTGTTCGTTCACTTGAATCTGTCTTGTTCTCTTCATAAGTTCCTCATTTGTGACCCTATCATACCATCTTATTCCCTCTATTCTGCACATACATCAGTTGATGAATGTTGTATGGTATTGAATATTAAAACGTGTATACGTTACACATTGGTTTTGAAGGCCCTAAACACATAGACTTGTACATGTTTAGGATCTTCATAAGTTCCTCATTTGTGACCCTATCATACCATCTTATTCCCTCTATTCTGCACATACATCAGTTGATGAATGTTGTATGGTATTGAATATTAAAACGTATACGCTATATATTGGTTTTGGAAGGCCCCTAAACACATAGACTTGTACATGTTTAGGATCTTCATAAGTTCCTCATTTGTGACCCTATCATACCATCTTATTCCCTCTATTCTGCACATACATCAGTTGATGAATGTTGTATGGTATTGAATATTAAAACGTGTATACGTTACACATTGGTTTTGGAAGGCCCCTAAACACATAGACTTGTACATGTTTAGGATCTTCATAAGTTCCTCATTTGTGACCCTATCATACCATCTTATTCCCTCTATTCTGCACATACATCAGTTGATGAATGTTGTATGGTATTGAATATTAAAACGTGTATACGTATACATTGGTTTTGGAAGGCCCCTAAACACATAGACTTGTACATGTTTAGGATCTTCATAAGTTCCTCATTTGTGACCCTATCATACCATCTTATTCCCTCTATTCTGCACATACATCAGTTGATGAATGTTGTATGGTATTGAATATTAAAACGGTATACTTCACATTGGTTTTGGAAGGCCCCTAAACACATAGACTTGTACATGTTTAGGATCTTCATAAGTTCCTCATTTGTGACCCTATCATACCATCTTATTCCCTCTATTCTGCACATACATCAGTTGATGAATGTTGTATGGTATTGAATATTAAACGTGTATACGTTATACATTGGTTTTGAAGGCCCCTAAACACATAGACTTGTACATGTTTAGGATCTTCATAAGTTCCTCATTTGTGACCCTATCATACCATCTTATTCCCTCTATTCTGCACATACACCAGTTGATGAATGTTGTATGGTATTGAATATTAAAACGTGTATACGTTACACATTGGTTTTGGAAGGCCTCTAAACACATAGACTTGTACATGTTTAGGATCTTCATAAGTTCCTCATTTGTGACCCTATCATACCATCTTATTCCCTCTATTCTGCACATACATCAGTTGATGAATGTTGTATGGTATTGAATATTAAAACGTGTATAGCTTACACATTGGTTTTGGAAGGCCCCTAAACACATAGACTTGTACATGTTTAGGATCTTCATAAGTTCCTCATTTGTGACCCTATCATACCATCTTATTCCCTCTATTCTGCACATACATCAGTTGATGAATGTTGTATGGTATTGAATATTAAAACGTGTATACGTTACACATTGGTTTTGGAAGGCCCCTAAACACATAGACTTGTACATGTTTAGGATCTTCATAAGTTCCTCATTTGTGACCCTATCATACCATCTTATTCCCTCTATTCTGCACATACATCAGTTGATGAATGTTGTATGGTATTGAATATTAAAACGTGATACTTACATTGGTTTTGAAGGCCCTAAACACATAGACTTGTACATGTTTAGGATCTTCATAAGTTCCTCATTTGTGACCCTATCATACCATCTTATTCCCTCTATTCTGCACATACATCAGTTGATGAATGTTGTATGGTATTGAATATTAAAACGTGTATACGTTACACATTGGTTTTGGAAGGCCCCTAAACACATAGACTTGTACATGTTTAGGATCTTCATAAGTTCCTCATTTGTGACCCTATCATACCATCTTATTCCCTCTATTCTGCACAGACACCAGTTGATGAATGTTGTATGGTATTGAATATTAAAACGTGTATACGTTACACATTGGTTTTGGAAGGCCCCTAAACACATAGACTTGTACATGTTTAGGATCTTCATAAGTTCCTCATTTGTGACCCTATCATACCATCTTATTCCCTCTATTCTGCACATACATCAGTTGATGAATGTTGTATGGTATTGAATATTAAAACGTGTATACGTTACACATTGGTTTTGGAAGGCCTCTAAACACATAGACTTGTACATGTTTAGGATCTTCATAAGTTCCTCATTTGTGACCCTATCATACCATCTTATTCCCTCTATTCTGCACATACATCAGTTGATGAATGTTGTATGGTATTGAATATTAAAACGTGTATACGT
Organism: Arion vulgaris; assembly: GCA_020796225.1. Taxonomy (NCBI): domain Eukaryota; kingdom Metazoa; phylum Mollusca; class Gastropoda; order Stylommatophora; family Arionidae; genus Arion; species Arion vulgaris. The sequence continues at coordinate 40,075,721 of CM036756.1, forward strand.
TAATCATTGGTTTTGGAAGGCCCCTAAACACATAGACTTGTACATGTTTAGGATCTCCATAAGTTCCTCATTTGTGACCCTATCATACCATCTTATTCCCTCTATTCTGCACATACATCAGTTGATGAATGTTGTATGGTATTGAATATTAAAACGTGTATACGTTACACATTGGTTTTGGAAGGCCCCTAAACACATAGACTTGTACATGTTTAGGATCTTCATAAGTTCCTCATTTGTGACCCTATCATACCATCTTATTCCCCTATTCTGACATACATCAGTTGATGAATGTTGTATGGTATTGAATATTAAAACGTGTATACGTTACATTGGTTTTGAAGGCCCAAACACATAGACTTGTACATGTTTAGGATCTTCATAAGTTCCTCATTTGTGACCCTATCATACCATCTTATTCCCTCTATTCTGCACATACATCAGTTGATGAATGTTGTATGGTATTGAATATTAAAACGTATACGTTACAATTGGTTTTGGAAGGCCCCTAAACACATAGACTTGTACATGTTTAGGATCTTCATAAGTTCCTCATTTGTGACCCTATCATACCATCTTATTCCCTCTATTCTGCACATACATCAGTTGATGAATGTTGTATGGTATTGAATATTAAAACGTGTATACGTTACACATTGGTTTTGGAAGGCCTCTAAACACATAGACTTGTACATGTTTAGGATCTTCATAAGTTCCTCATTTGTGACCTATCATACCATCTTATTCCCTCTATTCTGCACATACATCAGTTGATGAATGTTGTATGGTATTGAATATTAAAACGTGTATACGTTACACATTGGTTTTGAAGGCCCCAAACACATAGACTTGTACATGTTTAGGATCTTCATAAGTTCCTCATTTGTGACCCTATCATACCATCTTATTCCCTCTATTCTGCACATACATCAGTTGATGAATGTTGTATGGTATTGAATATTAAAACGTGTATACGTTACACATTGGTTTTGGAAGGCCCCTAAACACATAGACTTGTACATGTTTAGGATCTTCATAAGTTCCTCATTTGTGACCCTATCATACCATCTTATTCCCTCTATTCTGCACATACATCAGTTGATGAATGTTGTATGGTATTGAATATTAAAACGTGTATACGTTACACATTGGTTTTGGAAGGCCCCTAAACACATAGACTTGTACATGTTTAGGATCTTCATAAGTTCCTCATTTGTGACCCTATCATACCATCTTATTCCCTCTATTCTGCACATACATCAGTTGATGAATGTTGTATGGTATTGAA